>JAJPCS010000025.1:1321567-1387093 GCA_021164005.1 Willisornis vidua nigrigula
CACATGGATGTAAGTTTACAAAGTGACTAGATCATGATAGCAAAAAGCATTTCTTTGTGTAAATTCACAGTCTGAAAACACATCTAATCATTTAAGGGACGTATTTCTAGCTAGAGATCTGTGTATATATTTATTTAATAAACCATCTACAATTCATGACAAAACTATGGACAAAACACAGTGCAGAGCTCACCCCAAGACCCAGGAAAGGAGAGAAACACAGCACCCCAAAGCATTTAACGAGGCAAAAGAATGAATTGTGCTTTCTTTACCTTAGAAAAGCTTTGTGGAGGGAGTCTCCAGTGGCATAAAGAGGACCGAAAGCTGCCTCAGACAGGCAGCAGAAGGTTTGGTCTTTTTTCCTGGGATGGAGATTGGCATAGTTCATGCAGACATCAGGATGAGTTACAGGTACAATGAACTTACAGAGCACATAATCCACTGCCAAATGTCACAAGTTACTCACCAATAACCTCAAAGTCTTCAGCAAGTTACTTCTAAAAGATAGATCCAAAGTTAATTTGCTTTTCAGGCTACAGAAACAGAAGTTTTGTCACTCACTTGTTATAGGTGGGACCAATGTGATATCACTTACTTGAATTCACTCCTTTGAGAGCTCATGTCCTACAAGTCCAGAACTTGACAGCATGAAAGGAAGCAAAAACTCCACTGCAAACCAGACTTGTTACATCAAGAGCAGGAAATCAGCTCTATTTTGCAATCAGAGTACATTATGCCCATAAAAGCTTCTCTGAAGAGTTCCACAGCAAAACCCACCAGCAGGACAGAGGCAGGAGGCATTTCCTCCACCAGGGGGATTGGCACCTGCACGACATCAAGGACTGCAGCTCAGCAATGACGTGTTCCTACCTGACAAACTCCTTTTGGGTCCTACCTGAGTCAGCCTCAAGCTGAGTTGGACAGGCACAGGAGAAGAGAAGGCTGTTGGAGAGCAAATCTCAAAGTGCCCTTGTGTGCCAAGAGGCACTGCCAGGAGATCATAGGGCAGGGTAGGACAGGAGGCTTTCCCGAGGGGCACAGGACACTGGTTGGGATGCAGGTAGCCTGGCACAGCTGGACTTGTCACAACTGCATTCCTGTGCCAAGCTCCTGCCCACCACACCGAGCCAGAGCAAGAAGGGACTTCCCCAGTGACAAGATGACAGCCTTGGCAAGAGAGGACCTTGTCTGGAGCTTGGTGGGAGTCAGTGGTGAGGTCTTTTGTGTGGGTGCACGTACATGTGTGTGTGTGCATTACCAGAGCGTGCTGGCAGGGGCTGATTTTCAATGATGCAAGTCTCCTCTAACTGATAACACTCTAAATAACAGGTGAGTGACTCCTGGCAAGAAGGAGATTGTCTGACCTCATTGTTTGCCTTTTTTCCCCTCTCTTTGTTCTTCACAAATAAAGGTTTTTTAATAAACTGAAAGGTCCTCCGCTCCTGCCTGATGATAAAATGAAAGGAACCAGTGAGGTATGGTACAACGTGGCAGCAAAAAAAGAGAAGCTCATCAGAAAATAACAAAGGTGCAAGTTAAAGATAAGGCAGCTGTCAGAGATTAATCCTGCTGGCCTGATTGTTTTCTTTAATACCAAGGCCTGCAATAGCAAGCGATAAGTTTGCTGAGTAATTTGGTTTTTGGTGAGGAAATAAAATTCAGGTAGGCCTCATAATTGATTTCCTTTTCTTTAGTTTTCTAAACATTAAACAAAACACAAGAAAAAAAATCGCAACCTCTGCTTTGACTACACTTTCCTTTTTTCAAATTTGCTCCAAGGCTGTGAGCTTCCCCCAGGCTGGATCTGCAGGAAGACAACTGGGAGGGCAGAATCACCCTCTCCCTCTCCAGCATCCTCCTGGGAATGCTTTTGTTATATCCTAAAGACTATCTGCACCTCTTGGATGTGATTAATTCTGCCTGTTGTTGACTTCATTTGCTGTCCAAAAGTGGGCAAAATGTGAGGTGGTGGGAAAAGGAAATTTCAAAATTTCAAAAGAAATTTCCCTGTCACCTGTAGGTTATGGTGATACCTAGACATGACGTTGGTCACTGTCTGCAGAGGGAGAAGTGCAGAAAGACCGTGTGGTCCTCACTGGGCTGCAGAAAAATCATTGCTGTGAAGCCATGGAGGGGATCCAAGGGGGTCACTGGATGGGGGTCACTGGCTGGGGACACCACAGGGCACTTCAGGCTCCTTGTCTGGTCCTTGCCTCTGGATGTAGAAGGAGGAAGATGAGTGAGCAGCAGGGGTTATGTACCATGTTGTGCCAGGGAAAAGCCACCCCTCCCACCACCCTTCCTCCTCTGGGGTGTGTGCAGCCAGGTGGGGGGGTCCTGGGCACTCCACAGGCAGCACATGTGGGAGGAAGCAAGAAAGAAGGAAAACTGAGGGAGGGGAACTTTCAGAACCAGGAAGAGTGTAAGACAGACAGAGCTGCTCTCAGGTGAGAAGCTGATCCTGAGAGAGAGGCAGCACGAGTGTGAGTGTGCATGCACGTGTGTGCTGTTGTACGTGTGTGTGTGTGTGTGATGTGTGTGCACAGGAGGCAGTAGAGCCTTTTTTATTGTGACAAAACAAACAGCTCCTGGGATGCCCATCCAGCAGCTAATTTCTCATCTTATCTATTATGTGAATGAGATGGGGAAACAGTTTCCTGTTTTGCACAGATACCACTAACACGAAAGACACAGAATGGATTCCCTTGAAGGCCATGCAGCCAGATCCAGCCACAGACTCATTTGTTTCAATGGAATTAAATAATGCAGTCAGCCACTGCCCAGTGATGGGAAGCATGTCCATAAAGCTTTCTGTAGCAGCAAATGTGCTGCCACCATATCCAAAAGAGATGCAGAGCCTGGCACACACTTTCTTCTTGTCCACTGACAGCACAGGGGCAGGGGCAGGTTCGTGCCCCACACAAGCAACACATTTAAACTTCACATTTAAACTTTGCCATTTCCCTTATTCCAAACAGGTATTTCTAGCATTATAATGCAGCACCAGTGCTATGTGAAAAGGTGACCCCAATGATGGACTTCTTTGCCTCTACTGAGTTTCCAAGGGTGAGAGTATGAAGGGCTGGGTGTTCTGAGCCACCAGCCCTCAGCACCTTGAGTTGAGGGGCAAACTCTGGAAATAGTTCTGTGTTAGGGTGAAATATAGGGGAGCAGACCAGATATAGTGAAGCCAGGCTGCTATGATAGAATGCTCTATATCTCTTTAAAGCACAGACTCACAGCAAAAGCTGTGGAAAAAACCCCAAATGACTGTGTATGTCCATGGGCTGTCAGTGGCTGCAGCTACGGCCACACAGGTGTGTGGCTGAGTGGAAAGCGCAGGACCACATTAACACTTTCCTGGCCGATTCTGCCTATTTTGCGCTGGTTTTCAGCTCTTTGCTTTCCCCAGCAGAGGGAGCCCCGGGCCAAAGCGCCGAGAGGCGGCGAGCCATGAAAGAACACTTCAAAAGTTTCCTTTGTCTCGTTTGTTGTCCATCAAAGGCACAAACTGGGGTAAGGGGCAATGGGAGGATCCAACCTCCTTGCGGATGGAGCATCTTCTCCAAGCCCCTCCCGTCCCCGCCCCGGGCTGCGGGAGGACAGGGCTGGACACAAAGTAGTGCTTTTGGCCATATCAGAGCAGGATCTGCATTGGTACAAGGTACACCTCTGTGCCACGGGCATCACATCCACTCCCAGTGTCCCATCTGCTTCCCTCTGTTTTAGATTTTGTCTTTTGTCCCTCCTGCTCTTTTATTCCTTGTCCTAGAGGCAGCAAGATCTTTCTGCCCTCCCTCAGCCTCTTGAAGTGCATCTTCTGACCTGCTGTAGCTGGGGAAAGGGATGGGTACCTGCCCCTCACAGTGGGAGTGGGGTTTGACCCACAGCCCAAGGGATGTCCTGAGCGTGTTTTGCATCCTTTCCTGCTGCCTTTCTCTTGCTAGAGGATGGTGAATCCAGGTGATGCCCAGTATCAGAGGCTGGGTGGATAAAGAGGGGGGTAAATAACTCACAAAAAGGAGAGCAAGAAGAGAAGTGGGAAGCAGGGGAAGAGAAGGCTGAAGAAGGTTAAAAGAAATGAGAAGAGACAACTGTGCTACTTTAGTACACTAAAAAGAGCTGCTTCAGTTACACTGCAGCAAGGCATTAGAGTAGGAGAAATGAAAATAAATTCAGCCTACAGTCCTAATGAAGTAAATTCCAGAGTGGGCTGAGGCTTTAACTGATACAAATGAGGATCATTATCCTCACTCTGCTATCCTGTTCAGCACAGGACAGAGTGCAGGCACAGGAGGGGACGACCAAGGATGAGACAATGTGAAGTACAGCCCTGCCACCCCCATGCTGTCCCATGACAAGGAGACTTGGGCAAAGGGCCAGCAGCACTCTCTGTGAGCTCTGCAAGCCATCTGCAAGCCTCAGCCACCCCAGGGTTTAACCCCAGCCCTCAGTCTAGTCAGGAGAAGGCTTTCTGGATGCTAGGCTGGCAGGAGGAATGGTGGGTGTACTGAGGCATGAGTTGGGAGTAGCTTTGTATTGTTCCCATGTGTGTCCTAACAGTACCCTGGCAATATCAGACATCTGTGGGAAAGGCTTCTTTGGTTTCAGCTGTCTTCCTCTCCCACTCAACTGCTGGGATCAGTGCTTTCCACCCTGGAGACTGGGCTGAGCACCAGGAGGTAGGAAACAGGAGGTACAAAGCAAAGTGCTTCTCACCTGTCCATGGTGGCTTATTGCTTACCCCCAGAGGGAGTGAGGTGGGCACAGTTTTGATGCTTCCTGCTGTTATATATATAAAAAAAAGAAGCCATGCATTGGTGTGAAGCAGAGTGGCACATCTGCTCAGCAAAGCAGGTCCCTGGGAACAAAGCTCCATCCCCATCCCACTGGTGGGATGCAGACCCTTGTGCAGCCAGAGGTTGAAGATGCTGCTGCACCTGCACGTGGCCCAGCCACACTCACATGGGAGCCCATCTCTCCCCACCAGCCATCCATCTTCTCCTGACCTTATCACTCTCTACAACTCCCTGAAAGGATGTTGTAGCCAGGTGGGGGTTGGTGTCTTCTGTCAGGCAACCAACAGTAGAACAAGAGGGCAGGGGCTTAAGCTTTGCCAGGGGAGGTTTAGGCTGGATATCAGGAAGAAGTTCTTTACAGAGAGAGTGGTCAGGCATGGAATGGGCTGCCCAGAGAGGGGGTGGATTCCCCATCCCTGGAGGTTTTTAAGGTGAGATTGGCCGTGGCACTGAGTGCCATGGGCTGGTAATCAAAGTGGGGTTGGATTAAGGGTTGGACTTGATGATCTCAGAGGTCTCTTCCAACCCAACTGATTCTATGATTCTATGACAGCAGGGCATGGCTGCTCTCCCACAAACCTGTGATTTATGTGGTGTAGAACTCACCATCCCCAGAAATTAAAATGACTTCAAGGTTTGCCATATTCGACATTAACCCAGTCTTGCTGCCCTCTCTCCTCACCTTGTCTTCTTCTGATCCCTCCTTCAGCTCTTTCCATGAAGGTACATGATAATACTCAGGACCCCTCTCTTGGTAGTCTCCATCACCTATCTACAGGCTAATATCTCATATCACCTTTAATATTGGCATCCCAAATCCCTCTTGGTTTGGCTCAGTCAGGTATGACAGGTCAGCAGGCAGTGACTCAGTTTCTGAGCATTTACTGCTCAGGAAAAGAGCTGGAGCCCAGATAGGTCTGAGAAAATAAAGATACATTAAGATAAACTCACTGTGGCATTAAATCAAACTCTTAACTGGATGTTTCATTTAAGATTTCTCTAAGATGGGGCAAAAGCCTCTCCCCAGACTTAATGGAAACACGTACCTCATGTCTCTGCTGCAGGTGCAGGGGAGTGGCAACAGAATTTCTGATGTAGAACTGAAGCCTGTACCCATTTCAATCTTTTTGGCAATGATCTAATTGAAAAGATACTGGAATGAAATAAAAATGAGTCAGATACTTTCAACCCAGAACACGTTGGTGTGTTGAGGTCAGATTTTGGAGTTTTGAAATGAAATTTGAGAATCTAATGTCAAAATGTTTTCAGGTAATTTATTTTAGGTTTTATACTATTTGTATTATCTATCAGGATAGTTCTAATAACTGACATCAAGGAATATCATAACATTGTAATAATTAGCTCCCAACTTAAATAAATGACCAAGGGATCTACTTCTAAAAACGCCACAAGGCAAATTTCCAAAAGTGAAATTTCAAAGCAAATATTTAAGCAAACACATTTCTGGTTCAAACAGGGTAGAAATAACACAGCCAGTGAACTGAAAACTCAGTTTCAGCCATCTGTGGTGAAGACTTGTGTCTGAGCACTGCCCCCAAGCAGGCAGGAGGTTTGCTTCTCTCTGGGGATGCAGGTTACACCACCTTGGGATGGGAAGTGCTCTGCCCAACCTCTCCCAGTTTGGTCTCTGGGACTGTAGGAGAGGGAAAGGGGTGAGGGAGGATTGATAAGAGCTCCAGCAATCCACTTGTCAAAGCAATCACTGTTTTGTGCTACTGCATCATGCAGGACTGCAGCAGCCACAGTGGGGCTTTTTGCATCCCAGAAACCCAATCCAGAGGCTCATTTTCACCATCATGTAACAGCAAATGACTCATCTTCAATCTAATCCAGACCTGCAGGCAGAGGTTAGTCCAGAGTTCACATGAAGGGTTTTTTTATCTTCTTTTTTCTCAGTAAGGCTGGGCCAGGGAGACTTGGATTTGGGGAGCAGGTTTGGTTTTTATATCACAACTTTTGTGGAGCTGTAATGTGGTTCCCTTGACTGCTTCACAGCTGGGGTAGTGACCCTTAATACTGAATTTCACTACTGACACAGGTGCCCAAACCAGAAAGGTCACAGGAACAAAGATACAGACACCCCATAGAGGGTTCTCATCTCTTTGGATGAGTTTTGGTTCCTTTGAATATAACTTTCTTTTGGTTTAAAATCTGGGATGAAGATGATTTCAACACAAGGATTATGCCCAACCAACACCAAAAAGAGAAAGAAAGATAGGGGGAAACTGGTTAAAACCAGAAGGAACCTGCATTGCTATTTTATTTATTACAATCTGCATGATTTTAGGGGTGACATGGCAATTAAAAAACATAAGAAGACAGAACTCTGCCCTGAGGAGCTGCTTTAGCTTAATTTAGGCAGACCAAGCACAAACAAGTCTGGGTAACAGGAACACCTAGAATTTAAATAATAAATATTAAGAAAAAAAAGCCTCCTAGGGCTCAAGGCCATAAGTCATGATTTAATTGACAGCAGTTCAAAGGCAGCTTTCCCAGGGGTAAACCATTTCCTATCTGCCTGCTGTGGGTTTCTTCCATCCCTCAAAACACTTGGCTCCAGCAACTGCTGGTGGTGGTGCTCAGAGCTCAGCTGAGCCACCTCTGCTGGTGTCTGACCTCTCCTCAGCCACCCCCTCCAAGGTGTGACCAGCAAGGAGGTGGCTCCCCAAAAGATGGTGTGAAATGGGAGGGAAGGCCAGTGGAAAAGTGCACCCAACTCCAAAGCACTGAAGAAGAGGTCAGGGTGGAAAAGCCTGAGCCAGTTGTGAGTCAGGCCCTGGATAAGGACATTGGAAATCTGGATTTGATCCCAGCCTTGACCTTGGACAAGTTGCTCTGTCTCCATTTCCCTGCTGCCACTCCCAAATGTCATCTGCCTTCATCCCACTGTTTATAAACCAATTTGGGGCAACAAGAGGCTCTTGCCACAGGTTTGTGCATCACTGCTCACAACAGGATCCTAATCCTGACTCAAATCTGCTGGTGTCGATCCAATGCAAAAATAAAAATAATTTAAAAAGGAAGAGGGGAAAAAAAAGGTGCAAGTACTTCAAAATCTGTAAAAATTTTCAAAGACAGGCAACTGCAGGGAGTTCAAATGAACCTCAGCTAAAGCTCTGGTTTCCAGTGTTGCTACTAATTGGTGCAAGCAACAAAAAATATCTTAGAAAACACAAACCTGGCTTGGAGTGATCATTCAATAATGGCTACGACATTTTTCATCTGGGAATAACAGAGAATTTCACATTAAATACATTTTAGTTGAGAAAAAAAATTGACATTTTCAGGATTTTTCCCTTCTTTTTGCAAAAATTTGCCATCATTTTTAACAAAATTAACACCAAAGTCACTGCTGGGGGCCTTCACTCTCTGCAAAAAACTATTTCAGTAAATTAAATATCTCAAGAGTTATCCTGCTAACACATTTCATTAAAGGACACTCTGGCCTATTTCACAGGAAATAAAAGAAGTCCCTTCTGGTTCCTGCACAATGAAAATACCTGTAGAAGTTCAGAATTCGATGGATCCTCTTTTCCTGATTTAAGACCTGCTCTATTTTCACACAGTGTTGGCAAGACCTACATGAGGAAGAAATTCCATTTCCATCCTCTATTCAGTCTCTGGCCTCTCTAACCATTACCAAAAGTGCCTGTTTCACTGGGGTTTCCATGTGAAATAGAAATTTAACCCATAAAAACACAGAACTATCAAATCATTCCCCAAGTGACAGAAGGTGACAGCCCTCAGCTGGTTTTAGCCAGCGCTGTGGAGGTCAGAGCTGCTCTGCCATGATCACTCTGTATGTCTCATCCATCCTGAAAGGTTTCCCCCCTCACCAAACCCAAATAAATAAACAAAACCAAAAACAAAACCCAAGCAAAACAAAACCTCAAAAAATCCCCCAAAATCTAAAAAAACCCAAACACCAAACAAACAAAACCAAGACAAACAAACAACAACAACAACAACAAAAAAAACTCAAAAAAAAACCCAAAAAAACACATCCTAAAGTTTTACAGAAAGCTGCATAACTTGTCTTTGGGATCAGAAGAGAAAAAAATGTGTTTCCCTGGGATAAAGGAGAATTGAATCCATGTATGTACAAGCTGCAGGATTGTTGTCATCGTTGCCCTTTAGCTGATACAAAATACAGTTGTATCTCTGGTCAGAAACACCGAGAATGTGCAGGAACCTCCTCGCCCCAAACCTGCGGCGGAGCTGAAGGTCTGTTCGTTCTGACTTTTAGGCACCGAAAGGAAATCTTCAGGTTTATTTGAACCACACCAGAGACATGAATCCTTCTACTTTTCCCTGTAAAAAAGCAGGAAATAAAGGGAAAAGGGTCCCAGCTCATCCGTAAGGAGGTCGCTGGTCCCCCGGTCTGGGTTTGGATGCTCAGACGCCGAATCCTTGGGGGCGCAGTGCCCTCTGCCGGGCCGGGCATGGACCGCCCGGCTCAGCATCATCCTCGCTGCCCTGGCACGGAGTGGGTGCTGCTAAACCCCTGATTGAAGGTTTCTTTTGGGTTCAGGGCTGAAAAAAACAAACAAACCAAAGCATCTTGCCGAGACATTGCTGTCCAGGAGAAAGTCGTATCGTCATAGAATGGCTTGGGTTGGAAGGGACCTTGAAGAACATGGTTGTAACAATGCCAAGGTCATGGGTTCAATCCCCTGTGTGGCCCATTGATTTACGAGTTGGACTCGATGATCCTTGTGGGTCCCTTCCAGCTCAGAATAGTCTGGGATTCTGTGATCATTAATTCCCTAAAACTCTTCCTCATTAGATAGTGCGACCCCAAAATAAATGAAATGCTTCTTTAAGTACTTCCATTTCTTTCAGTCTCTCAAAATTGACTACTCCAGTCTGTGAACATCCAGTTCCAGCCACCCTGCCATGGGCAAGGACACCACCCACTGCACCAGGTTGCTTAAACCCCATCCAACCTGGCCTTGAACATGTCCAGGAATGGGATCCACAACCTCTCTGGGCAACCTGTTCCTTTGCAGTACCACCCGCACGGTCAAGAGTTTCTTCCTAATATCTAATCTAAACCTACTCGCTCTGTTTAAAGCCATTACCCCCTGTCCTATCACCCCATGCCTGAGTAAAATGTCCCTCTCCAGCTTTCAAAATGGGGTCCAGGAAATGCTCAACTTTTCATCACACTCACCTGTTTGATTCCCTTCACCACAATATCACGCGTGAACACTTAGCAGAATTTGGGTTTATTTACTTCATTACAGTCAGCTTCCTCAGCGTGGTCCATGGATGGAGGTGTGGTCATTTCCCACACTTCCTACTGCCCTGCTGAGCCACTTTTTAGCCCAAAACTGCCCACCCAGTTTTCAAGCCTCTGCCCCAGGGCAGTGGGCTGGGAGTGGTGGTACCCTATGGGTGATGTCCTCCAGCTGCTGGCTGAGAAGGTGGGCAGAATCCTGCCACCAGCTGTGACAGCTCAGTCAGGCACAGTCAGGAGGCCTGGCCTGGGAGCAATAAAGCAAGAGCTCTGCAAAAAACCCCTGTTTTCCTCTGTGTGTTTGTGTCTGTGCATGTGTGTGTGTGTGCAATTTCCATAATAATTGTGTCTGTTGTCTGCAGACATGAATTCATTACAGCAGGAGGTAAGAGAACAGGCAGGCTCAATATACATTTCAAATTCCTTGCTGCAGCCTTGATTTATAAGGCACAACCTGAAACACTGAGGAGCTCGTTGCCTTTCAGTGCACTGAATTTAACCTGATGGCTGAGAGGACTGAAAAACAAATGACCAAATTTTGTTCTTCAAACCCACTCCATCTCTGTATTTTTCATTTTCCAGAGTTGCTGGCTGTGTCCTGGCTATCCCCCTGCTTCCCCCTCCACCCTCCCCTCTCCTCCTGTGCATGCTCCAGCGGCACTTGCATTAATCCAGGCCCGAAAGTGCTAAATTGATTCACAGCAACGCAGCACCTTGGGGCAGAATATTCCTGGAACAAATGAATTAATCATCCCACAGCCCCCATGCTCACCCAGAGACAAGCCTGCTGCCCAGAGTGGCAGCAATGAGGGGCAGAGCTTGGCCCCTTGGCTGACCACAGGGCATCAGAGCCCCCAGCAAGCTCCCAGTCTGCCCCATACACCAATGGGCACACACTGGGGCTGCTGGGCACGTGCCCACCTGAGACAACACATGCCCTTGCATGGGTGCTCCTTGAAGAACTCCAGCATGGGTGCACCAGGGAGGCCTGCAGGAAGTCTGCAGTCATTATGAATGGACCTTCAGAGCAACAACAAAAAGGAGAGAAGAGGAAGCTTTCAGGGAGAAACAAAAAATAATGTTTTGCAATTACAGCCCACAGCTCTACTCAGGTGCAGCTGGTACAGCAGTGAAGGGCACACACTGGCAGTGCCATCCATACACGTGGCAATGCAAGGGCTGAAAGGGCATTTTCATCTGTGAAACAGTCTGGTGTTGGGAAGGGAAAAAAAATAAGGTGTGTCTCAGCCTCATCTGAGGCACTGGAGCACCAGGTGGGCAGGTGGGCACTGGCACAGAAGCTCCTTTCACCATCTGACTGGGGAAAGCTGGGTAATGTCTGAGCTGAGACCACAAGGCTTTACCAATAGGGAAACTGGCAGATTTTTCACTTTCTTTGTTGTGAGTAGAAATTTTTTTAAAGTTTCTTCTCTTTCTGTTTTTTTTTAAAACACCTGAAATGTTCTTGAGAGTAGGGGAAGGGTGTGAGTCTCTCCTCTGGTCTCTTCTACACAACACCCATGCTCTGGCAGTGCCACTTTGCTGGCTTCAGTGCCAGAGTCCCTTACTGGTATGCACAAGGGAGAGCAAGACACAGAAAGATGGCTGTGGGACCATTCATCAATATGTTGCCCTTTTCCTCCACCCCCATGGGTTAGCAAGGGGGGCTGGACATCCTGACCTCCGGAGGTTTCCCCAAACTCAGTCATGCTGCTTTTGTGACCTCTCTCTGGTGCCAAGTGACTGACTACTGCTTGGTTCCATCGCAGCTCACCACCACTCTCCACTGGCGTGGACCTGTGATTCCAGGGCCAAAGATGGTTATTTCTCTGCAGCCTGGTTTGCCCCTCTGACTCTTGTCACCATGAGACAGGTCCTGAAAATGAAAGTCTATCCCTTGGAATCACAGATTTACCAACAACTTGCAAGCAAACCAAATGTTTTCCAGACTGTTTCATCACACACCCCTTTTCTTTTATCAGAAAGGGGAGCTGTTGTAAAGATACTTAGCAGAGAGCTAAAGAAAAGCAGAAAAGGGGTTATCCAGTGCAATAATGCATCCTGTCCCAAGGTGAATGTTTTCTTCAATCTGTAGGCCACTAAACACTTTCCCACTAGTGGGGAAGATGAATAAATCACCAATGTAAGGCTGACAGCCGGTTTGCCTTTTCCTCCCAGAGCTCCTGGGACCCCCAAACACCCACAAGCCATAGACCCTGCCTAAGCATGCAGCCTGGACAGCTGTCCCAGGTGCAAGGGTGTCCTCATGCCCTGCCACCTCTGCCAACTGTGAGCCCACACCAAGATCTGTGTTGCTGCAGAGTCAGCTCACTTAAAGCTAACAGTAAAAAGCCCACCACAAGCTGCATCCTTTTGGCTTGCAGACACAGACCTAACCTCTTCTTAAATTTCTTTTTTGACCTTGCATAAGAAAATCACATCACTTGTCACCTCAGCCACGCTACTCCCACCCAGCTTGAGCTGGGCATTGTGGGACAACCCCAGCTCTACTGAGCCAGTTGAGCACAGAGAGGAGGGCACGAGGCCGGCACTGCCCTGCCAGGATTGCCCAACCCAGCACAGTGTGGGGCAGGGCTGTGACTTCTCAAGAGCAGCTCCATCCCCTGACCCACGGAGTGCTGGGCAAGGGTCCGGATGTTTTCAGCCTGGCAGTGCCAGGAACCCACTGAATGCAGCAGAGGAAACAGTCCCCCCAGCACCGAGGCAAAAGCATCCTCCGGATTCCTGAACAGGTCCCAGCTCACCAAGGTAAGCAGAACTGAGGTCTTTTTATAGGCCTTAAAATTGAGGGAGGCATTAAAATTAATTTGAAAACTTTGCAGGAAGCTGGCATAATGAAAACAAAAGTGGATTGATGCACTGGCTGGCACACCCTCCTCACTCTGGGAAAGAGCTCCTACAGCCGCTTCCAGAAAAGCTGGAGCCTGCTGGAAGAGAGCACAAAACAGGAAACACTGCTCAAAGGAAGCTCCCAGACAAAGTGGCAATGTGGAAGAAATTATAATGATTAATACAGCGCCTGAAGTGTGCAGGGGAACTACAAAAGATTGGGGAAAAAAAGACCCAGAGATTTGATTTTCCACTGCCCTTCATCAGCTGCACTCATTTTATACCAGCACAAAGCAGGAGTGCAATCTCCACAGCACAGAACAAGTGCACTTTATGTTGCTTTTCTCTCCGTTTTCCTGCTGCAAAACTCCCAGGGAAAGGGGCAATCAAGACCATTTGTCCCTGACCACTGGGGCTTGGAGCCTAAGCTAGGACAGAGCCCATAAACAGCAGACAAAGGAAGAGGGAAACCACTGAGAAGAGCTGCCACGTTTCTCTCTGGCTAGGATGGAAGAGAGAATGAGAATAAATTGGGGACAACATCAGTGACCAGCTGCAGAAAAAGCAGTTACAGAAAAGAGTGACTTGTTCTTTCTCTTAATTTGATCAGATTCCAGAGTTTTACCATAATCAATCCCTTCTAATATCAAAAGCAAACTGAATTAGAGCCTTAGATAATAACATTTTAAGCTCATAGTTCAGATTCAGTCACTTCTCTGTATCCATCATAGCAGGTCAGCAGCAATAAATAAATACAGACAGGTATGAAATGGCACCAAGGGCAAACAGCAGCTTTTGGAAGCAGCACCAGCTTTCAGCAGACCAAGAGGGCACTCTCAGGACTTGTCCTGTGAGGTGCCACCACATTTCAGGCACTGTGATTTCTCCAGAGTGAAGAGAGTTAAGATTTCAGTTCTCAGTTTCTGCTCCCTGAAAAGTTGTGGCTTGAATTCAGAGGCTTCTTGCTCAGACTTACTGTGGATGGGAAGATGTTTCTGCCAGGCCTGACTTCAGCTCCTCAGCACAGATGAGCAACAAACAATTCTCACTACTTGTAAACTGAGAAACTTAAAAATATCGAGATGACCTTAAGGATTACACCAATGGACAAAGTGGCATTTTGGGTATAAATTTCCCTCAGTAAATTAAAAATACTTACAGTCACCTATTATTTATTTGCTGTATCAAGTCCAGAGTAGGTGAAATTTGCATGTTGAACTTCACTGTACCACTTTACCAGATGTAGTTAATAAATTGGAACTAGTCAATACAGGGCTGACAAAATCTCCAGATGTGCTGAAGGAAAGGAGGGCCTGATCCTGACTTGTGCCCAGTGCACACAAATATTCCTTCCTTCTGGTTTGCAGTCCACACAGCAGCTCTGGGACCATGGGATCAAGTGCACTCCAGCAGATTTGCTGACCACACCAAGCTGTGTGGTGCAGGTGACAAACAAACAAAACCAGAGCAAACTCTGGGGCTACATCATTTATTCTTTTTAAAATAGAAGAGGAACATTTTTTTTATGTCTATCCAGACTATTCTTCCAGCTCAGAAATATTTATCTCCTGACTTACATGCTCTTGCAGCAGTCTCTGAATTCCTTTGAGTCATTAAAGGATTTTGTCCTCAAGTCATTCCCATTAGGGGAATATCCAATTTAGAAACTCGCCTCCTGTTCAAAGTTTGCATGTGAAATTCACGGGTAAGACCCCTCCTTGCTGAGTTTCAGGTCACTGCCCTATCCACTGAAGAGAGAGAGAGGGATTTAACAATTAAATAGTCCTCCAGGCTACATCCATCCGAGGCAGCCCAGGAGTGCTCCCCAGCCCAGGGCTCTACGTGCCCTGACTGGTTTTGCTCCATGAAGAAATGGCCTCTCTCTGCCTCTGCCCACACTCCCCTTCCTAAAGGAAGGCAAATTCCCTGCAAGGGTCAGGAAGGACACACAGTGCCCTCCTGGTCCCCAGGGCAGGCAGCTGGGGGGGTCTGGCCACAGAGCCAGCCTTGTGGCTACAGCAGTTGAATGTTGCTCAAGAGCTGGGCACAAGCCCCACAATTATCTCTTGGAGTTGAAATACATTGTGTAAATCTGCCCATTGCTTCAGGCACCCAAGAAGTAGGAGCAACCCGAAAGGTGGGAGGATATAAGGCCATATCTTTGCCAGTTCAAAGATGACACAGTTCTGCTTGCAGAAAGCAAGTTATTTTTTCCATTCTTGGGGGTTTGATATTAAGAATTACCTATCCACTTTCCAGAAAACAGGGAATTAGTCTTTCCAGACTACGTGTTTAACAGAGAAGAAATGAATCTTCATGAGCTCAAGATATATTCCCTCTTCTTCTCTTAGCCCCTCACCCCCTGCCTCATATCTCTTCTATGCAGTTTTTCAAATAGTTTAATAATATTCACAGGGACATTAGATTAATTGGATTTTAATTCCAAATGACTGTGAAAGCAGAGAAGTGAGTCACCAGTCCATGCTAATGAGAAGATCTATTAAGGACCCTTCTCTGATAGACACATAGAGTAGGGTTATAAATATTTCATATTCAATTAATTGAATTTTGCCCCCTGTTATATGATGCTGCCCTGGAATGTTAATCAGCTGGGACCAGAGAGAGAGGGAGAGAGGAAGAAAGAGAGGGGGGAAAAAAAAATCTAAAAGAGAGTCTTTAAACAACATCAGAGCCATTCCCATCCCCAAATCCTCCCAGTTCACACAGAGCCTGCACATCAGAGCAGAGGCTTTCATAGAGCCTGCATCTGGTTACACACAGTGGATAAATTAATGTTAATTAATCAGACAGTCATTTTATGGGGAACTGTGTGCAAAAGGTTATTCGAGCCCTGCTGCAAATAGATTTATAGGTATAATTGCCATGTTGAATGACCCTCTGCACACGGGCTCATTAAACTGGCCATCAGTCAGGAAGTCTAATTGAGGCAGGCCCATAACACGCCGCTGGGAGTGGCTGCAAACAAAACCACCCTGCAGAAGCCAGCCCTGGGAGAGCCACCAGTGATGCCACTTCCATCCCCTGGGCAGCTCTGCCAGCAAAGCCCTGGGCAGGAAGGAGAGAGGGGAGGGCTCCCGTGCCCCCCATTGTGGCCTTAATTCTTTGCAGAGCTCACTGGGGGATTGGGCGCAGTGTGGAAATGGTTTTACTGAGAGCAGCATTTTCCAGCTGGGAGCACCTTGGGTGAAGGGTCTGCAAAGGCACCGAGGCCAGAAGGCCAGTATGAAGACACTAAAGATTCTCAATGACATTGCACATTTTAAGAGCATCTCCTGATTTCTTTGGGGTGGAGGAGAGCACAGAAGTGCTGAAGGGTTCAGCCCAGGAGCTGAAACAGCCAGGACTGGCAGTCAGGCACATACCCAAAACTGGGACAGCTGATGGGGCTGCAGTCCTTCCCTCAGTGCCCCCCAGGTGCCACAGCTATGCCATGGTAGACATGGGGGCTGTGCCCAGCCCCACAGGTGCCAGGCCCAACACAGACCCCTCCCAAACAGCAGACAAACCTTGCCACTGCCTCTGGCAGCACACACACAAACCCAAAGGCTAGCACTGTGGAAACCTCGCTTTTTGCTCCTTCTTGTGGCATGAGCTGCCTGTTCATGGTCACTTGTCACTATTTCTCTGAGCTCCAGTCCCCACCTACACAATTATCTCTGCTGCCTGAAATGATTTGTCTCTGTGCTCACTGTTTGTTTGAGACTCATCCTTTATTTCACATATCCAGGGGACCCTGACCCAGGTTTGCAAACCAAGGACTGCAGTTGCAAACACCTTCTCTCTCACACATGCCATGGATCACACTCATGTTCCCAGGCTGGGAGAAATAAGAAGAACATGGCACCCCAAACTAGCCCAAAGTGTCCTGGCAGTCACTCACAGGACAACCAGAGGAGCCTGTGGGTGTCAGATTTGTTTTGGTTTTGCTTCCTGAGACACCTCCAAGGGAAACCTGCACCATCTGCTCCACAGTGAAAGGTGTCATTTAAGAGTATTCACAAGGGAAAAAAAAACAAATCAGAGTAACAGGTGAATCAACTAATAGAATGTGTTCACATTGTCTACTCCAATATTCATGTTATTTGCAGCATATTTTGAGGTTGCCCTTAGTGGTGTAACAGCCTGATCAGATATAAAATAGCCCCATAGCACCATCTTTCTTAAACACAAATAAAACAAAGCAGAAAAACTCCAGTGCCTAACACAGAAGCCACAAAGTCAAGAGTTAAGCATGAATTTAGAGAAATCCCTGTGTCTCAGAGGAGTGACAACGCCACATCTGAAGATGTTTCTGATGAAGATGGGTAGAAGTTTCCATGCCTGGACAAGGCAGAGATTGCACAGTATGTCTGGGCTGTGGCAGCACTTCCCTTCACCCAGTCCCACCATGACTGGTCCAGCCTTGGTGTGCTCCTCACTCTTGCAGGGCACAGCATTTACCTGTACAGCATTTGACAGAGGAATCAGGAAAACTGATTGTGAGCATGGCACATTCCTGGATCAGGTGCCTGCCATTCCTGCCAGGGCTCCAGGGACCAGCTGCACAGCCCCTCATCCCAGGCACAGCAAGGATGCTGCAGCAGAACAGCCTCCAGGCAGGCCTGGGGTCTCCTTTCCAGAGCTGCTCTGCCAATGGACAATAAATCAGGTCCCAGGGGCAGTCCCAGGGCAACTCTCAGAACTGATTTTCCCCCATCTTGGGGTTCCCTTCCAAAGACCACATTTCAGTCAGGTGAACAAAAGTGTACCCCAAGTTCTAAAGGAATATAAACACCATCTTTTCTACCAACCAACCAACAGCATTTCCTCCTGTAATAATATTTTTTTCCCCAATCCATCTAAGGTTCTCAATCTCTCCCATTCTCCTGTCCCAAAGCAGACCGCCCTTGTTCAGGCAGGTGTGGAACCCGCTGCATCCCTCAGTCAGCACACGAGCATCTTCTCTCCACCGTTCGCCCACAGAGGGCACCACTCACTCGTAAACGTACGAGAGCCAAAGCGCTGCCGCTCCTGTCTCACCAGCGCCAATCCAAACCTTGGCTGGGTGTTCCTGATGCCATCCCCGCCGAGGAAGGAAGCGACGGGCTGAGGGCGCACGAAAGAAAAAGGGGGGTTTTTCATGCTCATGCTGAGATGTCAGGCGAGGCTTCCCACTCCAGAGCTGAGCTACAGCAGTTCAGTGGCAGAAGAGAACAGCACCTCAATATTTCTATATATGCAAGCAGAGCCACATCAGTTCAGTGCCATAAGGAAAGAGAACAGCACCTCAGTATTTCTATACATGCAAGCAGAGCCACATCAGTTCAGTGCCATAAGGACAGAGAACAGCACCTCAATAGTTCCATATATGCAACCACCCCTATCACTTTATCTTGGGCAAGGAGGAGGAAACACAAGCTCTTCCTCTGTCCACAGAATCTGGACTATAAGGATTCCATTCTTAAATTTTTATTTAAGTTAATACAAGTTTTTATTTACTACTGCAGCCAGTAGATCGTTTTTCTCAAGCCCTCAGTTCAGGGATAAAGGCTTTAAGTATCAATCACTAAACCTCACTGATAGAAATCTTACCCCAAGACTTCCTTAAATGTTGGGATTACAACCTGTATTTCTATGAAAGGACTCAGATGTGGTTTGCTGAGCCTGCTCTTACATGTGCAGAGGGGTAAGTGCAGGTTTGTGCAAACACCTACCAATGGAGTAAAAACCTACAGTCTTCTCACCCACATCCATCATTTCAAGGGATCCAAAAATCCCAGCTATGTGCAGTGCATGCACAGAGAACAGAGCAGCCAAACAGGGAGGACAAATATCTGCCCACCTTGGAGCCCACTTCTGTGCTGCCCCCATTGCTTGGCAAGCTTCAAGAGGAGATGCAGGAATGTACTCAGGGAGTGGGACAGCTCACAGGACAGTAAAAATGTATATTGTGCATTCAGTTCACTGGGGAAATTGCTGAGCTGTTGCTTCTTTAAATACCAGACCCATAGTTTAGTTGCAATGAAGTTTTACTCTTCATACAGTTCTCTCTTTCAAGTGCACCTCAACTTCTAGGTTAAAAAAAACACAATATGCTGAAAAACAGCAGTTAGAATTTGCCTTCAATCCAAGGGGCTGATGGTGGCAGTGCCTTTTTTGTATCCTCATATTTTAAATAAACCTTTGTCCATCCAGTACAATCCATTTTCTTATTTCTGTTTGATAGTCCCATATTTCTCTCTTACAAACCATCCAGATTTTTTGTCTTCAGAATCTCTCTGGAAGTTTCAGCTCTTGAGCTTTTTGCACCACAAAGAAGCCAGGAAGGGATTAGAAACTAATAATTAGTTGGTAATCACCACCACGTATTTTAATCACTGAAGCACTCTCAAATTACACCAGAATTAGAATTACCAGAATTCAAGTTCCCAACATCACCCTTTTATAACCTGAATTTCTACTTTGGCTCTTTGAGTCACGTTCTCCCGTGCAAAGTAGCTGCACATTCCTAGCACGAGTGTCCTTTAAATAGTAGTGGTTGTTTGCAGTCCTTCCATAAAACCCAAATCTTCTCCCCCTGAGAAAAAGAAAAGGAGAGGAAGACTCAGCACAATGGATTGATCGGGGCAGCCCCAAAGCAAACAGGCTCTTTACAGAGGAATATTTTACAGCTCTTTAAATCCACTCTGTATCAGCTTGGCAGGACCACCACGTTTGGTTAGGGAGGTAAGTTGCCTAGTCCACAGTACAGCAAAGATTTTAGATAATTTCCTTTTCTTCCACCCAAATTTAAGACTAATTCCACCAGCAAACTTCCCTGCAAATACAACATTTCACCCCTTGACTCCTTTTCACATTAGACATTCATGATTAATAATGCCAGGCAGTGACACAAAGCAAATGGTTTATTCAGATCAATCTTTTAATCCCATCTCGCTCTTTCAAATAAATTACCCAATAAACTCCTCCATGAACTGTGCTCTAAATTAGGAGGTGGTCACAGGACAAAAACTTCCCACCAGAGGGAGAAGAAAAAAAAACAAACCCCAATTTTTTAGAACTCGTTTTGGTTTGACTGATTTGTTTCTTCTCAAAGCATTAGGATTCTGCAAAATCTTAATCTGACACAAAACCCAGAATACAGAAAACAGCAGATTCTTTGCTCAATCACATACCAGTTAAATGTTCATAAAGCAATATCAATACTTTAAACAAGGGAACTGCTTCTACAATAATCTGATAAAAACATTCCTGGAAAACATTTAAAAGTGTGTTTTAGTTGGTTTTGATGTGTGGTACCAGCCTATTTTATGGGGGTAAGTGGATTCAAGATAAAAAAACCCCCAAACCTGACACAGTATTTTGCAGCAGGTTATCTCAAAAAAGAACAAGTTATTAAGAATTAAGCTTCAAAACAGCCACGTAAGTCAAGGACTTCACAAGCAGGGAAACTTGCACCAACAGTTAAGTCAGATGTCAAGATCCTACAAGGACTCAGTCCTGACTCCTGTGGTCATCATATCACACCCCATCACAATATTGTGTAGAGCATGATTGATTATGACTGTTATGATAATTACTGCTCAGGTTTCTGATTCGTGTTACCTGCTGGGTGGAATGTGACCACTCTAAGATGGGATGGGTTTGAGTAGAACAACCTGATCCACTACAAGACTCTTTCAGATTTAACCCATAACTGCACACTGTAAAACACCAACCCTGCACGGCCCCTCAGTTCTTTAGACACCAAAAAGGAAGTGCTGCATCACTCTAAAGCTGCAAAGTAAGGCTGGTGGAGCAAAGAGCTCCAACTGCATCATCAGAGAAGCTCAACTCTACAGACCACAGGGTGTATGGCCCTTCTTTTACCTAGAATTGAGTTCCCCCTTCTGCCTATTTTTTTTTCCTTTCACTTGGCTTTAGATTTTGGCTTAGCCAGTTTTCAGTGCTCCCAGACACCCATTCCCAAGGGACTTGTCCTGCCCTCATTACCAGCAGGTGTCACACAAGGATGGGAAGATCCTTGTGCCCAGCTCAGGCTGCAGTCCCTGCTCTGGGCATTGCTGGGGAAAGCCTCGTTCCCCTTCCCCCTGTGGGGCAGGAATCAGTGCCAGCACCTCGAGCAACCCCCTGTCTGCATTATTCTACTTGCACCATCTCTCTCCATAACCAAGAGATGCCAAGTTTCCCCTGCCAGCTCCCCACAGCACCAGGCTATAGGGCAGCTGCTCTAACTCCTTCCAAGCTGCTTTCTGTCCCTCTCTCTAATCACAGGATTATTTGTTGATTAATAATTGTGCATTTCTGTAAAAGACAAAAAATGCTTCTCTGTGAAAAAGTTTAAATATATAAAAACACTTCATAAAAATATTTATTATAAAAACCAAAATGCCCCATGAGCCTGTAAACGTTGCCTGTAAAATCTCCATTAACTGGAATAAACTGCAGTGCAGTCCTTCAGGCTCTTCTCTGCCTTCTCCAGTAAGATTTTAAGATAACCAACAGAACTGCCACTTTTCTTGCACTTCCACCCTCGTGCCACCTATTTTTTTCATCTTTGTTTGTTTCCAATATGATAGTTCAATTTTCTTTGGAGGCATCACTTGTCTTTGCTTTTAACAGAGTTCACCATGGCCTGATTCTGAGCCCTTCTTAGGGAGGAGGCTTGAGGTCTGATGGGTAACAGGAGCAACACCAGGATGCTCAGGATGTGCATGTGAAAATACACAGACCTGGGAACAAAAGCAGAAAGAGAATATTTTATTTCTGTTGGTAGTGAGATGAATTGTTCAACCTCAGGATGCAGAATTAAGAGCTAAGGGGTGAATGCAGAATGTACAAATCTGACCCAGAAAGCACAAAAATATACCCTTGGATTTCACACAGTCACACATTTCACACAGATCCACATTTGGTATCTGCTGGCATGGATGAAAATGTTGCTGTGGATGTAAATGAGGCAAGGAAACTATCAGCAAACTCTGGAATCCAAAGTCTGACAGCTCAGATAACCCATTTAATTCAATCCCAGACTTATTCAGCCCATCTCTCTTTTAATGTTAGAGCAAACAAGGGCATGTTCTGAAAAAATATCCTTCACACTTCAAAAAAAGTGATAGAATGAAAATAATTCATTCGAAGTGCTGAGACCTGAAATAAATCAAAGCACTCAAGTTCTGACTGGGGAAGGTCAGGTAATGATGTTTACAGAAGGCTTGTGTTTTTGAAGGTAACTATTCAGAGATATCTTTATTTGGTATCTTAACATCAAATATTTTTAGTTCAAATAATTCTGTATACATAAGATTGAAGAGAAATAAAAAATACTTCAACCAAATAGATGAGGCTCTGGCAGCTTGGGGAGGGTGACATTTGGGAGCTCTTATGGTCCAGCTCTTAACCACAGCAATGCACCTTTCCATGGTCTCATTTATGCTTCACAACATAGTTCTTAATATCCTTGTAAGGTGCTTAAGGCCACTGCAGGGTGTGCAGTGCTCCAAAAACTCATGCCCTAGTCCAAAGGCATACAATTGTCTTGCTTACAACTCTCTAAGTTTAAATGTTAACTCTGTTCAAAGCCACCAGGGCAAAAACTCTTAAGAAATAAAACTAAGAACTATGTGGAGTCATTTTTATCTGGTAAGATATAAGATATTTCCTGTGTTGAAATCAACTGTTTTAAGAAATAGGACATGTTGAAATTCAATCCTCCCCAAACAGACTGACAGCAGCTATCTTGACTACCAGTTTTGTGTCTTTTATATTAGAGGAGGGAACTGTATTTGTTCTGAACCAAAACCTCTTATTCCATGCAGTCAGTTCACTGTAGAATGAAAGAAAAGCAAAGCAATGTCCTCCAGTCTCCCTTTTCTAATTATATCCTCAATTTCTCTATTTCAGTTTGGTTTTATTAGAGTACATTCAATATACTCTGCAACAGCACTGTTTCCATATTTTTAAGGAACTTAGGGAGCACTCATTCCCTAAGAAAAGCAGCATATTTTCATAAAAGAAAAGCACACTCATTTCAACAAATAATGGTCTGCCAGAACCTTCCACACCTCCTGTTGTGCCCATTCAGCACCTGCAAAGCCAGTCTTTGCTCAGCAAGTCCTTCCTACTGCCAACTCATTGTTTTTAACCTCTTCAGCCCTGGCTATGGCTAATGGCTGAGACTCAGCTGTTTTTACAATGAAAATTGAGAATATGAACAGTCACACAAGGACACAGAATGAGAAGTACAAGTGAAGGGCTCTGCCTTGGCATTATTATTACCTCAGGTGTTACAGGAGCCCCAAAATCACCCCTTACATGTTATTAACCATCCTGTTTGAACTCCTTTCAAACTGCCTGTCGGTGTGGTTTGTGTTATTTAACAACAGTCTGTGCCAGTCTGGAGAGTAACAGTGAAGAGGAAAGGACTTACTTGTAAAACTTAATAGTGGGCTCCACAGCCAGCATGACGAAGGGTGCCACAGTGTAGCACACTGCCAGCTGGGTGGCAGCCCAGGTGACAACATCATAGGCCATCTTCAGAGGCACTGAGGAGAGGAAGTACTGTCTGCAATTGTTTCTTATCTGCAGGCCAGGGAAAGATAAACAGAAAATTGCATAAATTAATTTCTTAGGCAAAGTCTCATGGGTGCATTGCAGTGCATGAGTCTCCACTTCCCACCAGCATTAGTGGCACAGAAAGGTTTATACATCAGTTAGAAAGCACTGAGAGTAGGAAAACAGAAGTGTATGGACTGGCATAACCAAGATGTCACAGTCAGCCAGTGACAAACAGAGAAGTGGCCCCCAATTTCCTCAGCCATAACCACAGAAGCACAGGGTCTTTGGGGAGGGGAGCTGTTATGATTTCATCTTCCTCCCTCCTGGTTTTCATTTATTACTGTTTATCTACAGTAAAAAAAAGTCACTTCCAAGGAACAAATAAGTGTTGATCCCTGCAAGTATGTGCTGTTCCCTAGAGATTTTGGGTTAGTTTTACATTTATTAAATCCTCATAAGATGCAAAGTACATGTTAAGACAGCACGTTCAGCAACCTGGTCTAGCCATAGGAGTTAATACTGATCACTAGTTTAAATCATCTCTCAAACTGATCTGATTATTTATCCACAAACTAAAAGACAACAGTGGTGCTTCCCTGCCCTGCACAACTGGCTGGTCCAGCCTGAAAGACCAGCAGTGATAAATTTAACAACAGGGAGACATGAAACCTGTTCTGACCAGTTCACTGGATCAATTGCACCCACAAATTGTTTGAGTTTGGGCCAATGCTCAGCCCATGGCAGTTCTTGTGTAACACTGGGTCCAGAGGCAATGACACACCAGCATATGGGCAACATGACCCAGGCACGAGTCTGGAGTCCAACATGACCTTAAATCCTGAGCTAATGTGGCTGCACAGACACAGCTGGTGGCACTATGAGCTCTATACCCTCAAACAACATTTCCTCTGACAGCCAGGGCCAGCACCACGTGCAGAACCAGTGCTGGTCATAACTGCTGGGGGTACTTTGCAATCAGCAGCAACACAGAGCAGAGTTTCAGGGAACACCAAAGGCATGCAAGAGGGCTCACAGCAGGGACAGGGGCCTGACCATGTGAGGGTGCACTGACAGCTGGACAGGACCCAGCATGGGCCAGAGAGGAGAACAATGAAAGGTACATACTGCTCTGGCTGCCAGTGTGATAAGGATTCCAGTGAGAAACGTAAAATAATATCCAGGATAGATACCATGCCACAGGGCCGAGAGGATGAAGGTCAGAGCCGTGGGGTACCAGGGAGCTCTGTCATAGCAGACCCTGCCAAAAGGAAAACAGAACAGAAGAGCCTGAATACAAAGGAACAATGGACACTGCACTTCAAATCCTCTGTTTCTAAGGTCTTACTCAGTTTTCTTAATGGTCTTGTCTTGCCTGTGTTACAAACCAGAGCACAAGGCACTGTCCCTTCATTTACTGGAGGTTTGGATGGAATAAGGAAACATGCCTTCATGCACCAAGTATCCAAAGAGTGCCTGTACAAATACATCCTGGTGCTCAGAGCATTCAGTAAATAATGGGATAAAGGGCAGGCATGACTTGAATCACCTTTACATCTCTATCTGGAATCATGCATTACCCTTCAAAACTGTGGTGACACATCAAGAGCCAGTTGAAAGACAAAGAGAAGTGACCCCACCCTGCACTGGGGAACAGAGATATTTTTAGGCACAGTTATCTGGCAGAAGCTGGGACCAACAGGGAGTGCCGTGAGCTATTGCAAAACAGGGGATTCCTGCTAACTTTGGCAGCCTAAAAATCTTACTCCCAAGATGCAAGTGAAGGGTAACAGTTCAAGAACACAACAACCACTGCCTGGCTATCTGAAGTTTAACAGAGACACTGTGTTCCAAAGAAATGAGTGAAGATAATGCATTTATTACCAGGAACACCATTGGAATAATGAAAACCAGCAGACACTGACTCCTGAGATGTATAGATTTAACATTATTATAGTTATGATAACTACAATAAATCTGTTTCAGACACCATTGGCTGTACACTGAGCTTTAATCATGCCAGAAAGTGTAATGAGGAATAAGAGACAGTCCAGTCTACAAAACTTGGACTTATCTAGTATTTAGAATATGTGCCTTAAGAGTCACAGGTTAAAATCAGATCATCTCAGTGCCATATCCTAAACAGGAACCCCCTGGCAAGCATCTTCTGGTGACTCCAAAGCAGAGTACACCAGGGCTTTGAAGATTTTTACTTTGCTCTGGGTCTAATTGAACTGGATCCCAGTGACACTGCCAGGCTCACCTCCTCATGGCAAACATAACACAGCCAAGTGATCCAGTGCAGGAAGAATCATGGAGGGAAACAACAAAATGCTATTACTTCCTATTAGCAGAGACTTGAGCAGTTCATTTCTGACTTTGCTGCTCGTATATAAAATATGAGTGTTTTACATTTCCAGCAACAAAACTTTACAGCACCAAATACCCTTGTGTTCCACCAACTGTTAAAGACACAGAAACAGAGAAAGAAGAGGAGGCTGTACATTTAGGAGCATTTTTCCAGGCCATGGGGTGCTTTTGGGTCTCCCATGTGACTGTTTCCTTGCTCTCACCGTTTGAGCCAAGCAGCTGTCTGAATGTTCCAGTTCTCAAGGTACATTTTAAAACTCGTCGCAGTCTGAGAAAGAAGTTCACAGGAAATGTTAGCACTGAAACCTCTAAAATGCTACTTGCACTTTAAATTCATGAGGATGGAAAATATGAATTCTAGCAGCTAATTTCTGTGAAGACTGTGCCACAATCCATCACTGCACTAACATGAATTGGGAGGGACATTAACTGGGCTGGTGGCTCACTGCCAACCTGGCACTTGCTCTAAAATCTCACTTTGTTTCATGAAATTAAATACAATGTTTGGCTATTTTCCAAATAATGGGAAATCTGAAAGACCTTCTTGTTTTATGTGGTTGGCCTTCTCTTCAGTTCATAAACAGCTTCATTTTTGGAAGGGATATCTTGCCACCCATTATGCAGTTTGGATTTCCTTAGAGTGCCATTAAAACAAGGTGTTATAAAAATCAAAAGAAACACATTATTACTTGGAAAAGGAAGGGGGAAGACTGAAAAACATGGACAAAAAATTTTAGGACTAAATTTAGAAGCCAACTGTCAGCTCACTGCCAAGCTTGAGAAACCAGAGTGGACTCCAGGCTCCTGAGAGAACCACCCTCACCTCCTCTGAGTTCCTCCAGCTTTATCATGAAATCACAGAATCAATGAGGTTGGAAAAGACCTCTGAGATCATCGAGTCCAACCTTTGACCTCAGAGACTGCTGCACTTGGGTTGTTCAGCATCAGTTCCCTAATCCTGACCAACTTCACCTCTGGTTGTTCTCCATCCCCACTCCCCCTGGGTTTCTCTCCTGCCAACAGAAGCCTTTGAGAACCCCCTCACCCAGCAGGGCCATGATTCAGTGACACCCCACTATTTTGCCATATCAGCATCTAAAAAGATGCATTAAGGGCAAAGATTTCCAGGGGAATGAATATGCATTATCTTTGCATTTCCATGCAGAATCCCTAAGGCCAGCACTTCATCCTCTGCATTTAAGGAGTTAAAATGATCAGCAGTTCCCAGTGCAGCACTGCCACAGTCTGATTGCCTTCCTGCACCAGGAGAAGCCAAGAAAAATACAGTTTCTCTTCCAACTAATATTGTCACTCTCTTTTAGCCTCCTTTAAGTTCCCCAGTTACATTACCAAGAGTGAAAGTAGTCACTGGCTGTCAAAACAAGCTGTTGCCATGGCTTGCAAGTCCCCAAACACGTTTAGCCCTGTCCTTGCTTTAATGCCCACACAACTCTTGCCATGTGCTTGTCTTTACTACAGATCAGACAGTCCCATTTAGCAACCAAGTTCCCAACTCTTAAGCACTTGGACATATGCAGGTGGCTGTACCTGCTGAATATACAGACTAGACCTGCACACACTGCACAATCACACCCAAAATTCACCTCCCAAGAGTGTTGCTGGCACAGAAAGGGATGGGTCAAGGCTTGTCCAAACTCATGGGCTCTGTAGCTTCTCTTTTTCTCATTGCACAGCTGAGCAGATCAGAGAGCACTCTGCTTTAATCTGATCTCCATTGCCCATGTGACCAGTAAAGGAAGGAAGTTTTGAGGCCTACAGTTCAGTGGGCAGAGAGGAGCAGAAGCTCCTGTTTCCTTAATTTGGCTTGGCTAAAGAGCACTGGCTGCACTTCACTTTCCTACTTCAAACAGGAGCTGCCTCAGCCCATATCAAAGGAGGAATCATCTGCCCCAAAACTGAATCAGATCTCAGGGGGTGCTGCTGTCATTGAGGAGTGTAAAGCACTTCTGGGCTCTTCATTCTGTACTGCCCAAGAGGAGATGTACTCTGAGGATTAACTAATATTAAAACAATAAAGTGAGAAAGAATGTTGAAAAAGGGAATGTATTATGATATTTCCAATTTTGGTATCTTCAATGAAAAATTACAGGGGCTCTTTCATTTTTGTGCTGAGCTATTCCAGCACATTCACTTAGTCACAAATCACTCAGCAATAAAGCAGCCAACTTATTTTCCTCTGTGATTATGTTTAAAAGCAAAACTACAGAATTACAGGGGGAGGCTCCTCCTATTTCTAAAAAGGAAGCCTTTAGAAAGCAGTCTCAGACACAAACATTTCCACTTCTCACAAAATATTCTTCAGGGCAAACAAATTGTAATTGGCTCTCTTTTGCATTAGAGATACAAACATAAATAGCTTACAAAAGACTCATGGATTTTATAAGCACACTGAAGTCACAAGAAATGTGTGACATGTTTTGAGATGTGCACATGTCTAGATCTGCAGCCAGCCAAGCTCTCTGTGGCCCTGCCAGTTCCCCTGCAGGTTGCCTGATTTGTACCTGTTGTCTCCCACCTTTGCTTTTCTCCATTTACAGGGGGCTCTCCAGCCCTCCCAAGTGTCTGGCAATAACTAATTGTGGAAGCCCCTTTCACTACCACCACTTATCTCAACTGGGCTACCAAAGTGAAAGAGTGTTAGAAGTGAATAAACAGAACTCACCACAGATGGTGAAGAATCATAGCTGTGAGCAATTTACTGACCCACTGAGCTCAGCCACAATCTACAGTAATTGACTGACTGCTCATTTAATAAATATCTGATATTATTTATTAGCCTTCAGTAAACTGCTTAGAAACACAACCTGAATACAGAGAGTGAGGAAGGCTGTGAGACAGTTGCTTTTTATCTGCCCAACAGATAAAACACAAAACTTCCTCACGCTAAAGAGGAGCAGTCTCTTCCTTTCAGCAAAGCCTCTCCCCACTGTCATGCCCATTTCTTTCTATTTATGCCAGTGCAGCCACTCCTTTATCTCACCTCAATGTTCCAGATATTCAAATTGGACAGCAGGTCCCAGCGGAAAGTGCCCCTCTCATCCACCCCACTGAATCCATAACCAGCTGCATTGTTGACTGCATCTGCTGCAAAGCAAAGCAAAACAGGTCAGAAGCAGAAGGCTGGAAGAGTCTTATTTCCTTACAAGTCAGTGTAACACTAAACATACATTCAAGCCACATTTGTAGCAATCAGCAACGTCTCTTTCCAAGGGAGCTGCTTCTTTGCAAAGGGGCACTACTATAAGGCCTGCCCAGAGAGGGGGTGGATTCCCCATCCCTGGAGGTTTTCAAACTGAGCTTGGCCGTGGCACTGAGTGCCATGATCTGGTAAAGGGACTGGAGTTGGCCCAAGGGTTGGACTTGATGATCTCGGAGGTCTTTTCCAACCCAATTGATTCTATGAACCCAGGCCCCACCCTCCAGTACACAATGCCTGCTTTTCCCCTTAACCACCTCATTTGTAAGACATTTCTACAGCCTCTACAGCTTAGCCATGCCACAAATCCAAGTTCAGTTTATCTCTTCAATAATGGACTATAATGGTGGGGAAAGTGGAGGCAACAATTTAACACTGGATCCCACAAAAATAAGTTTTTGAGCAAGCCATTATTTATCTCAAAGCCTTTCCCATCCCACACGTGCCAGTCCTGGATGTTTTCCCTCGACTGACACTTTTATTCCCAGCAGTTTAATCACAGCCTTGCAATGAATTTCCCTGATTATTTCCACCCCATCTCAGTGACACCTCTCTCAGCTCCAGGTACATGCACTGCTGGCTGGGCTTTCAGGATCTCCCCCCAGCAGAGGGTCTTGTAATACCAGCAAAAAAATTCAGTAGATTTTCAGTTTGGCGTAAAGGATTTGGCTCTTCCCACACAGATGTGATATAAGTGAAAAGCTATGAGTAAAGCATAAAAATCAATGTTCAGAGGAGGTTTTCCTGTAATAATTGATTTGGTATATTAGCAAAGTTTTAAGTAAGAAGAAATCATTATATTGACTTTACTGTAAAGCAGCTGAAAATCAGATTTGGCTCCAGACACAGGGTATCTCAGACAAGCTGGAAGAGATTTTATGCAAGTTTTTTTCAAAACTTTTGACACTTCCCCACTTCATCAGAGTCCACTGCCTCAGGAACACATTTCCCAAGAGGACTACAGGTCTAGGGATCATTTTATTCTGTCCCTACCCACAATATTCCCCCCTCTCCCATTTAAGAACTTATTTGTTACACACAAAGAGATGCTGCAGCCACACTTACCCAAGGTCCAGGCGAAATAATACTTTGGTTTTGCTGCCTGTGTCACAACATACAAGTAACCAAGTCTTGACAGGAAGGGGGTTTTGTCAAGAAACTCGTTATCAATAATATAGGCCATAGGAAAGTTCTTGGTGAGAGTCAGGAATAAAATGAGAGATACCAGTGTGATACAAAGCTTGTACATCACTGCTCCCTAAAAAGCACAAAGGAATATTCATTAGAAACATCTGCTTGAGGGGAAAACAAGGCAGTGCTCATGACATACAAAAACAATGTGCTTCAAGAACCAATAAGGTTAGCAGGGACAAAGTTGATACTAATTAATTTAGAAGAGGTGATGAAGAAAAGGCCAGAGTCAAAGCTTTAGTATAGTTTGGTTTACTGAACTACCTATAAATATGTATAAAGGACAATCACAAGTCAATTGTGGTTGGTGATGGACTTCATGAAAGACTCTACATCAGTTAATGGAGGTTCTAAAATGAGAAAAAACCAAATCAACCACTACAGTGGAAAGCAGAAATCCTCCCTATATGTACTATCATCTCCTGGGGTCCTCCTGGAAGCCAAGGCATTGAAATTCAGTACATCAGAAGGTTTTACTGCCCAGACCACTCAGAGGTCTTGCTAAAAACCACCTGTCCAAAAAGTGCATGTGGTGCCCAGCACACTGTGCCCCTGGTACAGGGTATCTGCTCTGCCAGTGTTTTCCCTTACACCTTCCCATGCACTGCTGCTGACAATCCTGGCAGGATTTTGAAGCTTGTTTTAGAGAATATTCCAAGCTGGAAGGGACCCACAAGGGTCACTGAGTCCAAGTCTCAGGTGAATGGCCCATCCAGGGATTGAAGCCACAACTGTGGTGTTATTTCATCAGGCTCCAACCAACTGAGCTCATCTCAGAGTTAAATACCTCTAATGAGTAAACCCTTCCTGATACAATCATAATTAAAAAGTAAATCTGGGTACCTTGTAAAAATTGACTCATGTTCTCAAAAGACAAATAGAAATGAAATATACTATTGAAACAATCTATTTGATCCCAAGTACTGTTTTTATATATTCTCCATACTCCAGAATAAATTATTGTGAAATTATTTTTTAAGGAAGATTTTAATATTCTCTGCTGATTTGCATCTTACACAATATAGGCCTTATTCTGACCTCAGTCAGACTAATGTAAATAATCAGCAGTAACAGCACTCGAGTCAGTGGATAGACAAGTGTGTGCAACAGGAATCAGCTGCACATGAGCACACACTCAGCCTCAGAGGAGACATCCTGCACACACTCACAAAGCTACACATTCAGGGTCACCTTAAGATAAGAGAGAAATCTGGTTCCCATGCTCATATCCTGCTTTACCAGAAGGCCATTTCATAAGGAGGTTTTAAGCAATATTAAAAAAATGTAAAATAAAATTAGTGTTAGTAGTATGGGAAAAAATTACCTCTGAGTCATCTTAAAGTGTGAGATGCCCTTGCAAAGCACCTGGACAGGCCACAGCTGCTGATTAGCCATAATTCCTAGATTTCTAACATCTCCTGCACTACAGGAAAAATTAGATTTTTTTTTTTCCTGATGTGTCCTGTTCTCTCTGGAGCTGAACTGCCACTTGGCATTGTCAGGACCTGCAGACTGTTCCCATTGCTGCACAAAGGACACCCATCACCCAGTGACCCTTCTGCAAGCCAAACCCATCTGGGGAATTCAGCAGCCCCTTCACCCCCGACCCTGTGATAAAACCAGCAGCCACTCATAGCCAAAACCCACTAACATTTACTGGGAAGATAATCCAAAAGTGCTTTTTCTTCTTAGTTTTTAATTATGAGAATTATGTACAGAGCTGTACTCTCCTACCCTCTGCAATAAATCCTTGTCAATTTAAAACTTACAGTTGGAGAAGGATCAGGAAGTCTGTCATAGCCCTTCTGCTTCCAGTTCACTTCTAATAGTTTCATGTGCACGTGCCTCCCCTCAATGAAGGCAATATAATCCTTGTAATTGCTGCAAGGCCCAGCTATGATGCTCATAAAATTGAGGAGATAACTTAAATACTCCAGTAAAGAAGGTCTTGACCTGGGAAAAATCAGCCATGCACAACAAAACAAAAAAAAAAAGAAGAAAAAAACAACCAGGGTAAAACACAGCAAAGGCTTCCACCAATGGTTTTTGTTGCACTGTCTGCCTCATTTCCCCACCTCTCTCCTATCATCCCACAGCTGAAAGCTCACTAGATCTGCTGTGGGAACATGAAACACAGTCTGTCTTGCATCCTGGTGATGTCTGGCTGATGGCAGCCAGAACAATGGCAGCATGGAAATGCTTAAGCTGCAGGTGAACTAATGCTAAGGGCTGGAGAAGTTGCACTCTCAGAAATATTTCAGTTTAAGACAGTAACAAACTTAAACAGCCACTCTCAAAGAAATGGGCTTGTGCATTTTGAACAGGAGTGAGAACATTGTGCAGTACCAGGAGTGAGAACATCTTTGATGGACATCTGCAGGGACCAAACTGCCTAAGGCACAGGGCAGGGAGCCTCTAACCAGGGCTCTCAGTCCCCAGGGCAGGTCCCACCCACCCTCCAGTCCAGCCTTTGGGAAAATGGGAAGTGTCATGTGAGGCACAGAGGAAGAGAACTGAGGGGCACTCTCTCCTACATGCAAATAAAGGAAGTAATTGCCTGTATTGCATCACAAACAGGAAGAGGAACTAAGGGAGGAAAAAACCCACAAATTAAGAGACAGCTGAAGATGAAAGTCAAAGAAAATCCACCACGTTCATTATTTTCCATTTTGTGAGCACATATCCCACCAGTTCCTTCTGGGGTTTTATTTTTGATGTAAAATGAGGAAGATTCAGTGTCCTTGCTACAGGTCAGTATAATGGAAAAAAGATGCACAGGCCTCTCTCCACAGTGTAATTTGGATACTGTTGGACACGGGGGTTTAAAAGGGGAAAAAATGCCAACAATCCAATTGTGCCCTGTGTTCTTCACTGCATCACTGAGTGCTCTCCATAATGTGCTAATAGTTACCATTCAAGTAAATGTGAGCACAAACTTGGGCTCTGTTTCAGGGCTCTCCTGTCCAAGACACAGATGGACATGCATAAACCAAAACCCACTTAAAATTCTTTCAGGCTAAACCAAATTTCTAGCAGAAAAACTAAGCAACAGTTAAACATTCTCTGTTCCCTACTTCTATTCTGAAGCAGAATTAGTTTGAATAAACAGTTAGATTAGCCAGGATTTTCTGCATTCACCCTGCTGGTTATTGGAGATGTTGGAGCCTGAACAGTGTGTTCTCTGGTGAGAGCATTTCACAGAAAGATGCAGCAAACAATTTGGGGTAAGGCTCATCTTTCTGTTCTCTTCAGGTCAATTGATTTGGGCTTCTGAGCTCTACAGTGAGATTAAAAATAAAGTCATTAGTTTCAACTTAGATACTGCACATGGTTGGGTGGGGAGACATGAGCAATGCAGGAAGGAATGCACAGAGGATGAGTGAGAAACAAAACCAGACCAAGAACAGGAGGGAAGACAAAAGGCTGCATTACCAAAGGGGATTTAAAACCCTTCAGTTATGACTTGTCTGCCACTGACACTTGAGCTATTGGCATCTGCTTTTCTATTATGAGCTCATCTACTGTACAAGGGGAAAAAGGGAGAAAAAAAGCCTGTTTGGTAAGAATTTTACTAGAATTAATCATATGGTCACCAGGGCCCACTGCAGTTAAACGTTGCTGTGAGCCTTAAAATAGACACCAAGCTGTGGGTCACAGCAAAGTTATACAAGAATAACTACAGGATTTTTGCTTTTCAAGAACTTCTTCCCTTGCTGTTTGAAGCTTCTAGGCAGATTTTCTGATGGCTGAAGCTTCTGCCTTGGAAATGAAGGAAGTAATTTCCTTGGCCTTAAACAAACACTTCATACTGAAAAGTACTTTTGGTTCTAAGAGTGATTCTGAAACACAAATTTTTCTTATAAAACCCAACAAATTCACTTGCATCTTGCATTTGTATTGGCAGAAAAACTGGGGGGAAAAAGGCATTTAAAAGAGAAGATCAGCATGCTCTCATCAAAAAAATGAGATGGCTGGTCATATAACATGAACTAAAAGCATTAACATTACAGAGGGAGACAGACAAAATAAAACCCCAGTGTTCAAAGATGATGGCAAAGAAAAGCAGCACTTGAAGTTTCAGTCAAACTAATGTTGATTTTTACTAAGCAATGGTTTGCTGGCAGGGGAGGAGCATTCTACTTGCAAAAATAACATATCACAGACCAGACAAAGGTAACAGCCAAAAAGTCCCTATAGCACAGTCTTAGCCTGGATTTAAAAGAGTTAATTCAGCAAAGATGAGTTTTGTTGCATGTAGAGTATAAATTTAAGTCAATGAGACTTTGCCAAGTACTTCAGTGCTTTACTGACCAGCACAGGCTGATGAAGTCCTGGATTGAAGAAATAAGGAATATTAGGAGAGAAGCTGTTTGTGTAAGGTGGGCAATAACAGCAGAACAAACACCTGCTCAAGGAAACAGGAAAAGCACAAAGGACTTTTGGAAATCATGGGCTGGACAGAAGCAGGGGACATTTTCATGGCCTGACATCGCAAAGGAAAATTAAAAACAAACAAACAAAACCAATAAAAACAAATAGACAACCCAAAGCCTAAACTTCTCCAGAAGAAATTACACACAAATCATTATTGGAACCACATCCTTACTTCACAGCAAGCCGATTCTGCTCAGCAGTGAGTTCCTCAGCTTGTCTCCCTATTCCTGGAAAGAAAAATCACATTAGATCTTTCCCAAAGACAAACAGTAAAAGCTACTCCCAAGGCCTAATGTTTGCACCCCACAAATAACTTTCTAAAACCACAAACTTCAACATTTCTTTGTCCCAGGCTGTTGTAATACAGCTCAATTCCTAACTTTTAGGTCAAGTATACTCATGTTGTACCCTACACCTCTTTACCCAGTTCCTCACCTCATTCCCCCTTTTTTCCCACCCTACACTGTCAGGAAGGACAAGCTATACATTCCCCCACACACAATGGAACTGGCAATGCCCCCAGCTGGCAGTGACCCCCAGCAAACAGTCCTGGGCTGGAAAACCCTCTGTTGCCAGAAGCCACTGGCTCATTGAAGCACAAGCTCCCTGCTGGCTTCTTGCTGAGAAGTGGAGCATTTCCCAGCAGGAGGAGTGGGCAGTGGAAGGGAAACAGGCTCTCAGGGAACAGAAGCTCCACTGGGGAGAATAATGATGCTGGAGCAAGCCTAAACACACACATCAGTGATAATCTGGAATTGTGCATGGTCCAGACTGGAAGGGTGACCTCCTGTTGAGTGCACGAGACCTTTGGGGCCAGAGGTAGACCACAGGCTCAGCATCCCAGGAAAACTAGAAAAAAACTTGTGTGATGGCCAGTGGTACAGAGATGCTGCTTATAGCAACTATCTCCAGACCTTCCCTGTGAAGCTTCAGCTGCTCAGACTGTGAGGAATCCCAGTGGCTTCAGCAGAACTCACCAGGGGATGATTCACAGCACTGGATGCCAAACATGCTGGGTACAGCTCCACGGGATCAGGGGCTTGGCATCAGCTACACTGCTGCTCTAAACACACTGCCCAGAATTCCCAACACACACAGAGCACCCACTTCCTCAGAGGAGTGCTGATCGGCTGCTCATTTCCAGTCTCTCTCCACTGTTCCAGCTTGTAAATGCTGGGAGGGCCTGAGTTTCAAAGAAACAACTAAGCACTTAATTATTTAAAGCACTGGGTATTTTGGTTGTCTGCTTCCATTTATGGGCAGCTGTGTTACATTTTTACAAACAGAAATCTGTCACGTTAAATTTTTACAAACAGAAATTTGCCACTGGTGCTGGAACTGCCTCCATTTGATCAACTGCTCCACACAGGGATGTTCACAATATAAAGAGCCTTTCCACCATGATTAATCTCTAGGATTCCTGGTCTGCTTAAAATGCCTCTGCTGTACCTTTTTCCTTTCTGTCTGTTGCTTTCCATACTCTAGGTGTGTGCCCAGGGTGCACACTGCAGGGCATGCTGAGCTGGCTGCCAGCTTAACTAACAGAGCCAGGTAAACCCCAGCAACAGCAATGCCAACAACAGGGGCAATCAGCCAAGCTTCAAGCTGTACCTATTACAGTCAGCTAAAAGCTTTAGACTCACTTGTGCAAACCTGGCTTGCAAACAAGGCCAACTCTGTAGTCTGTGGTGTGGCCATCACCTAAATCCTAGACCATAATAATTGCATAGCAGGCTACTCATTTAGTGACCCACAGCTTATAATGTAATGGGCCTCAAACCATCAGAAATCCACCCTGCAACATCAGCAGGCACAAGGAACATGCCACTGATGACAACTGGCATTTGCAGCCTTTGCACTTGGCTGGACACAGGCATTTTGCTGGGAAATAATAGTGCTCTTTGTCCCAGCACAGCACAAGAGTGAAGACAAAGCTATTTCGCTTGCAACTGCCTCCCTCTGCACTGGGAAAAAGGCACTGACTTCTATCCCTCACAACTCATGGAGTTTATTACCACTGAATATGTCACTGCTGGCATATTTTTTGCTAAATTAATGTTAATGACTGAACCTTTACATCAAACAATTCTTGAGATTTGAGAACCAGTAACAGCTTCAGAAATCTTAATGGAGAGGCACTGTAGCATCTCAACAGGAGATACTGGGACCAGCTAAAATCCAAATTGAGTCCCAAGGAAGCAGAGCACCCAAAGAGAAAAACCAGCTGGCTTTGATATTGCAAAGACAGTTTGATCCTAGAGAACTGAGCAAAACTTGACATTTCTAACTTGCCCCCACAAAGCATTTTTCTTCTTCATTTGAAACAACTCATTGAACTACATTCATTCACTCCATATCTCAGCCACAGAATGCACTGCAATAAAAGGGGTGTCTCCAGGACGTGGGAAGAGATCCCTTTTTCTTACCATCATGTAACTGGCATGCAAGTGTTGTGATCTTCTGTGTAATTATCATCAGAGGACTATAACAAAGACAGAAACAACAGTTACATGTCTTGTAGTGCAAATTATTCCCAAATTTCTTACTGAACATCTTTATTCCTTTAAAAGGCATAACTGTAGTAGCAACAAGTGGAAAACATCCAATTAAAAGTGAAGGAAGCACTCAGGCATAAGACAATTGCCTGGGTTCAAAACAACCCCACAGTAACTTGCACTGGAATTTTTAATTGCTAAGTGCACACAAAGCCTTATTTTATGCCTCCCTATCGTGCAGCACTGCAAATTGGAGTTCAGAAGAAATGGCACCACTAGGAAATCCCAGCTCCTGCAGCCCACCCAGCTCCCTTCCAGGCAAAGGCCAAATTCAATGCACCACCAGAATAAAGCAGTGCTGCTGTAACATGACTCTGGCTCTTCTTACTGTTACTCTCCCATTGTCTGTCTCCTCAGTGCCCTAAAAAAAATTGTTGATTCTGCAGCTACTGATGGTTATTTCCTCACATGAATGGCTCTATCAATTAGGACTGTGTGCAAATACCAGACTAGCTGTCAGCACAGCAGTTTCCCACTTGCTTCTTGGCCATGCAGCTGCCTTGTGGACAGCCTGGACAAGACACAGTGCCCAGCTGGGAGTGCCTGGGCATGAGGGATCTGAGAACATGAGCTGGCTGTACCTGAGCCAGCCTTGCAACCACCCACGAGCTTTGGTGTCAGCTAAACAAGCACCAGAGAAATGGCCACTATGCCCCATAGAGCCACCTGTACTTCTCTCATCCAGCTTTACAGAGCTCCCTGGCACTGAAGGGAAGTGTGAGCTGCTGCAGGCAAGGAACAGGAAACAAGGCAAAAATCAGCACCAGGAGCTGGTTCCCATCAGGGTGAAGGACACAGCCAACAGCAGGTAGAGGGAGATAAGGAGGAATCATAGAAGACCTCTGAGATCATCAAGTCCAACCCCTGGTCCAACTCCAGTCCCTTTACCAGATCATGGCACTCAGTGCCACGGCCAAGCTCACTTTAAAAACCTCCAGGGATGGGGAATCCACCCCCTCTCTGGGCAGCCCATTCCAATGCCTGAGCACTCTCTCTGCAAAGAAGTTTTTTCTGATCTCCAACTTAAATTTCCCCTGGCAGAGCTTGAGCCCCCTTGTCCTATTGCTGAGTGCCTGGGAGATGGATGGAACACCCCAATAGCCAGGAGGTAGCACTGGGTGATGAGGATTCACCACTATTTTAATGTCCTGTAGTCCTTGTGATGACCACATGTTAAAACCAGTCCCACATAAGAGATCTGTCTGCACCGAGGATTAGCACAAGGGATGTTTCTCAGTTTGGGGATAAATTAACATTATCCACAGGGATGTATCTGTTTGAACACAAATGATGCCTTCAACCTGGAATTAAAGTTGAAGTTTATATACATGTTATTTACACAGTTTGACCACTACATGGAACTTGTTAAAGAGACATAGATGATTACTCCAAATATTACAGCTATTCATTTTAACTATTGTAATATGTTCTCTGGAATGCAATTAAATTAAAAAAAGTTGAAGGTTTTTCTTCAGTTCAAGCACTGTATTTTCCCAGCAATTTCTCAAGGCAAGAAAACAAACAAACAAACAAAAACTACATCCAAAATGTCTCTATCTAAAATAACAGGAAAATGCTCATGTTCTGCGGAGATTTTCAAGAGATTTTGGATCATCCTTGGCTAAACTGACCTGCTGGTTACAATCCCAATGGCTAAAATAAACTGTTTGCAACCAGATTATCCCCCTAAGATAAATCAAACTGATTTTCAAGATAATTCACATGCTGAGCATGGTAAACACAGATACTGGCAAAAGACATGTTTTCATCCCAAGTGGTCTTTTTTCCCCACTAAATATCACTGATCTTTTCAAAGAGTCCACAAATAATTCTGTGTGGGTAATTTGCATTTTCCACCCAAAACCAGAACATGCAATATCAGCCAATTTCTAAATCAGAAACTATTTTTATCATTTCAGCAGTCCCTACTTGAAATGTAAGCAAAAAAATTTGTACTTAAAATTCAGAATAGGCAATTCTGAATTAAAATTCAACAATGACTTTTCACCTTTTAGGCAAGTTCAATACTGTAAAATAGTCATCCTAAACTTTATTACAGTTAATCTCTCAAGAAAAATTATATATAAGCTGTTTTCATCATTATCATCAACATCCTGTTTCTCAAAGTAGATTTTCCCAGACAAAATTTAGCTTTGCTTTCAAAGACACATAAATCCTAATCCTTTAAGAGTATGAAAAGGCAGATTTTTTTAATCCCTAAGAGAGACAGAGGCTGTCAGTGAACCAGCAGTTCTACTGCAATAAACACAGAACTTTATTTTGTCAGTGCTTGACCTCTTGGCTTTCTGGGGGAACATTAACACTTGTTTCAAATGGGTTCAATTTGGTGCATCTGTTTCTTATGGCAAGAGCTTCATGCCAATGCTGAAGTGAGTAACTTTAAACCTCAGGCTCTGAGCCAAAACTGTGACTAAATGCCTAAATTTAGACACTTGTCTCAGAAAATCAGGGCCCCCACGGTAATCCAGAGAGAACCACAATGCAAACAGTGCTGAGTAACAGAGGGAACAGGAGCAGAGCCTGCACTGGAGTCACACAACACAAACAGAGCAGAGAGGTTCTCTTCACTATATTAGGAATTCCCAGCAGGACAACTCAGCCCCTCCTGCACTCGAATCGGCACAAACAGTTTGTCTCCCTCAAATCCCAGCTCCAGAGGAGAGCAGTGAGCACAAAAGTGATGCTTCTGACATTTTGGGTGGGCAGGAGAGCTACAAACCATCAGATACCTTCTGTTCTCCCTCCTGCTATCACTGTATTTCACGTCATATTTTCCAGAGGAGCTGGAAGGAGGCCCAGCAGAAAAGGACCTGGGGGTGCTGGTTGACAGCCAGCTGAAGGTGAGCCAGGAATGTGTCCAAGAAGGCCAATGGCATCCTGGCCTGGATCAGGAACAGTGTGGCCAGCAGGACCAGGGCAGTGACTGTGCCCCTGTACTGGGCACTGGTGAGGCCACACCTCGAGTGCATGTCCCAGCCCCTCAGTTCAGGAAGGACATTGAGGTGCTGGAGCAGGTCCAGAGAAGGGCAGTGGAGCTGGTGAAGGTCTGGAGCACAAACCCAGGCAGGAGCAGCTGAGGGAGCTGGGGGTGTTCACCCTGGAGAAGAGGAGGCTCAGGGGTGACCTTAGGCCTCTCTATGACTAGGAAAGGAGGTTCCATCCAGGTGTGGGTCAGCCTCTTCTCCCAGGCAACCACAGGAAACGAGGAAATGGATGAGGGCAGGTTTATGGTGGCCATTAGAAAGAATTTCTCCAGACAAAGAGTGATCAGATACTGGAATGGGCTGCCCAGGGAGGTGGTGGAGTCACCATTCCTGGAGGTGTTAAAGGAATGACTGGACATGGCACTTGGTGCCCTGGTCTGGTTGACAAGGTGGTGTTTGGTCACAGCTTGGACCCAATAACCCCAGAGGTCTTTTCCAGCCTAGTTGATTCTGTGATCTCTTCTATCCCCTACAGGGGAAGGTGGAAACGTGCTGTGCAGTGGCACTGGGATGGCACACACGAAATCTTTCACAAGGTGAGTGTCAGAGATCACTGAACACTCCACACAAAGGGGGAGGAAGGTTTCAGGTGAACAAGGAGCATCTCCCTACCCACCTACCATCACCCTCTGACTTATCTCATGGGACAGCCAAGCCTTCACTGCAGGAAAAGGCAGAGGACAAGAAAATGACAATATTGGAGCTCTCCCTTAATTTAGGGAAGGCAGGAAAGAGTACCATAAATTCCTAAGCTCTTGAGTTTTGATTATTAAAACTTTACAATACCAGAGTATTTAATTGTCATTTCTACTCAGCCTTTCAGTCAAGCTCTAATTTTAAACAGCAATAAAACGCTGAGTAAGTTAATACATAAAATACAGCATCATATTATATGTAGCCAACTGTTACTGACATGATAACATTTTTATCCTTAGACCCTACTAGAAAAAGTCAGCAGTGTAAAAACAAGGGGAGTTCACAAAACTACAACACTTCCAATAACCTTTCTTACTCCCAAATTTTGACACACAGGTTATTGGATTTCAAAAGGAAATCTACCTACTACACCTGCATTTGGAGATGAAGCACAAAGACTTAGCCCTCAGAAGGGAGCATTTGAAATAAAACACACTTAGAAGCCTAAAAAACTTGGAATCCATCATATTTGAACTCCTAAAAATGGCTTTGCAGCCACGTGCTGAGTGGTGATTCCACCCCCTCCCCTCTTCACCTGTACTACCAAGCACTGCAGTTACAAACTAGCACAGCAACACAGTTTGATTTACATGTGCTGTGACTTCCCTGTGCTTTATATATTGCCTGTGAGTTTAATCTCAGGTTGAAGCTACCTTGTAGCTCACACACACAAACCATAGTGACCAAATGTAATAAAAAACAAAAATAAAAAAAAATTCACAAAATTGGCTGGGGACAAATTTATTTTTCAAGAGATCTAATATAAGGTAATGACAGTTTTGGGTTGTTTGTCTCATGTTTGATGGCTTGAAAAAGAACACAAACTAAGATGAAACAGTTTACAGAGAACATTCAGCAGAGGGTTTTACCCCTAACTAAACCTTCCAAATCAAAACACACCAGTTAATGTAATTTTCAAACACAGTTTGCCCCAATGCAATAAACCTGCCCCAAGCACAGGCCAGTGGAGCTGAAGATGTCAGCACTGTTAGCAGAGTGAGGGGGATGCTCCCCACATCCCAGCTGCCTCCTGCACCGAGTGCTCACACCAGCAAAGACATTTACCCCACACAGGCTGCTCGACCTGAGGTAATCCCGTGGAGGAGTCTGGCACACGCTTGCCAGAAATAGTTTCCACTGACCTGATTTCACTAAGGGAGGAGGTGGAGCCAAAAGGCTCACAGCAGAGAAGTCTCCAAAGCAGCAAACATTTATTTCAGGGTTCCCTCTTCAGCCCTGAAGCCACGACGAGAAGTTCACACAGTCACATTTTACTATGACATTAACCATGATGAGGAGGAGATGGCCAAGCCACAGATACCACAAGAACTTCAGTGACAGTGGGCTCTTACCTTTACTTTCAACAGTAGGGGATGTGGGGTTTTTGTTTGTTTTGGGTTGTGTGTGGGTTGGTTTTTTGTTTGTTTGTTTTTTGTGGAAGCTCCCAAACAGTATTTCTTAAGCCTTCACAATAGAAACATTTCACTTAAAACAGTGTCTGCTTCTGGAGAAGTGTCACAGAATCACAGACTATTCTGAATTGGAAGGGACCCACAAGGATCATTGAGTCCAAGTCTCAAGTCAATGGCCCACACAGGGGATTGAACCCATGACTTTGGCATTATTACAATCAAGTTTTAACCAACTGAGCTCATCTCAGTGTCCTGGTGCCCTGGGATGCCCCAGTTGTGTGGAGCTCCCTAGCAGGGACTGCCTGTTTGAATCTTGCCCAGTAACCACGCAGCAGTTCCTGCAGGGATCCTGGGTGTCCAATGGTAAGTGATCTCAGTGTGGTTGCAAGTGGCAAAGCAGCAAGTGGGCACAGAAAAAGCCTGACCTGCCCTTCCCCACCCCGCACTTGCTGCTGCTGTGCTGCCCCAGGGACCAGATACAGCCCAAAGTCACCCAGAGCTGCTGAACAGACACTGCGTGTCACACACTTGGAAGACAAGAAAATAAGTCACCAACTGAACTCTCAGGACCAGTTAGAACCTCTGCTCTGTGTTTGAACATGGCAAAAGAGCATGTCTATCTTGGCTGCCATCAGCAAATGTATTTCCTTTGTGAAAAACGGCTGCTGTACCTTTATTCCTTCCTTTAGTGGTTGATACTGAGCCACTGAGAGGGGAAAAAACAGCACCAAAGCACTACCCACGCAGCAAAACTCCACTGCCTGAAGTGACACTTGTTGCTGAAGTATCTGCTTAGATGGCTTTTTGAGAGGACTCTTTTTAGCATCATCCCTGTCTGAGCAGTTTGCTGAGGATGCTGCTGTGCTGCATTTGGAGTAGAGCAAACACAAAGGTGTCTGTGCCACCTGAAGAGGGATGCCCACCTAAACACTCAGGTAAGAGGTACAGATCTCCAGATATGAGGGGAGGAAAAGTGCTGGAGTCTCCCTGATAATTCAGCTATGGTGTCTCTAAGTGTGTGTGGTGATTTTCACAAATAGATTCTTTTCTGTGAGGGATGGCAGCAAGAATCAGAATAATTAGGGTTGGAAAAGACCTCCAAGATCATCAGGTTGAACTGTTAACCAAGCACTAATATCTTTACCACTAAAACACATCCCTAAGCACCCATATCTATACAGTTTTTGGACACTTCCAGGGATGGTGATACAACCACTTCCCTGAGCAGTTGTTCCAGTGCTTGAAAAGAGTTTCCATGATTAAATTTTCCCTAATATCCAAACTAAATCTCCTGACACAGCCTGAGGCCATTTCCTCTTCTGTCACTTCTTACCTGGGAGAAGGGACTGACCCCCACCCCGGCTACAGTCTCCTTTCAAGTAGTTTTAAAGAGTGATAAGGTCCCTCCTGTCCTCCAGGCTGGAAAGCCCCAGCTCTCCCAGCTGCTCCTCATATGAAACCAACATCTGCACAATCTTTCCCTGACATTTCACTGAATGATCTGCAATATTAGGAAATTTTGCTCAGACACTGCAAGAATTCAAAGAGGAAACTAAAAAGCTCGATGGTCTTAATCAAGCAAAGGATTAAAACAGACACAAGTTCCACATGGATGCCAAACTCCTCTGAATTCCACCCAGATGATCCCATGGCATTTGTTCATGTGGATTGAAACCATATCTATTACTATTTCCCAAAAATCCCAATCAAGATTCCTTATTTTAAACTATTTTTTCCTTAAAACCATTATTTACTATCCTCAATCTGAGCCTGAGATACAAAGGGAAGAACACCAAGTGTATGGTATTATTACTGTTCATATAAAGTTGTACAGAAACCAGACAACTTACCAGCACAATCCTCTTAGCATAAAGAACAAATAACAGAGAGAAAGAGTTAGGGTTTGGTTTTTCCAGGTATAATGTACAAAAGACATGGCAAACCAAGCAAAATAAAACATTGATGTTTCTCTCAAAGATTGATTTGAATTAAGGGTGCAGCACAGCATTCAGATATTGTGTAATTAGTGCTCAAAAGTGAGTAGTTTCCTTTGAGAAAGTAGTAAACAAAGTTCCTAAATTATGTCACCACTTATTTGAGAAATAACATAAATGAAATAAATCTGATAGAATATTTACATATTTTAAAGAAGAAATTGAAATTCAAGTGCAGCAAGCTGGAAATGGTTTTCTTTAAAACCAAGCAGTAGTTTAAAAAAAAAATGGAGTTTTTCCTGAGTATTGTGCAATACATGAAAAACTTAAATCAAGAAATTGCTCCAAACAGCTTGAGTACAGTTCTGAGTGCAGGACTGTGACCAAACCCACCCTTTGCACAAGTGAGAAGAATTAACAACTCACCACTAGGGAACAAGTCCCCTATTTCTTAACCTTGAAGTGATGCACCACAGTTTGATCTTCCATTTTCCAGTTTGCCTCAGACATGACTCAGAAATTCCCTTGTTCTCTCCATCTCTACCTGCATCTGTTCAGGATGTGCATAAAGCCTCAGTGGGCACAAATTATTTACAGCTGTTTTAAGGGAGATTTATGAAGCTGACCTGAGTTTCAGCACTGGAATAAAAGCTTTTATTGACATCATTACAGTGTTTTTATTTATTCTTTGCTTTTAAAACATATCATGAAGATGCAGTTCATATCCATAGTACATTTACCATGTTTACTACTTGGCAGTTTGGTGTTTAACTGAAGCTTATAAATTGTACCTTGAAGCACCAGGACAATCAAATAACACTGTAAGTTCAGGTATTATTCTTTCCCTGCTCTTATTATCCTCGAGCTCATTATTAAATAAAAGCAGTTCCTTTTTCATCAAGAGAGCAAAAAATACCACATGGTCTAGAACACAAAAAACCACCATTCTTCTTCTTCCACTCCCAGTCTGAGCTGGATCTTCATTAAATGTGTTCATAAGAGAGAACTAATGCCTGACAGAGCATTTCTGAAGACATTATTCAGAAATTATGATCTCTTGCATTTCTCTGTCTGCCTCTGTCTCATACACACCCAGAGCTACACATTCTAATCCCATTTACAGGCTTCTTGGTATGTCATGCTCTTTCCAGGACATGCTTTTGTGTATTAAAAGAACCACAAAAAGAAATTACAGAACTAGATTTCTCTCAAAGTATGAGTTCCCATTTCTGCACCCTCCTCTAGGAAAAACCCTCAGAATTCTCAGAGGAACTTCCCCTCCACCCCCTCAAATTTAACTAAATGCTTGAACTCCCCACCTCAGAGAGAGACACAAACCCCTTGAATTTCCTACTCCATGCCTGTAAAATGACAGAGACTTGGAAGAGTCGTGTAAAACTTACTGTGCCAGTTTACAGAAATTCTTCAAAGTGTGTCACTAATTAGTCTGTATTCAGACATTCAATTAAATAAGTGCAATGCAGATTAGCACATTGTTTTAAAGCAGGCAACAGCACACCTTCCTCTCTCAAACCAAGCATGCAGGGTTAGCTGCCTCTATTCCTGCAAAGCATCCTCTGCTGCCCCAGTGAAACCAGAGACTACCTGAAAAACGCTGTTTCACAGCAAAGTTGAGCTTTAAAACAGCAGCCACAACTTGTTCCCATGAGAGAACCCATAAAAATGGTGCCAACAGCCAAACCTGATCTCTTGTCTCTCTGTCTGAGTTACTCAACCAGCTCCCACATCCCACAGGAACTGAGCCCCTGCCCAAGTCCTGCCCTGCTGGAGTGCCTGGGGTGGGAAACACCTTCCCAGCTGGGCTTCCAGATAAATCAGGATGGGGAAAGGATGACAGAGCTGGGAGGAAAACAGCCCATCTCCCATCCCAAGGGAGCAGAGCACCAGCCATGCCACCCCCTCAGGGCTACAGCTCTGCTCCAGCAAGAGACTGTGCATCACCCACTCAGGCTGCTCTGAGTGGGAATGTGGCTAACCAAGCTCTACCTTCCTAACTAGACAGACACTCACCAGAAAGCAGCAGAAACAATCAGTCAGTGCAAAACAATCACACAGTGTTTATTCCTGTTTTTTTAAAAAAGAAAAAAACAAACCCAAAAAACACAACAAAAGAATTGAAAAAAGCTTAATGGAAACAAAATTGCAGGTGCTCGACAGATAACATAAAAGTTATTCTTAAAATGTACTGAAATTAATTAATGTTAATTGAAAGAGGAACCAGCTTGCAGACTCACTCACCCAGAAAAGTCTGTCGTGAGAATCCCATAATGAAATATGTATATTCTGCTTATGTGGCACAGAGTGAGGTATCCCATGGCCACGACAAAGGAGTACCTGAAAACACAACACACAGATTAAAACACAAGTACCAGCGAGAACTACACTGAGTTGGGGCTAATTCTGGCTTTTTAAATTGATTGTTCCCCAGTCTGAAGCTGTGCTGCAAGACCTGGAAGAAGTTGTCAAAGAGGTCTGATGGGTTTGTGTACCCAACCGGAATATTACAGAGATGCCTCTTCACTCTGGGAGTGGGGAAGAAACACAAGAAGAAATAGAATCAATTCAAGTTGCATATTTCAGTTTCAGAGTTGTCACTTTCATGTATTATTTTGAAGTTTTTATCCAACTAAAGTATTTGAAACCAGATGATACTGTATGTGTAACACTGAAGTTATCCACTGCCTTTTTTCTCTGTAAACGTCTTTTATTTACAAATTTTCCTCAGATCTAGCAGAGACTAAAATATTTCAAGTTTAAGGTATTTTCTCTCTGATTTAAAGGCAGATAATGACACACAGCTTAATCTTTTCAGCTCTACATGCTGAAACACACCATCTTTGAGAGAGTGACGAGGCATTGGAATGGGCTGCCCAGAGAGGGGGTGGATTCCCCATCCCTGGAGGTGTTTAAGATCAGACTGGATGTGGCACTGAGTGCCATGATCTGGTGATCACAGTGGTGGTGTATCAAGGGTTGGAGTTGATCTTGGAGGTCTCTTCCAACTCAGTTCTTTCTATGATTCTGTGATTCCAGAAGAATCATAGAACCATTCAGGTTGACCTTTAAGATCACTGTGTCCAACAAAGAAGCATTTCCTTAAGCAGAGTGTGACAAATCCATTCTTTGTTTTAGAGGATGATAGCAAAAGAAAAAAAACCAAAAACCAAACAAACAGGCAGGGCAGTAGCACAACTCTTTCTATCTTAGGAGCTGAACAGTCTGAAGTCTGGAAATGCTGCAGTGCCTCCAAGGACAGACGCAGCCCTGCATACAAGGAACTTCTCCCTGTATTTATGTGAGCAAGAAAGAGGACATGGGGAGGTCAGAAGATGTTTGGAAACAGACTGACACATGAAGCAGTGGAGAGTGGGACACCAGAAGGAAAGGCCTGGAGCCAGCACAAGGTCTGCTGGTGCCCCCCGTAGCAGAAGATGCAAAGACCAACAGGCTGCAGAATGAGAAGGCACAACCCACATGCCCAGGAATGCCCAGTCACAGGAGGCTGGTGGGGACACACTGCCAAGCAGGATCCCCCCCCAGACCCATCAGAGGATCAGCCACAGGGGAGAACTAAAGGTGAAATCAGACAACAGGATCGCTCAGCAGACAGTGGAAAAAGAGCCAGACTTTTGTCAAATCATGGCTGGTTTTTAGAGAATTGAGTTTCTCCTCCCTGGGAACTAAAAATCTGCAGTGTGAATGACAGTGATGGATTACAAGCCAACCTGCAGGTCACAAGGCCCACAGCAAACAGCTGGATGAAAGGCAGACTGAGAGGACACAGCAGACTCTTCAGAAGACTCAGAGCAGAATTCATCTTGTTTTATCTGGGTCAGGCATCCAGCCCTGCCTCAGCAAGGTCTTTGGACTCCCTCTCATCTGCAGAGGGTGGCAAACACCCCTCCAAAGGCAAGTCCCCCAGCTCAGACATGCAATGGTGATGGACAGGATGAAGGATCTACAATAAGCCTCGATGCTTAAGTGTAAAGCACTGAGATTGAAAGGGGGGAAGCACAGAGAGATGCACTGAACTGCTGCTGCAGCTGGGAGCAGTTCTGATCTGGATTAAATTGTCCATTTATAGGCCTTGAAGGCTGGCAGCCTCACCAGAGAGGGAGCATGAAGGTTAAATCATGGCATTTAGTTCACTTGTTCTCTTCCACTGCATTTTTCAGAGGGGAAAAAAAAAAGCAAAGTCTTGAAGCCCCACTATGAAGGACTCAGTGCTTTTACAGGTCCCTGTATGAACAGGTCCAGACCTTGAAGTGGCACTGCTCAAGCAGTCTGAATACACTGTTATTTTACCAAAATTAATAATGTGGATGCACTTTGAGTCACGCTGCTCTGGCTCGTGGAATACAGTGGAGAAGTCCTAATCCAATCCTCCCAGACCTCCTGAGGTTTTCCAGTGTGTTGGATTGACATTTCACATGGAATCAAGTCAATACTTGGCTGTCTCACAGCAGTGGGTGACATTATGAGAACCAGCTTAGTTTGTGTTGCAATATACAGTTATTTTTCCCATTGTGACTGATCAGCTGAACAGGAGGAGTGGGGGGGTTTCCTGTCAAAGTGTTTCCTTTCCCCATCACCAGCTCAACTTATCTAGGAAGAGGTAAATAACTATTGGCTGATTCCCTCTGTAGACTTGATTCCTCTGATCCACAATCACGAACTCCTGCATTTCCCTCAGGTGACTTGCAGGGCTTTAATATCTTTTTATTTTTGCCCCTGGATGGCATTTCTTTATCAAACATTGCCCAATTACTAATTTTTTTTCCACTTCTGGGATTTGCACCCTGTGAGGGGGTGGAAAAGCCTCCTGAATTCCTACCTTGCTGGTGCAAAGTGTGCAGCAGTGACTGCTGTAGACAGGCTTGCTGTTTATAGTTCAGGTTTCTAAATTATCTTGGAAAAATCCTAAGTGGGGTTCCCTTTTAGATATTAGAGAGGGGTCTCCTCAGGAAGTGAGTGAAAAGAAGGCAAGATAATTCCCTGACTCACACAGCCCTGGCCCTGAGGACAAGTGAAGAAAGGGTTTGCATTCCCCAGCCCAGACTGATGTGGATTCTGAGCATTCAGGTACAGAAACAGCCACGCAGAGCAGAGACAGAACTCACCTGTACCACACCCAAGCCCAATCACAGTGTTAACCAGACCAACAAAAGGGAAGGGAGTGGGGAAGAACCACCAGCTATAAAGTAGCAGTTTTACAAATAAAAATCCCTGTTTGTGCAGACTGATGGGAAGTGAACAGCCCCACCTGAATAATTCTAAGAACTCCCTGGTGCTGAGCTCTCTCTCAAGAGAGTGTGGTGCCCACATGAGAAGGTTTAGTGACTGAGTAGAGGAGTTCACCTTAGTTGATGAAAGAAGATGACATAACAATCATATTGTTTTAATTTTCATATGAAAGCACTTCTTGTTTGGCCAGGGGGTCACTCACTGGATAAAGCACTTCAGGAGTCTCATGTGTCTTCCCTCCCCTAAGGCATTTTTATAGGGAAAAGATGAGTATCCTGCTGGAGAACTCTGATGATACCATAAGCTTCTACTTGAAGCACTGACAGTTGTGGTACTTCTGCTTTTTCCAGCTCAAAGCTCAGCACCAAATCCAAGACTTCACTCCATGGATCACTAAGTTTGGCTGCCACAGTGACCTTGTTTGAACTACCTAACTCAAGACTAAGTGGAAAATACCCAAAGGCCAAACAGCAAGGGGGAAAACACATAAAAAAGGATTGCCAAGTGCAATCCTCAAGAATACAAGGCCAAGGAGAACATGACTTCATTATGTTTAAGACACCAGAGGCTTGGCCATAAATTACTGAGAGTGCAAAAGTCAACTTTTGAGGGCAGCAATTTCTTAGGAAAATGCAAAACATCAATGCAAAAAAACCACAAATTGAGATTGCAGCTGCTTCTGTAACCAGATGAACAAAGCTACTACAAGTGACTGGGAAAGAAAAGCAGGAAAGAAGAGAAGGTGCTGCTAAAAACCCCCAGGGCTTCTCCCTGAGAACAGAGAAGTGTCAGAAGGGCAACTCCAGCCACATCAGCTCACCTGTGGATGTTGGGAATACTGGCCATATTCATAATGCCATAGTTCATCATCACCAGGACAAAAAGATGAATGGAATACCTGGAAGACAACAAAGGGAGTATTTAGATCATTTCTGTTACCTGGAAGTTCTGGCAGTTCATTTCTGTTACCTGGAAGTTCTGGCAGTCCAGAGCAAGGGAATATTTTCCCATGCAAATTACATACATGTGATGTCATATCAGAGGTCCAGGAAACATGGATTACCCCAATGACATCTTTACAGCCTGAATATCCAACACAGACTGACACTTATTGACAAGATATTGCCCCTGTGTTTCACTGAGACAAAGAGCAGGCTGGGTCCAAGTGCACGTTCAATTTGGATACATCTTTTCCAAAAGGGGTAACGTAACAGCAGACTGGCATGGCTTTAACTTCCAAAACAAACATCACAAATTAAAATCAAACACCTCACTTAAAAATACTTTCATGACTCATTCTACTTGGAGTGTTTGGAATGGTTATGCAGGTCAGGCTTCATTTTGGTTTTAGGATAACTTTAAGTGCCTTAAGACTAAAAAGACACAGTACAGAAAAGATAACATGAAGTTTAAAAATATTTTTACCCAAGCCTTGCCTACAAGGTGACCAAATACTCACCAGCCAAAGCAGAAGACAGCAAAGTATATCCCAAAGAGGGTGGCAAAGGCGTGGCGAACAGCAGAGCTGGCGTGGCTGGGGCTCAGGTAAATGCGGAACCAAAACGCAGCCAGAAGAGCAAACAGCTGGCAGGCCACAAAATTGATCTGGAAAAGACAAACCAAACCAAACAAAAAGCTGTTGGGATTCCTGCAGGAGGAGGGGAAGGAGGGTCTCCCCTCTTGGCCAAGCACAGAAGGGACTGAACAAGCCTGGAGCCACCAGAAGCTCAGGGAAGGGGAAGGCATGGAAGGGCTCTGGGCATCCTCCCTCTCCCCAGACCAGAGCTCTGCTCTGCTCCCAGCCTGACCCTTCCCTGCCCTCCTGGTGGGAGGCAGAGGCCACAAAGCCAACTGGGACTCTGGAGCATCACCCCAGTGCCTGACTCTGACCCCAACACAAGGACAAACTCAACAATCCTGTGTCATGCTGTTCACAACCATCAGTAACTGGACAGCTGCCTGAGCCGAATTCTTCCACTCCACACACACCTTCCAACTCACCATTTTTTTGTGGTTCAGGAGTGCAAGGAAAACAACTTTGCTCCACCATTAAGCAGACAGCTAAGGGAACACGTTTCTCCATGGCTCTTTGGCTGCTGCATGTGGGAATCGGTGTGGCCCCACTGTAGGGAGGCATCGATGGCAGGGGGAGCACAGGATGTGCAGAGGGCAAACAGCACATGACTGGAGGCTGCTCTTACCAGAGAAGGACAAGCAACAGCTTCAGTGTCCTCAGAGCAAAAATGACATCATGCTGCCTTCAAGTCACCTTGTCATCAACAGCCTCAGCAAAAACTGATCCAAAGTCAGAAGGAAAACAGAGCTCAGGAGCTGTCTCTAACAGAGCAAACACAGCATTAGGATACTGCATCCTTAAGCCCAGCCTGGACCCCAGACAGCTGGAGGTCAATTCATTTATTCAGTTGCACTCCTTTCTTTAAAAGAAATAAAATAAAATAAATTTGCCCTGAGCTCTACAGCAGCAAGTCATCCCAGACCAAGCAAAACTAAATAGGCTGCAACATTGAGGCAACCACTTGGATTAGAGGATTATCCAAAGCTCTCAGTCCAGGACAGGATGATGTATCTTACTTGGAAATGCTCTGACATGCTGGTTGTCCAGAGGTGGTTGGACTCAGCCAGGATTCCTGTCAGAAACACTTACAAAGTGTTAAACAAGATACTGCAGCCCCCAAGTGCTTTTATTCTGGTGGACCATAACCAGAATGGTGCTGTTCATGAAACCCCCCTCATTAGAGGTCTGTTGGCTTCACTGCTATAATTGCTTTATTTCAGTCAGGCAGGCACCCAGGCAACAGAATATTGCAATAATTTAAATGCTTAGATATGCTGAATTTTAGTTTTTTGGAGGAGAGACAATACCATTTGGTTTCTTGGTCACTGCTTGCTGTAAGCCAAAGTAGGCTACAAATCAGCCACTTGAGGAAGTTCCACTTGCCCTCCCCACACAAGCCTTGCAACTACAAATCTGCCCACTGAAAAAAGGGGCAATGTGCATTTGAGAGTTACCAGATGACACTCTGGGAAGACATAGCAAGTACAAGAACATAGCCCCTTATTTTAGTGCTTTAAACCTTTTCTTCGTAGTTAAGTATCAGAAAGAAATATCCTGCATTCTGTTTTGACCACAAAAACATTTGGTTTTTCCTCTACTACATTTTTCCTCCTTGATACTACCAGAAAAACTGACCTCACTTTCCAAAAATCTCAGAGGATACAACAAATTGAGCATGCAGTTCTCTCCACACTCCAAATGGCAATTAAGTCCATTACACAAACCAGACAGCCCTCTGTAAGCAAAATTCCTATTGATGCTGTAATTCCCTCACTCCAAAGATCACCACAAGCAGTCCCACTGCTGACTTGTCCTTGGCTTTAAGTCTGTGATTCAGCTGCTGAAGGAAAGAAAGTGTAAGAGCAGAGGCTTCCCATGGTGGCTCAGTGTAAAGGTGAAGTTGTAGCTCATGGTTGAGACCCTCTGTGTTTGCTGCCATCCACTAATGAGCTACTGAGCATTAGTTTAGGGGGCAGCTCCAAGGGTTTGACCTGGGAAATGAGAATGTCCCTTCTATTCACCAACAGCTCACCCAACAGCTGCTTTCAGTATGTGTAAAAGCATAAGGAGTCACGTTAATAGAAACTCCTGACAGCAACGACAACTCCTCCAGTCAAACCACTGTCTGTGGAGCCCAGCAGGGCCTGGGTTGTATTTTGGGAAGTGGATGCCATAACAAAGCATTCCATTTTGCCAGAGATCAGCCCCATCTTCCACGATTGGTGTCTTTTCTTCCAAAGAATAAAGCAAGAACTACACAAGGGCAATAATTTTTTTTCCATGTTTAAGGTTATTTTGTGCATAAAACCAAAGACACCTGGCAAACAACATGTTTAAGTTCACTTTGCTGGAGACATTTCTACTTTGATGTTGAAAAACAGACCTGCTGTTATGACAGCACTTCATAACACCCAAATTGTGATATTTAAAATGGGTGTGTTAAGAATGAGAAGAGATGGAAAAGCCTTTAATCAGATCTCCAAGATATCTGATACTTACTGAAATTTCTCAAAATATTTTGATCTTCCAGACTATTTTTATGAACTATAAGGACAAATATTCTCTGCAGAGATCACTTTGCCCTACACAGGGAGGGGACAAACACCCCCAAAAAGGAGGGGAACATCACAGAAACCATTTCACATTTCCCACTGCAAGAATTTTGGCTTCCACAAAGGAACAGGAGAGTGATTGCACTGCTGACAAGTCACATCTCCAATATTATACAGAAACAACTCATTTCTCTGGCCTTGAGTTGCAGGAGCCCTATGGAAGATTTTGAGGTGACAGAAGCAAAGGTTAAATATAGAATTTCTCTCATGGGAAAGAGAGAGAAGTATCTGTGCATGACTAATTGAAGATTATTGTGCTCTGCAGAAGCAGCACTAAGTTGTCATGGCCTGACCTACAACACTGTCACTCCACAAGTGTCACCTCACCCACCAAGACAGTGGGGCAGCAACAAAAAGGAAGCAGGACCAAGACAGGTCCCACTAGACCAAATCCAGACCAACCTCAAGCAATGACTCCTCCAGATTTCAGTCCAGTTTCTGGGTTTGTGTTCCTCAGTAAATAACTTCAAAGCAGCAGCAACCCAGACCTGTTTGCTTTCCCCAGGTTGAAAGGTTTAGTTTTTAAAAAATTACAACAGAACAGCAAGTCAAGCCCCTTTGCACTCTAACTGAGGAGTACACAGGTGATTTATTCCAAATACAAGGAAGAAAGACAATACAGACACATGTTTGCACACCCATCCACTCTGCAGCATGTCTTTTGTGGCTTCAGTGTCAATTTTCTCCCCAAACACCAGTGGGAGTTGCACAAATGTAGGAATAGCAGGGTCCTTACAGCAATATTCCTACAGCCCCAGTTCAGAAACCAGCTTAACTTCCAGGCCAGATGACAGCCCTGTCCCTGCACACATCCAGCAATGTAAAAATTAAATATGCAATCCTTCCCTAGAGTGGGAACTGGCACAACTGAAACAACTTGCCCCATTCTTGCTGTTGCAATGTCTGTGCAATTCCTGTTTTCAGTTCCTTTTCTATAGGAAAATGTCAGTGGTCTTTAAAAACACAACCCAAAACAAGTAGAGCAGTTTTGTTCACGTTATCCCAGTGATGTCCCAAGTGGACACAACAGAAAGAAACAAATATCAGTAGGAAGGAAAAAGTGCCAACCTCACAAGTTATTCTAAGCCAAAAGCAAGTTGGGCTTTTCTCCCCCCACTACAGAAACTGTCAGCACTCTGCTAAATTTAGCTCATTAGCCTTGGAATTAGTGGCTTGATCAAAGACTAAACTTTTCAGACATTGCAATGGGATTATGTAACACTTTATTAGGCCTTTGCTCACAGAAAATCTGGAACATCCTGTATTGAAATGCTCAGTCGTGCTCACAGTAACTTAGAACAAGAGCACTGTTAAAGTTACTGTATTAGGACAAGCTTAAAAAATTCTGCAAGGACTCTGCTAGAGAAACAGATTTTATCTGTCCTGACACTCATCTTGGTACCTGAGGTAGTCCCTCTAAATTCCTATTCATTTCAGTGGGGGGAAAAAGGCACTTTTAGGTTGTAATTCATCAAATCCTAAGTCCAAACCAGGTATTTCTACTATAAAAGTCAATTAAATGAGTAAGTTCAGATGTAGAAATGCCCATTTCAGACTTACAGTGATGAACAGTGTTTATACCACATGTATTCACTTCACCAGAAGCAAAACCAAATCTCTGTTTTGTGAAACTGGACTTCATTTAGTTGTGAGAAAGTTTCCAAAACTGGCCCACAGTTCCCCACGATCCAATATTTGGTTTGACACAAAGTCACCACAAACCCATTTCAAGTGCCTGAAACAGAACTGGGGAGAGAAAACCAAAACCAACCCAACAAAAAAAAAAGTGCTAATCAGGAGAATGGCAAATTAGCACATCTATTCCCAGATACATGTGGAAGAGTTTTAGAGCAACAAAGTTCCTAATCCAGGGGCGTAAAGTCAAACACACTCTTGTTTCCTGCTCCCCCAAGCAGGTGCTACAAACCTCAGTTCTTCCTCTCCTCTTCTCTGCCCAAGCAGTTTTGTACCTCCCAAACACACTGTGACAGCATTTGTAGACACAATGAAGAACAAAGAAATTGTTTTCAAGCAGATGGGCTTAAAAATATATAATTTTAGGGTGCATCTCTGTTGTTCTCCCACGTTCCAACAAAAATAAGGGGCCACCACACCCTTTGCAACGATGCAATTTGTTGGAAGGAAGAGGAAATATTCCCAGCCACCTTTCACAGGCAGAAAAGGACACACAAAACTTTTGGGGAGCCACCAGTAAGGGCCAGGGAAAATCTGCAGTGAATCTGCAGAGAATATATAAATATTTTTTAGCTAATTTTCAGTCAGCTCAACCTGTGCAGATGCACAACTGAGAGGATTTCACATGAGAAAAGAAGCAGCATGGCAGAAGGGGAGGAAACATGTGCACAACCACTTGCTTAGCAGCAAACATCAGTCAGAACCATTTCTTTGATTGGGAAAGTCAGTTTATATGTTGGCAATTATATCTGCAAGCATAGGAGTTAGTAAGTAAAACTCTTTTTGCTTCCATAAATAGCCAAAACTTTCTGTTCTGCTGTTGCTTTCAGTCTCCCAGTTTCACTGAGGCCTTTGGTTCTGCTGCCCAGCAGATTTTCTAGACAGCTCTTACAGCTTTTTTCTTCCTTTTTGCCCATTTCCAAACAGCTGTGTATGTGTTTCTTTTAATTCCAGCACATTTTGTTTCATTCCTCAGCTGTATCACTGACCGTGTAGAATGAGAACTGCCAGCTCCAGACACTGAGATTTCACAGCCATAAACCCTCTTCTTTCCTACTGTTCTACAGTTTAAAAGTAGAATTATTGCTCCTTTTTAATACATGGCATGTTTAACCTCCATTCCTGTGGGTTGCAGACCTATTTTTACTCCCTTCAGAGCTGTGGCAGGAAGAGGAGCCCCCAATAAAACGTGTACAGTGACAATATCCTGTTGTGGGTTTTTATCCTTCCTTATTTCTGCTCAGAACTTGCAGCAAACTTGCTTCATATGCTCTTTTTTTTTTGATCTTGAGCCACAAAAAAAGACCAGAATGTGGCCCCAGCCTGTTACAAGCACCTTAATCCACAGCAAATATCTCTGGAAGGCAAAGTTTGGGGCACGTCTGACTTTGGGCACTCAACTTCAGGCACTACTGAAAACCAGTCACTCAGAGATGCCAAGTGCTCAGGACTTGGCACAGCCCAAACATCTCAGCTGTCACTAAAATGACATCTCTGGAAATCATCAGTACCTTTCAAGAAAGTGAAGGAATTGCAGGGGTTGTCCCTTCAAATACAAAAAAAATAGGAAAAACTCCAAAACAAAACAAAAACACTTCCCAGTTTTCAAACTTAGCAACCAAATCAAAACAAAAACTAACAGGAAAACACATGGCATGAGCAAGACTCAGTTGGTGAATAAATAAAGGCAAAAAATAAAAAAATAAAGAGATACTTGGATTTTGCTGTGATTTTATTTCCACTATACTATCTTGGAGGAAAAAAGATTTAATTTCTTTGCTTCATTAAATCCTTCTTTCCATATCCCCCCATTAGAGTTGCACAGTTATATTTACATGCAGCACAACAGAACTTTGGGTTTAACTCTGATATTTTCCAGAGATAATTGCAATATCAGGAGGAAAAAACTCACTCACATTTATATGCCTTGAACACAGTGTCATATTTTTGTGTTCTTGGCCACGTTTATGACTCAGCAATAGCAGAAACACAACTTGCTTTTGTTGGGCAACAGGAATAAATCTCATTTTTTCCTCTTCAACTGTTGGGAAAAAAGAGAAGAATGCTTTTACATGTTAAAATTATTACAGGGATGCTCCTGCTATGCAGTGAGAGGCAACTTATTACCCAAGAAACAAAGTACAACAACAAAACTCCAGAAACTCCAAGTGAACTCTTCTTGAAATACCCCAAGAATTCCAACACAGCCAGGGAAAAGAAACTCCACAATCCTTTAAGTTGCATAAACAATTATCACTTCCCTTTCAAACCAGCCCTTTACACTAAAGCCTAAAAAAAAAAACATGCTTTAAAAGAACTGGGGCATTGTATGGTCTGCAGAGCTGGCTTGGAAAAGGTATTTCCAAATGTATTTCCAGGGTAGAGCAGCTCCGAACCAGCTGAGCAGGGCCCTGAGTTCCCAGGGAGTGCCTGAAGCCTCTCCAGGGCGTTCAGGCAGGAGTTTCACCTGCAGGAAATAAATGAGAGCACTCTCTGTCAGACAGGGAAGCCCAAGAAACTGCAAAGACATTCCCTCTGGCACAGGGAACAGGCACAATTGCCATTTGGGGCCTTCTAAGCTGGACTGGTACATCACTCTGCCCAAAAAGTGAAGTGTCAGAGGAAAAGGACAAAGAAGGCAGATACAGAATCCATTTTCCCTGTAACAATAATTTAAAACCTGACTTAATTTCATCCAGGCTAGGAAAAAAAATAATAAAAAAGGGAAGCCTAACAGATATCTGAGCAAGTGAGGTAAAGGTGCACAAAAAATGTATGGTGGATAAACAGAGAGGTGACAGGAGTGCTCAGGAGGGCAGAAGCCCATCAAAGGATGAAAGACTCCACCACACACCTGCTGGCACAGCCCCTTCAAAGAGGACCTGCAGAGCACAAACCCACCAGACATGGCATTAAAGAGATGAAGTATGAAAGAACAGGGGGGAAGTGCTCAGGATATGGACAAAAATCCCCCAGCAGTTCAAAATTAGAACAGAAAAGTAAGAGGAGAACCAACAGGGAGCTACACGGCAAGTCATACAAGGAGTCAGTCACTTTTTCTATAAACTAATAAACAGAAGGGCAGCTGGGGCTGCTCCAAAGTGGATGCTGGAGAAGGGACCTCTCCTGGGTGTTGGCTGATCTTCCCCACAGGGATCTGGGGCTTCCTGCAGCACCACCATGGGAAGAAACTCGAGCAATAAACCCCCCATGGAACCAAGACCCACCCACTGTAGTGGAAGGGGCCATGCCTGGGACTTCCAGCAGCGACCTGGGATCCTCAAACAGCAGCAGCACCAGAGGCAGAGCTGGCAGAAACCAGTGCCTGCAGAGGGGACAGGCCCTGAAAGGGGCCAGAGAAAGAACAGGTACTTCCAAAAGCTTTTTCTTTTAAGCCACCCTTACTCTAGGAACTCATGTTTTTCATATGAGCATGCCAGTCCCCACTGGCTCTGGCCAAGTTCTTGCCCAAGTTCTTGGCCTCAGCAGCCTCCTGGTGAAAGGGACTTCACAGCCAGGTCTGGACTGCATTAAAAACACCTTAATTTTGATCCCTGTTGCATCTGTTGGCTTTCAACATTATCACATTTTACTCTGCACGTGGAGAAACACTGGGAGGCAGGAGAGAAGAGGCCCCTCCTTCCCTTGGAGGTGTTCAAGCCCACCTGGGGTCTGAGTAACCTGGTCCAGTGGAAGGTTCCAAGCCAGGAGAGGTTGATGCTGGATGACCTTCAAAGCCTCTTTCAACCCAAGATGAATTTTAAGTTCATTAATTCCAGTTAATGAAGTAGTTCTAACTCAGTTTAGTTCATTCTAAATTCCAATACTATTATTCTAAGCCCTGGATCTGTTTCTTTCATGCTGCTCATGTGTATTTTCACCACGATCCCTCCTAAAAGCCACATTTCTAAAGTAAACTCTCCAGTTCCTTCACTTTGCTTTTGCATGTTTAAGAAAATAAGCTTAACTTGGAATTTCTTTTACCTAGTTCATATTTTCATTCTGGTTTCATGGCAAAGAACAGTTACAGTCACCTTTTGATTGACAAGAGCAACTACAATGGGACAGAAACATAATTATGCCACTCATTTCCCTCTGCCCTGGGACAATTCTTTGTTGTATTCCTCACCTAATTAACTGATTATCATCATCAGAACATCTCTGAAACCTCCTTTTTCCAAACTGCTGAGCCCATGTGATGTTGGGTTTGAAAATTAGGAACTAAGACCCAACCAGAGAAGGGGTAATAAAGGTAACACAGAATTAAAATACAAACATAAAACTTCCTCTCTCCTATTTCACTTTCAACACACTTGTATAAAACAGGGAAAACCCTCCCATGCACTGAGTGCTGTTTTTTTGTTGCTGTGGCAACCACAGCCCACAATTTCTGCGTCCAGAGAATCAGGATGAGCACAAACATACACACAAGGCAGGAACAGCTGTGGGTGCTCACAGTGCCTACAACTCGCTGTGGATGCATAACATTGACCTCAGAAACTGGGTTTAATTAAAAAAAAAAAAAGCCCTTTAACTTCTCAGTGTCTCCAAATCGTTTGTCTGCACTTGGTTTTCACCTCCAATGCAGCAGAGTTGGCAAAACATCCTGAGACACCAACACAGGAGGAGGGTAAATGTCAGACTACACAAACTCTGCCTGTGAGGGAGCAAAGTGATTTTAAACTCTCTCCAAAATAGCTAAATTATTGATCTGTCAGCTGGAATTTGCTGGTATAAACACTGAATGCAAGGCAAAGGAGTCAGGGATTGGAACCTGCCCTCTGTGTGTGCACTGCTAAGATAAACAAAGTCAATAAAGTACTTTCTTTAACACTCCCTCACGCTGATAACAGGAAAAAACCAACTTTCACCAGCTTATAGTGTTATTCAAGCAAGATGGAAGAGTTAATAATTAAAACCATTCTCCTCACTGGTCCATTAAAAAAAATAAAAATGTTTACTTAAAACCAACACGTGAGAATGAAAACAAGTATGGAAGTTATTCCAAACATGTTGGGAGTGGGGGGTCCTCAAATGTCTTGGGTCACTCTGCCTTCCCCATTCCTGTCCTGTCTGCACACCAGTGCCACACTGCACTTGAACCAGAAACCACAAATTAAGAAACTGAGACATTCCAGGCTGGTAAAACTGTCTAGTTAACACCTTCAGTTTTGGTTTTAAAGTTATTTTTCATTCAGGTATTTTACCAACACATAGAGGAATTATTGAGAAAAAATTATTGAGAAAAAAGTAATGGGGAATTTTTACATGTTTCAACACATTTGATTCCAAAACACATTTACAAGGTTTTTTCCTTACATTCTTAAGATTATTATTTTAAAAGCTGGAATCTTCTTACCATGAGCCCAAACTCCATTAAAGATGCAACATAGTGTAAGTAGAACCCTCCCAAAATAAATTCAAAAAAACCATTTAAACTATTGCTTGTGCTTCTGGTTTTGCTTCTGTGCTCACCTACAGCTTTACAAAGGCAGTTTAAAGTGCTTTTAAGTTAAGGCTGAAAAAAAAGGCCTGGTGAAAATGAACATTTCAATCAAGGCCACAAGAAAGGTGATTGATGCAATCCTGGGGTGGGGAAGGACCACCCAGAGGGGTTCCCTTTGCTGTTCTCCCCCTTGGCAGGAGCAGGACTGGCTGACCCTGCTGAGCCCTGAGCAGAACTGGATTCCTCCCATTCCCTCCCATTCAGAAGTGACCAAACAAGCCTGACCAGTGCCAAGCTCTGAAGAAACTGCCAGGTGAAGGTCAGAGAATTCCACTCTGACCAGCTCACCAAGGGCTGTGGTGCAGCAAAGAGGGGTCTGAAGGAGCAAAGCAGCTCAGGGGGAGGACTCCTCATTCACATGAGTCTCAATTCAGAGGAGCTGAACTCCAGTGCTGTGTGCCCCTTGACAGCTGAAGCCCTGCAGGTTCCTGGGGCACATCCCTTGCCTTCACATTCCCAGAAAACAACCCTGTGGAGATGCTCCAGGGCCACTTCATGTGCAAAGTGTGCCAGGTGGGGACAGTCAAGAGATTCCTTCCCGAAGGACACACCTGACCCAAAGTACATGTTAACATAAAGATCTCACCACTGTTAATAAAGGACAGTAAACATTTCTGCATCAGGCTGTACTTCTAAGAGCAAGACTGAGTTTCTGGGATCACCCCCTAATCAGCCTCACCACACCAGCCAAGCATCCAGGAGACCCTCAGGGTTACCTTTAACTACCGGGTGACATACAGAGGGATTGTTTTACTCCACACTGAAACACAGCCCACAGACATCAGAATTTTTTACCTGGTTTTGGGCAAGTACAAAAGGCTGGATTTGCCTCTGCAGCAATGCCAGGCCCAGGCTGCAGCCACCCCTGCCCAGGGATCAGCAGCACCACTTGCAGCTGGCAAGGATGTCCCAATCATAGAATGGATTGGGTTGGAAAAGACCTCCCAGATCATCAAGTCCAACCCTTGGGCCAACTCCAGTCCCTTTACCAGATCATGGCACTCAGTGCCACGGCCAAGCTCACTTTAAAAACCTCCAGGGATGGGGAATCCACCCCCTCTCTGGGCAGCCCATTCCAATCCCTGAGCACTCTCTCTGCAAAGAATTTTTTTCTGCTCTCCAACTTCAATTTCCCCTGGCAGAGCTTGAGCCCATCGTGCCCCCTTGTCCTATTGCTGAGTGCCTGCTCTTGTGACCTGTAACAGGAGCCAAGGAGCAGGCAGGGCATTCCACACTGTGCCAGGCTGGCAGGAAATCCTGAGCACCAGGGGCTCCCCTGGCAGCACAGAGCCAGCTCTGTGCTCAGCGCCTGCAGCCCAAGAACCTTCACCAATACTCTGCATTTTCCCAAAATAGCTGCAGAGCAGCACTAAATCAGTGCTGGTGTGATTAATGCCCAGAGAAAGGTTCAGGAAACTTTACACAGCCCTCCAAGGTTTATTTTTCCAGATCTTGTTTGATACAAATGAGAAGGAAAGTGCTTAAAAGGGGGGAAATTGTAAGCAGCTGATTCCAGTTGCACTTTTGCCCCTTGCCAAATTAAAAACTTAATAGGACAGGCTTTGTTTTCAAGGCATAAGGGGTGTGGAAATATTTACACTCACAGTATCAAGACATCAAGCATGAGGTTCAAGACTGCAGTGCCAAACTGAGGGAGAACACGTTGGAAAAGGCAGCACACATTTCCAAAGCAGAGGAAAACGTGGATGACTTCAATTGTTAGTAAGACTTGACCTGACCACAAAGAAATGCTTTGGAGACAGCCTGAAGCTTTGGAAGGCACCATACCCTGTCCCAGGACGACAATCTGGGGCCTTCCAACACATCAGAGAGAGGATTTGCAAGGAATGCACCATGAACTGCCCTGCTCACTGGCACTTGTCTAACTGGGGACCCAAAACAGGGTCAGAAAGTTGATGCCTCTGTTCTTTAAATCAAGTGCTATGTCCTTCTTTGCATGACAGTAAAACCCTAATGGTCTCTTTTAAAGGCAACAGTTTTACACAATCTGGGTACTCAAAAGTCAGAAATTATCAAAACTAAAGCTGGTTTTGGCAATGTAAGTTACATTTCTCTAAAAATGTGTCTGAGGATGTTGAGCTCAAATTTTATTTTTCCTGCTGTTTCTCAAATAAGCTCACCCAGCTTTATTTTCTGCAGTTGAGGGTGTCAGGCAGGGAGGTAATAAATGGGACAAATACTGCTGCAACTTGAAAATGTAGAATTCTCAGTTGTAAAATCAGTGGCATTAGGAAATTGAAATGTAGAATAATTGATGCCAAACATGGACAGTGGTTGTCACTGCTGGGGAGCAGCTTTATTCAGTTAAACATGTGATATAAACCCCACTTCAGTCTTTAATGGACTCCCATCTTCACTTATCCCACTTCACTCTAACAAATTACTTTTCCTCCTCAGCATCCCATCTTCTAATGCCTCTACTGACAACCATGAAAGGAGCCTCAAAGTTCACAGCCTAAAGTTCATTGAGTTCCTTGAAAGCTACTTTTCAATTTGGTTTTCCACTGCCCAGAAAGTGGATTAGAAAAGTCACACAAAGAGGCTTCAAACCAACAGACCTGCTGATCAGCTAAAGCAGAAAGTGTAGAAGTAAAACTGAAGATGGACACCAAAAGAGCAGAAAAATGTGAAAGTTAAGAAAACCATCCCTGATTTTGGGATGGGAATACAGACCTTGTATTTCCTTGTAAAAGGAAAAAATATAGATATAATTCTTTCTATTTTAACCAGCATGTTTTGAGCAGAGAGTTATTCAAACTCCAGGAATGGTGGGAAGAGAACTTTAATACTTCAACTACCCCAAAACTCAGAGGCATGTCCTGTGTTTTTTCTGCCAAAACATTAGTATGCAGATGACCTACAGTGAAAGAATTAAAATGAAAAGCCTCCAACCAGCAGCCAAAGCATCCAAAATTAAGTTTAAATGGACATTTTTCTCCTCTTTAGGGAAACACAACTGGCTTTGTCAATGAAAACACTGAAGTTAAACCCCCTCTGATATAAACATGAGGAGACATTCATACAGGTTTTGAGAGTCTTGTTGAATAGAAAAACATTTCCCTGGAAATCCTCAAAGTTGGTCCTGTCCAACATAGTGGAAGGGCTGTCAAAATATAAGGTTTGTTGTACAGCAGTTGAGCGTTTGCACTGGAGTTGCTGCTTCTCAGGCAACAGGTAATCTGACATATCAAGAGTTCCACCAAATAACCTTGAGAAGGGAAACTCTTTAACCCTTTGACCCTGAGTTACCTCTGCAGGTGCTTACAGTTTAGGAAGGCCTGGGAAAAGTACATATGGATAAACAGCTCCATTAAATTACATTTTAACACAGCTTCAAGCAATATATTTATTTCTTCACCATATTTATATACACACTCACTCTGTTAACAAAAATAACTCTATTAAAAGTTTAATGTTGAACTTCCCAGATCTCACTGATTTATAGTAGAGAATTATATCCCAAAACTGGGGATTTAGGGCATATAAAACAAAAAATTATACACTTTGCCAAAGTCACTGTCTAAGCATATTGGAGGGATGACATTCCAGCATCAGTGATTTGGAATACATGTGATAAAGAAACAAAAAACACCCAAAAACTCTTTCCCAAATGCTGCTGAAGGGATGCCATGGACCCAGCCAGGTATTTTTAGAACACAAGTCAGCTCAACTTCAAAGTCTGCCTTCCTGGGATATGAGAATGGATCGAACAGACAAGAGTCTTTTCATCCTCTTTCAAGCTCATTAATCTTGTTACCAAATATAGCACTTCTTAAAAAATAATATTTCAATGCTAAATTCAAAGATAAATCCTCCATTACAAAGACATGCAGATACACACTGAGACCTCAGGATTATTTTAGCATCCAAAGCAGAAAACACAGTTCTGTTCTCATGCAGGGAACTGTCTGCTGACCAGACTGTGAGCAGCCTGCCAGGTACTCAGTGCAGACAGGAACAGCACCCTCTGCTTCTAAAACTAAGCTGGAATTCTTTAAAAAATAACCAAAACCACCAGTGTGAAAAATGGCACTTCCACATTCATCCAGGCTTCCCACAGCGGGTGCCACAACAGCTGCTTCACAGATGACAAAGCATTTCCCTCCTACAATCAATACAGTCTTGTCTGCCCCTGCCATGAAAGGGTGGTGATGACAACTTTCATTTATTCAGACCTTCAGCTCTGCATTTTTTCTGGTCTTATTCATAGACTGAAGTCTCCCTCATGGCAAACCATGTTTGTAAAACAAGGGACAAGTTCTCTGTGCACTCACCACAGAGGCAGACACAGGTGGCCTTCACACACCACAGTGACAGGAGGGTCTAAACTCCACCTCTGCACCTTTGCCTCTCACTCTCCAGGCACTTATTGGCATTTTTGAAGGTTCAGGGCCAGCCATGGGGCACTGCCAGCCACATGGAGCAGAGGGAGGTTGGGACTGTCACCATCCAACAGGCTGAGCACAACGATGAGGACACACAGGGAAAAACAAGAGACAGGTCCCCTGCTGCAGCCCACCCACCAGATAGGGCACAGAACGCCTGGAAACTGCAATAAGGGACTCAAAAACCAG
>JAJPCS010000025.1:1399127-1430044 GCA_021164005.1 Willisornis vidua nigrigula
GTCTGTCCTAGTCCAGCAGGCAGTGCTGGGTTCATAAAGCTTTGATTACTCCAAGGACACTTATAGCTAATAACTTTTATTAATACAGTTAAGACTAGAAATCTCTGCATTTCTGTCTCCCTCCTCCCTTTCACGTGACAAGCACAATAAACACATTGCTGCTGGGATCATTATTATGTGTGCAATATTTATATAAAGGGCTGGATTCAACACCCACCAAACTCCCACCAGAAAGAACATGCCCCAGTTAACAGAGACCCTTAGGTGTGTTCTCATCCCTGGCAAGGGCTGGACCCCTGCTGGCTGATCAGTAAAACATCGATGATGTTTGTGTTAAAGGCAGACATTTAACAGCCCCTCCAGGGTGGACCAGTCTGGGTCACCAAAGAAAGATCAAAGATTGTGGGTACTGTAAGGAAAAGAAACTGAGACTCACATTCAAAGTCTCCTGTCCATCATATCTGACAGCAGATATTGTGTAAATATACCATGACCTGATTAAGGAAAGCAATTTAAATAATTGTTTTAGATTAATTTGACTGTTGTCTACTTTATCAATTGCTCAGAGAGAGCACCTTGCCTGCAGGATTAAGTGACCACACATGAACAAATTCCAGGTTTCTTAGCAGTACCATAAAATAAAAAGTGATCATCTGCACTACTGTAAAGCTGGGCATCCAAATAAGTGTTTGGCTTATTGGTGGCCCAACCAGCCCAATCTCATGGCACAGCATGAATCTCCCACAAGGCTGAGACAGTGCACAGAAAACTCCAAGTGCCATTGGAATGGTGCAACAGGAGAGTACACAAAGATCTGTGCCCCGAGGAGCCTGATGTCATGTGGATGACATGACTACACCTACTGAAAAGGTGTTTGAAGATTTCCCTGTCTGCCCCAGTCCTACAATTCAGCTCCTCTTTCAAAAACCAGCTCCCTCACCATGAGCACCAATGCTGTGCCCGAGCTGCAGAAATGCCATGAGTTTGGCTTTGCTCAGTGTTCCTCACTGTGTATTTCACAGGCTCAGCTAAGAAGTGGATGGGTTGGCAGTGATGCAACCTGCGAGATTAAGTCAGATGTTACTGAGTTTCAGCAGCTCTTGTCCTGTTCAAGTGATGATTCTGTTAAACAGTTTGTGGGATTTAAAAGCCTGGTGTGAAAGCAGCAGTGGGAATGGGTAATGTGTGTGAAAGCTTCACACCCACACTGCTGGTGGAGATCCCCTGGCTCTAAGGCCAGAAGTGACCCTGATGGCCACAAAGTCTGAACAAACCTCATTTTAGAAGGATTCAGCTTTGGGTTTGTCTCACTGCTTTGGCTTTCTTTCCACTAAATCAGTTCTGGACTTCATTTGTAGAAGATGTACTATATGTGGAGATTAAGCACCACAGTCATAGCTGTAAGATGCTTCCCTTACCTTTGAAGTGAAGTTTTGTTTGGTTTCTCTCTTTGCTTTACACCTTTCCCATAGATCTGCATCAGTGAGAAGCTGTGGAGCTTCAGTACAAAAAGCCTTGACCTGACTTTGTGCTGCAGAAGTGGCCAAGGCATCCCAGACACCTGAACTCTCAGGAGCTCATTCTGCACACACAGCAATGGGGCTTGTCTCAGGAAATTAAGAGGTTCAGGGGTTCAAGATCCATCTGATGAGGTAAAATAAGCTTTAACATGTAACAATTATTTCTTGTTCAGACCAGAGCCTAATTTTAAGAAAGGCAGATTCTCTAGCTTTTAAAATTGCTGGGGATGGAGAATATTTGTATTCCTACAGAAGTTATTTTAAGGGATAATTGCCCAGAGAGACAGAGAAGCGAAAAATGAACATGTAAAATAGAAGTTATAACTTTGTAATATTTGTAACCACAAACCTGATTATCTTTAAATCAGAACCCAACTCCGTCATTAACTCTTACTAAGAAGGAAATTCCAAATTAAGAATGCCAACCTACCAATTAAAAACACCTTCCAGTATCATTTTTTCCCCTGGGTGTTGACAGAAGGTGCTGAAGCTGGTGGGCTGCAGCACTGGACAAGAAGACACCTAGTCCTGGCAACCTGCTCTTTTTGCAGACTGCAGTCCCCTTGTTAAGGGCAACCTTTAGAACCCTTTTCCACATGTCCCTTCAGCATCTTCCTGAGGTGCAATCAGACCTGCTGCAGAGCCTCAGTTAAGCACATGCCTACCAGGGCATCTCCAGTTGGTTCCACAGGAATAACTTTCTGTCCTCTATCCCACTGGGAGCATCCCTGGTCCAGTGCAGCCTTTCTTTGGATGAGGTGGGTGCTTTTGTCACCACACAGGAGAGCAGCTTCTTCCAAGAGGATGACCCAGTTCCTGTGGTAACAGATGGGCCAGTGTACAATGCTGTGCCCAGCTGACTGCCTGCAAACGTGTTTCTGAACAGATATCACTCTAATTCACTGCACAGGAGCTGACAAATGGCATTATTCTACGTGACAGAGCATGATATGGATCTGCTGCAGTGACAGCCTCGTACCCTGTTCATGGAAGGTCTCTTTCTCCACCATGGCCAGTGCTGGCAGTGAGGGTGACCATTATATGCAGTTATTGAACTCCTGTAGTCCCCACTGGTGTCTGCAGCTTGCCTGAGTCATCCCTGTGAGGAAACATTTAGGCTTCTGATCTAACCTGAATTTATCTTCTCTGCTGTCTCAGAGATGGCTGCTGAGTGGCACTATGGGGGACAGACTCTGGTTCTGTGAGCTTTTCAAATGTCACTACTGATTTTAGGGGCCCAGCCTGAGATTTTGAGAGTTTCCTGACCTCCTGAAAGCCAGCAATGCAACAGCTTTGGTGGAAATGCAAACCCCAAGGACAGCAGTTGACACCTGCCATGCAGGCAGAGGGATGCAGCCACTTGTTTGCCTTGAAAAAGGCAAAGGGTGATTTCAGCTCTGCTGCCCCACTGGGTCTACCACACGTGCTGGTATCATGAAATAGGAAAAAAAAACCTACCACAAAGTCCAAATTTGTTGCTTCAAGATCCCTGCAGATACAGCATTCATCTTCCTTTTTGTCTATGGCAAAGAGTGCAAAACACACAGATAATTCTAATATTCCCAGGGGACTAAACAGAAAGAAAACAAAATTTAAACCACTAAGTTATAAAAATTAAAAACAAACAAGACTAGTTAAAAACAGAAAAAAGTAATTTTATCTTACTTTTTGTTGTTGTTGTTATAAACACATCCAGCAGACACATCTGCTGAACCAAGGCTGGAGAGATTTGGGTTGGGTCTACACAGCAAGAACCACCCCCTCTCTGGGCAGCCCATTCCAATCCCTGAGCACTCTCTCTGCAAAGGATTTCTTTCTGCTCTCCAACTTCAATTTCCCCTGGCAGAGCTTGAGCCCATCGTGCCCCCTTGTCCTATTGCTGAGTGCCTGGGAGAAGAGACCAACCCCCACCTGGCCAGAACTGCCCTTCAGGGAACAGCTCAGGACAAAACAAGAGGCCAGAAGTCAGAAAAAAGGAATCCCCAAATGCCTTCCTGAGCATTGTGGCCTGTTAGCCCCCACCTTCTGATAGCACAAGAGAGTTCCCCAGGCTCAGTTCTGACCACGTGTGGAAACCCTGGGCTCTTGCTAACTTGGTTCCCACTGGAGTCTAAATGGAATCAGTTTCTGAAGCTGCTGAAATAACATTCCATCATTATTTGAAAGTATTGCTATTTGTTGTAAATACTTCTGATGCCCCCAAAGTGCCTGCCTTGCAGTTGCACTCTGGGATGATGAATTATGGGATCTTGGACAAGCTGCCAGGTATTGGAGAAGTAAGGCCATACTCCTGCAAAAACTGTATTGGCAAATCAATTCAAACCAAAGGGAAATGTTAACTGATGTCATAGCCAGGCATACTAAACAACAAGAGGAGCATAACTTTATTTACAGAAAGCCATTGTGAGGTGAAGAGTGGATTTATTTCAGAAAAGAAATTAATAGCACAGTAAAGAAAGGCATGGAAAAATCTGTGATCTCAAAGCAAACTTCACAAAAGTTCTTGATGCAAAAAGAGTTCCTGAAGTGTTAGGGAAGTTGGAAAGCAAAAAAGAAGGAAGGAAAGGATTTCCTTCTCTAAAAATGGTCATTGCTATATCTATCAAATAATAGAGACTAAAAATTATGAAAAAATCCAGAACAAAACTTGTCATTCTGATAGCCCAGTATGCTTCGTGCAGCTCTGTACCTTTCTAAAAGAAAGGGCTGTTGGTTTTCTGGTTAATAAATAATAAATCTAAACATTTTGCCAAAGCCTGTAAATAAAGAGTCAGTTTCCAAAGTCAGCACATCAGGAGAAACAGCCTCAGTGCCTTGACATTTTGGGCAGCCATTCAAAAAGGTAAATACAGCACGTGATTTATCTGATCTGGATGAATGTGGAAAAGAGACCTACAAACCTGGATTGAATTAAGACCTTCCATTAGTATAACTTTCCTACAATGAGCCTGCTGGTTAAAGAAGGAGAAAGGAGACCTTGTGTACACAGAAAGTCTTTGAGCTACAGAAGAGACAGTGCCCTAGTAAAGTAGTTCTGCTCCTGTTTCCTCTAATAGGAGGTAATTTCGGGCTGGATTGATGAAGGGGATGTAAACTGAGCATTGTGGTGTCTGTCTCGTAGGTCCTGACTGAGGGAAGAAAAAAACCCAACAAAAAACCCCAGCAAAATCAGCAGGATGTTTCAGAGGGGTCCCTGCTCTGGGTCTTCACACCAAACTACTGAGCAGAAGTTGCAGTTTTCTCTCATTGTTTTGCCCACAGCAAAGGATGTCAGAGGTCTGGGTTCAAATTTGTCTTCTGCTTACTTTGGAAAATGTGGTGGGTGGTGTATCTGTGCCCTAGGAAGGGGCAGGGCTGTGGGCACCCTCAAGTGGAGCTGCTCCACTGCCAGCCAGGCCCCTGTCTGAGCAACTCCTCAGCAAATGATTTCAAGGGATTGATCCAGAAACCTGGATTGCAGCCCTTGGTCCAGTGAGGAAAACTGGAGAGTACTCATGAAGTTTGAAACTGAAACAGATTCCTACTGGAATGCCTCAAAATTGTCACCCACCCAAAAAGCTCCTGAAAACTTGTTCTTTAAAACAAAAACCTTTAATATAAAAATATGAAAAATGAACAAATCATATAATATCAATATTATATACCTGACCCTAGAAACATTGTGAAACCAGTTCTTCTCCTTGAGTTCAGAGCAAGGGAGGTTCAGTGCCTGCATGAGTAGCTGTCCCACAGATTTTCTGTGTATTCCAAAGCCCAGGAGCTGAGGCAGAGCCATCTCCACAGTTGTTTAGGATTGTTTATTACAAGGGGATTGTTTGGTCTTTTGGGAGGCAATGGGTTCAGTTATACAAAGGCTGAAAGAACTTAATGGTGGAAGGTCTGAGGAGCAGACTTAAGAGGGTTAGATGGCTTGAGAGCAGCTTTAGGTTGGATTGCTTTGTGTTTTAAATGGCACTTGATCAAGAGGAACAAGGTTTCAATTGATTACTGTGGGATGACAGGGTGCAGGAGGGTAGTGTGGACATTAACTCTTTATGTAAAGTTGGACTGAATTGCCAAGAGGGATCAGAACTGGACAGGGGGAATAAAGCCCAGATCTCTTCTCCTTCCAGTGAAAGCCCTTGCCCTGGGCTGTGCTCCCAGGGGGTGAGGACTGTGGGATGTGCAATAATCTCCCAAAGAGAAAGGCAGAAAGTCACAGCAGAAGGACTGACAGTCTCACAAGTGGCCAATCCCCTAATCCTGCCATGCACAGACACTTAAAGTCACCTTGTGATAACCAGCCTGCCTAAGGTCAAGTGCATGTTCCTGTCTTGCCATGATAGGGGCATAGCACCTTCCATCTCATCAGGCAGATGGTCAGACTCGACAGCCCTCACTGAAATCCTCCCCAAAGCAGAACTGTGCTGACAGACAGAATTTATAATGCATGCAGGATTTTTGGTTTATTTTTGTAAGTAGCATTTGCTGCAAATCAAAACTATAAGTTTACCAATGTATGTAGTAGTGAAGCATTGAAAGGGGAGACATTAATGAGCTTATAGATGTACACAGGATCTTTTTAAACATAAATACAGTGCAAACAGTTGAGATTCTTTTGGAATATCATCAAGAGCACAGTGTACAGTTGGAGGCCAGTCATTAGTGGTGTCTGGTAGGGGTAATGCTGGGGCCCACAGTGTTTAACACCTTTAATGGCCTGGATTATGGGATGTCACACTTGCAGAGGCTGCAGGAAACACAAAACCCATCACTCTCAGTGTTCCCTCCAGATGTCCCTTTGCTGTCAGGCAGGGTGTGTTCCAGATGTGTGGTACTGAGCACACAACCTCATCCCTCCCTTCTCAACTCTTCCTTGGATGCTTGTGAAGTCAAGCTCCAAAACTTAAATTAATTACTCAGAGGTCAATATCAGGAATGTGGGGAGGGGTGGTTTGTACAACCTCAGTTTTGCCTCTTGCAGTCCTTTGTTATGTGAACATTATTCCTGCACAATTCTTCATTAAAGGATGGGCAGGTCTCATGGAGGAAGTAGCTGTTCTGTCCTCATAAGTATTCTCTGTGCAGGGCTATGCATTGTTTTATTGTCTATTCCTATTCCAGAGAGATTCTTTTCCACTGGGGAATATTTTTCCAGTCTTCATTTTAACATTGTCAAGAATCTTCAGGAGAAAAGTCACGTTAGAATCCAAGTCTCCAGGTCAGGTTTAACCATTAAAAAATCAAGGCAAAGCTTCCATTGTTGCTTCCACTACCTGCAAGAAGACAGAATCCCAAAGACAGCAATTCTTACTCCATTTTCAGGATAAATGCAGACTCTCCCTAAATTACACTGTGTGGGTAAAATTGCTTGTCATCACACAGATAAAAACCATCTTCACAGGGGTAGCAGAGTAGAGCCACAGTACCACAGTCACAAGGAAAGAAAAATCACAGCTCCACATCAGCCTCAATTATAGTATCTCCTAAGCCTTTGAGCTCTGCAGGGTATTTTCTCCAATAGATACCTGGATGATGACATCCCTGTAGACAACAATTTGTTTTTACAGACCAACAGAGGTCCTTGGGCCTGCAATTAGCTCCCTTTATTTAGCTCTCTGTACACTTCCTAAGTATGTTTTACTTTCTGCTTTCTTTATGTTCCTTCCATTAGCTCGAGCAAGTGAATTGCACATTTAATGGGTGCCTGGCACAGAATTGTGTTTAAAGAAAAAAACAACACACCTCTTCTCCCAGTGTTTTCTGCAGAAGTCACTTTATGGACAGCAAAGTTGCTGTTCAGATCAACCCCCTGCTTTTTATCTGCAGATGATCCACCTCAGTCACCCAAAACTCCACCTCCAGAGGACAGGAACATCCAGCCCTCCCATTCAGATGACACAGGCTCTGTCTCCAGGCCATCCCATTCAGCACCTGCACAATTCTGGGACCAGCTTTTTCCATCTGGTCACAGAGGCCCCTGTTGTAGGCAGGACTGTGGATTTGGGAAAGCAACTTGTTCGTGTACCCGGTAGAGGTGGAAACAAGGAACATCATGAAGGAAAAGCATCTTATCTGCCCTGTTGGAAGTACTGGTGGCAGGGAAGGTGTGTGTGGAAACATGGGAACAGTGGGCAGAGCTAGTGGGTGCTGTTCACTAAATTAAGAGGGCATGGTGGCAACGTGGTGTAAGTTTAGTGGGCACAGATTTAGTCAAAGGTTGCTCCAGACGATCTTGGAGCTTTTCCCAGCTTTAATGACACTGTGATTCTAAGGGGGCATTTAATAAATGAAGACACTACAGGAAAAGCATTTAATAAATGAAGACACTACAGGAAAGCAGAAACAGTTACTGGAAGTAGTTCCACTGGTTTACTTCTCGGGGATAGTACAGACCATAATGAAAGGAAGTATTTTTTGCAGAAAAAAATAGAACAAATGCCTCGGGCAGGCTGGGTTGAAAATTTGTGAATGCCGGCCCGTGAAGAAAGCGGGAAGCGCTTTCTCAGCTCCCGGCAGTGCCACCCGCGCTGGGATGCCCTCCAAAAGGCTCCAGCAGATCCTCCCCGGCGCCGGACGGTGCCTGTCCGAGCAGAGAGGGGCGAGAACTCAGGTGACAGCGCGGCCCCTCCCGCAGTCCGGGGCGGCGGCGGCGACTCTGCCCGGTGGGCGAGCGCCTTTCTCGGGGTGCGGCCAGCCGGGGCCGGGGTGGCACCCAGCGCTCCCCGGAGCCATTGTCCCCATCGCTGTTCCCATCCCCGTCCCTGTCCCCGTCGCTGTCGTTGTGCCTGTTCCCATCCCCGTCGTTGTCACTGTCCCTGTTCCCATTCCTGTCCTCATCCCCGTTCCCATCCCGATCCCTGTCCCCATTGCCATCCCCGTCCCCATCTCTGTCTCCATCCCCATCCCTGTCTCCATCCCTGTCTCCATCCCCGTCCCCATCCCGGTCCCCATCCCTGTCTCCATCCCAGTCCCCGCCAAACCGGGTTCGCGTCTCCCAGCGCGGGGAATCCCCGGCCTCGCCCCCGCAGCCAATCGGCGCGCGGTATGCAAACCAGGGTCGCGCCCGAACGCCAATGGGAAACGAGCGGGGCGGGGCGGCTGCGCCCCATTGGACGGCGCGGAGGGCGGTACGGGCCAATGGGGCGGCGAGGCGGGCGGGGCGCGCCCCGGGGGCGGGGACATGCAAATTTGGTTTGAAAAGAGGGCGGGAAATCCGAGTTTCGCGGGAGGCCCTTGGCGCGTAACCCGTCTGCTTTCCCTTCATTCATTGTCAGCAGCCGCCGCTTCCTGGAGCCATTTTCCAGCCGGCCCCACACAGCGGGAGCGGCCCCGCTCCATCCGCCGCATCTGCCCGCCCCGCCGCCTCCATCCCCCCCCGGCGCCCCGCATCCTGCCGCCGGGGCCCCCCCGGCACCCGCAGCCCCCAGTATTTTGTGCGGGGCCTCGGCATCGAGCAGGAAAGGAGCTGGGAAGGCCGGGGGGGGGAGGAGGGACGGGGGGGAGGAGGAGACGCGGCTGCGGGGACAGACCCGGAGGGAAGGATGAGAAGGGGACTCCAGCCGCCGGCCCCGGCAGCAGCGCCGCCGTCCACGGACTCCCGAGCGGCCCCCGCCGCCTTCCCGGCCCGCTTTGCCGCCGGCACCTTCATCCAGATCCGCAGCTCCGGCGCGGGGGCGCCCTGTGTTGTCTCCTCCTCCGGCGCCGGCGCTGCCCAGGCCGGCGGTGGCCGTGGCCCGGCGGCGGAGGGCGGCCAGCCCGCGGGCAGCTCGCTGTACTGCACGCCGCACGGACCCGCCGGCAGGACGGCGCTGCTGCAGCCCGCGCTCGGCGGAGGCCGCCCCCCGGTAATTGTGTGCTTTCCCCCGGGGAAGGGGACAGGGGGGGATCCCGCTGCCGGCCGGGTCCGGGGCGCGGGCGGGGGGCGCCGGGGGCGGCAGGAAAGGCGGAGGCAGCGCTTTGTTGCAATAAACTTTCCTGCCTCCTTCCCACCACCCCCCGCTGCCGGGTCTTATTGAAAAGGAGGAGAGAAAAAAAAAACAAAAAAGGGAGTGAGTAGAGAGAGGGGGGAAAAATGAACAGGGAGGGGGGAAAATAACCCTCCCCCGGCCCCGGGGCACAGAGCGGCTGGCCGGGCCGGGCCGGGCCGTGCCCCGCCGGTGTCTCCGCTCTCCCCCGAGCCGCCGGTGACGTCTGGCACACGTGCGCCGAGGCCGCGGCTGTGACTGGGAGCCGGGGCGGGCGGGGAGGGGGACGCCGCTTCCTCCTCCTCCTCCTCCTCCTCCTCCTCCCTCTGGCCTGGGACAGCCCGACCGCCGGCCGGCCGCCCCCGGCCCCGCCGCGCTCCGAAATGCCCCTGCAGCAGGTCAGTCCCTCGTGGCGCGGCGCCGAGCACCGACCCTCTGCTCCCCACCCTGCCAGCATTCACGCGCCCCCTCCTTAAAATTTATGCGTCCCCCCACCCCCCCCTCGCCACACACACAAAAAAAAAATTAAAATTCCGCCTCCCTCACTCGTGGGGTTTCCTTTGTCCTCGCTGGGTCCGCGTGGGCTCCGCAGAGGGCGCGGGGCGGGGGCGTCGGGGGGGGCCCACCTGGCTCCCCTCCATCCTCCCCGACCCCCGCCCCGCGGTGTGGCATCCCCGGACCCCTTCCCACCTCCGCCCCGGGGCGCCCCTGCCAGGGCAAAAGGGAGCTCAGCACCCCTTCCCCACGCCCCGCCATCCTCCTTTCTCTGCTCTGTATCCAGTGATGGTCCAGGTATGGGATGGTGCTGTAATTCTGGAATACTTCTGGAAGAGCTTTGGGAGCAGCAGGGAGGAGGACAGGAGCTGCCTCTCGCATGGCTTTTTGCAGGTGTTGGTTGCAAGTTTCAAGACTCATCAATGCCATCCAAAGCTTTTTTATTATTGTTATTATTATTTTGTCTTTGCGGTAAAAGAAAATCGATTTTCGTTTTTGTTTTGATTCTCTTGGTCTTCAGCGTGTCCTAATGGCACTCAGTGTCAAGCAGGTGGCTTCAGGCCACTTCATAAATGTTTGGCTGTCCTGTGGGAAGGTTTGATTCCTAGAAGGTGGTGGGGAGGGAATTCAGAGAGGAGCATTTGTTACACGAGGAGTCTGGGAGAATGATTGTACAGGCTTTTTTGGCTTTGTGGGAGGGATGTTGATGTCACAAGAGCTCCTAAAATTTCTCATTAATGGGTGCTACAAGACCTTCATGTATGGCTTTAGGGTTTTTATTTATTATTATTATTTAATGTACATATTGTTCACCTCTGTGATGGGAGGAACTTCTAGCCATAAAAACCTAGAAAGGCTTCTTTCCACCTTAAAGATTTGGAAGCTGGAGGGAGATTTTGGGCTCTGCCTGCGAAAAAGTCCTCATGCAAGTTGTTTGTGGTACACCCTCAGCCCCTGCATTAACTTGGAGGAGGAAGAGCATGGTCAGGCCAGCAGTATCTCCAGCTTGTGGATGGCACCCTCCCGGGGTGACAGGCCATCCATGCCACACTCCAGGAAAGGGACTGTGTGTCCTGCTGTGCCATCACAGCCCTGCTCATGTGAGTGCCCCCCCTGGAGCTGTGCTGCTTTGCTGCAGACCCATCTTTTTGGGGGTCAGGATGAAGCACCTGGTGCCCTGCCTGGTCTTTCTGCTCCATGAATTGCATGGCAAGGAGATGATGCAGCCCTTTCACAGTTCCCCAGCTCCCAGCCAGTTTTCCTCAAAACTTGTAGAGGATTTTCTGGGGCTGGGAGGGGAGGGTGTTTTCCCCTTTGGTTTCTAGCAGAGCATCTTTGAGACACTGATATTGGGGACCTGTGAGAGGAACAAGAAGACACTGGGTAGTTGAGGCAGTGAGCTCAGGTGAGTGGCACCAATGTAAATTTAGCTCTTGATGGGTTGAGTTGCAACCAGTGGATGGGTCTGAGACCCCCAGCTGGAAACAAGGCCCTGCTATGCAAAAGATGGTAGGGATAAGTCTAAAATTTGGCCAGCACACCTGCACTGGTTAGGGTTGTGAAAATGCTGTAGCCTTGCAGATGTAACTGCACTGTCAACCCACCCATTGCTGCCAAATATAAACTGTGGTATGACTGGAAAAGAGTCAGTACAGCAGGAGAGTTTAGGTTGTTCAGAGAGGTGTTTGAATATATGAGCAAATGAAAGGTTCTTTGGCCAAAGTAAGCTGCTTCCCCCTGGGACAGTGCTAGTTATTTTTACTGTGATTGTGTATGGGTAACCCTGCTGGAAAAGCCTTGAAAAGTGGCCTAGTCCATAACAACAGGCATCTCCATCCCCACAGAGGAGAGTGTGCACACTCCTCCATCTCCCAAGCATGTGTTCCATGCTGTCCCAAGCCTGTTCCTGGCTCTGCTGCTGCCTGTGGTGGCCAGCTGAGGTTGCTAACCATGCTCCTGAGCCCTGCTGAGCTCCAGGAGGCTCTGCCCCAGCCTGCCCACCCTCTCAACTCAAGGAGCTTTTCCTGTGGAGTTCATAGAAAGTGTCACCGTGTGACTCTGAGCCTCTGCCATGGCTTAAACACAAGGGGTAATGAAGAATTAACCCTTGCAAAACAACCATCAGCTTGGGCTCCTGAGGAAAACCTCAGCATCTGGAGATGGGTCAGTGATGCTGCGAGGGCCAGGTGGTCCCGTGTCCTCCCCTGCCCTCCTGCACCCTCCTACAGGATGGTGCCTCTCCCCTTCTGGACTCTTGGGCTTCCCAGAATGGAAAACTAACCCTGACCTGAATAAATAAAGGTTTTCTGCTGGGCAAGCAGGTTGAACCAGCTAATGGCAGGGCTGGGAAGTGCCAGGGACCATCAGGGGAAAGTGGTGGCCTCAAATATGGCACAGGAGCCGTGACATTGGGCTGTTTTGGTGCCAGTGAGTTTGTGACTCAACTTGGATCCCCATGAAAACTCAGGAGAAATGAATGTTTGGGGAGGTACCCTGAAGGCATCCTGGCTGGGGTTGAGAAAGTCACCACCATTTGCAAATCCCAGTGCTGAAAAATGGGGCTGCTGTAAAAGCAAACTGCTCAAAGTGTTTCTAATTCAACTAGTGGAGAATTTCTTACTGTCTTTGGGCTATAAAGATAAGCCTTTAAGAAGAGGGCCATTTTCTTAGCCATGAGAAAATGCTTAAATGGAGACACCACCCACATGGTAAGTCCTTTTTAAAAGGGGCTAAATCCTCTTAACAACAATATCTTTAGAGAACTCCTGTGGCCTTTAGATGACATGAGCTGTGGAGAGGCTGGGTCGGCATAACTTCAGAAGGGGCAGGAGGATTTACATTTCCAAACTGAATGCTCAGTACCTCTCTCATTTTTCTGCTGGTTTAGAAAGCACCTCTTCCTTCCTCCCTTCTTCTCAGCAAGTCACAGCTGGAAAGGCAGAAAAATGGGGTAACCCACAGTTCTTCTGCTCGGTGTTATTTATGGAAAGGAGCTAGCCAAATAGGACACAAATAATGAACAAGGATTTAAGATACTGGAGAGGAATTTATAAGTTGCATAAAGGAAGTGGGCAGTTAACTGAGGAGCTTTGCTTTATTTTCCATGAATAAAAGGTTTGTGTGTGAAGACACAGGTGTTCTCATATTCAGACCCATTTTCATATTTCTTTTCCTGATAGTTTCTGTTATTAGAAATAAATGCCAGCATGAACCTGGGACCTTTGGTTTTTGAATAGCATTTAAGGAAGTTGCTTTTGTTTAGATACATCTCTTCCAGCAACAGGCTGCTCCTGAACCCAAGGAGGTGCCACACTCACTGTCCTTTGGCACAGCTGTCTGGAGAGAATTCAAAGAATCCTGATTGCCCCAGCCATGCCAACACACATCTTGTGGAAATTGGGCATCCTAATAAAACTGTAGAGGAGTAGCCTGTGGCTTCCTGGTGGTTATCCTTGCACAGAGTCCATCTGTGCTGGTGTGGCTCCATCTGCACCAGAACTGCTGAGTATGGCAGCCCTGTGATGATAAGGGCTTTTGGCAGGGCTCCCTGAGCAGCTGAGGCACTCCAGGGCTTTCCTGCTGCTGGGGGTAGGCCTGGCTTCTCCCTCCCCATCTCCTCTGTGCCATCTCCTCTGCTCTGCCCATGGCCAGGCTGTGTTCTCCCCCCACTGCTGTGCTTGGGGAGCATCTGGGTTGGGTTTGTGCTGCTCCAACAAGGTGAAATAGCTGGATCTGAGCATTGGGTCTGTTGTGCATCTCTGGCCCAGGATGAGGTGAGTGAGCTGAAGGAAGGAGAAGGAGCTGCCAGTGCAGGGGTGTTGAGATGCTAAATGGGCTCACCAAGCCTCCATTTGCTGATACTGCTCTTACCTGTTCTCAGTGAGTGTTTTCCTCGTGCCATCAGCCTATGCTTACCAAAAAGCTGCATAGGGGTCACTCTGTGGCCAGTTGATTCTCTCGAGGCTGCTTCACCTGGTTGAGCAGTTAAAGGCATTTTCTTTCCCCTCATTTTATCCCAGGTATGTTGGTGCCGCTCTGTTAATTTTTACAGTGTGCTCATCTGTGAGTCTGGGCAAGCATTTAAAAGGAAAATAAACTTGGGAACAGCTGTATTTTGCAAGATGAAGGGTTCTCCCACCACTTCTGTGACTGTGGCAAAGGTTTGAGGAAGGAACACAAGAAGGGGGCTTGCACAGGACAGCCCTTGCTTCAAGAGAGCATCTCCTTGGTCAGGGGGTACCATGTGTTTTAAAGCTCCCAGTGATCTTTGTGTAATCCCTGTTTCAACCTAGCTCTTAGAACAACAGGTTCTATCCATGATTTAGCTATCTTGTATGAAAGGAAAAAGATATTTCCTTTGTTTCTGCCTTTTTTTCCCCTCCATTCTGAACTTGCTCTCTCCTGTGTTCTTGGGTCGTCCTAGATATTGTGGTAGGGAAAAATGATTTTCTGATACATTTCTCTGCAATCTGTGATAAATTATCTTCTGTCCTCAGATGTCTTCTCCAAGCTGAAGAGCACTAGACCATTTCATTCCTCCCGAAATGAAAGCCATTAATGTTAAAATAAAGGTGCCCTTTTATAAGGGAACCACAGGGGTGTGAGAACAAGCATGTCTGTGAGCTGTGAAACCTTTGGGGACTGACAGCAGACCCTCTTTGCAGGACTAGCAGGAGCCAGAGACCCTTTGAGACCCAGTTTGTTTCATGAGATCTTCACTTGGCCCTGGGGGAGGGATGAGAGGTGCAGAACAAAGGGTTTGAGGGCTCATGACTGCTGTGGGAATGGTTCTTTGGAGCCAGTCCTGTGCAGGGCAGGAGGTCTGGTGTGGCTGTGGGAGGGGAATTCAGCCCATCCCTCCTGTCTGGAGCACCATGGGGGGAGATTGGAGGATGCAAAACAGGGATGTGAGGTGGTCTTGGTGGCTTCAGGTGTGACACCTTCCAGGCTTCACTTCCAAAGGTGTGTGTTGGGCTGATGGCCATGGCTCTGGTGTTGGTGGGGAGGGCAAGGAGATGCCCAGGCTTTGGTCTTGGCTTGTGGAGGATGGGTTGGAGACTGACTTAAACTTGGGTAGGTTTTTGTACCAGTGGTGATAACATGGATCCAGCCCTGCCCAGTGTGGGGCTTCAGCAGATGGAAAGCTCTTTGAGTAACTAAATCTCCAGGTTTTATAGTCTCTGGAAATAATCTCATTTACAGCTGGCAGCATTGAGTAGTGTGTATGTATGGTGGTAACTCTCATCCTTACAAATGACTAAGTTGGACTTGAGGCTTTTGTTTTGGCTGGCAGAGTTAATCACTTCCTGCATTATTTTTCCAGAGCAGGACTGTGTGTGTAGTTCTGGGGGAAGAAATGCCCCTAATTTTCCCTGGGAGCAGTGCTGTGCAGGGGGAGGAAGGCTGCCCATGTCTCTGGGATGGATGGAGGTGCTGCTGGGGAGGTATTTGCACTCTGTTTCAATTTCAGTTCTGTTTGAAGACAGGCTTGGCAAAATTGCCCAATTTATCACATCTTTAAAAAGGAACTATTTCACTTCTGGTTTCCCCAAGTAAGCTGGTCCAAGCTCACCCCTGGAAGTGCTGAGCCTGGCTTGGGTGTCTCCTGAAGGTCTGTGCTGGCTGCTGGGATGCTGCTGCTGTTTGCTGGATCTCGTGGCATTCGTGGAGTCCTTAATGCCTTGTGGGCTCAGTGTGAACTGTGGTAAATATTTCCATCTGCAAGCCCTGTGAAGTGAGAAGGCAGGAGCTTGCCTGGGTGTTGATTAAACCAGAACATATTGGAAATGGCCTCTGTTGTGCAGTAGGAGTGGACTCCTTCCTGCATTTTCGCCTGCCTTTCATACCTACATGAATGCATAGCAAATGTCTTGGTGGCTGCTTGCAAACTGAACTTGCCCAAGGTCAGTGATGTGTCATGAGCAGTTGTTGACCTGCCCTGCTGCAGTGTGAGAACCAGCATGGTGGCTCTGCCACCACTGCATGTGCCCTGCAGCTCTCAGCATTGCTGTGCCAAAGGTCTTTTGCCTCGGACTAAGGTGGGAGTGGGAAGTGGAGCATTGAGGATGACCTTTCCAGATCCAGCTGGCATCATCCTGTGAGTGTGCTAATTTAGGTGGGCAGGTATAGCTTTTCTTTATTTCTGTTTAAAAGTAAAACCTGTACCCCGTTTCACTGCTTCGTTTGAGTAGGGGACTTAACTTGATGACCTGCAGCTGCTTTCAGGATTTCATCCAACTTGGGCTGCATCCAGGCCCAGAACTGTCCACTCCCTGAGGCTGGTGGCATATTCAGACCCTTCCTTCAAGGGTCTAGGACCTGATTTTTAGCAAGATATTGGGTGTTTCCTGCAATGCACAGTTGTGGTACTGCAGATGTTGGGTCCTTGGGATCTTGAGCTTTATATAAGCAAGTTAAAAGCAGAGCTTGCTATTATTTTAGTTTCAATTTTTATGTCCTTACAACAGAATTTTACACTCTCATCACATAGACATTGGATTCCCCATCCCTGGAGGTTTTTAACCTGAGCTTGGCCGTGGCACTGAGTGCCATGATCTGGTAAAGGGACTGGAGTTGGAGCAAGGGTTGGACTTGATGATCTCGGAGGTCTTTTCCAACCCAATCCATTCCATGATTCTCTTGCAAGCCACTGGTTGTTTTGCAAATATCTAATGAAGACTTGTAGAAAACATGTAAGCAACTGTTTCTGGTAAAAATAAATTATATTGGGCAACTGGATAACAGAAATATTTGCTTAGCCTTGGCTGCTTCAACTCCAGCATTCCTGCCCCAAGTTATGCTATGCATGTGCTGGTTATGTATGCATAGATTCTAAAAGTAATTTTCATTACTGAACTTCTTGCAAGACTTTCTCCTCTTTACCATGCTCTTCTGGGTTTGGATTTTTGCTTGTTGTACAGCTGTTGGTTCAAAGGTTGTTGCATATTGCATAACTTCATGCTAGAAAGGGGGGCAGGGGAAGAAACTCATTGGCAAACTTCCTTCCTTGTTAATTAAGGTGACATTAAGAGTCTCTGGTTTAGAACTCAATGGTGCACACCATGCAGTGCAAGAGAGCAATTCTCATATATCACGTCAGGCTTATTGGTGCACTCTACCAGTTCACTCTGAATAAAATTGTGTCTTAATTTGGGTTCTACTCATTAGTTACAAAATCTTACTAAAATTGGAGTGCAGCAACAGATCTATTTTCTTGCAAGCCACTGAATCTGCACTGTAGGATTTCATGTTTTTTACACATTTTAAAGTACTGATGTAATTTTAGAGTGAAACACTTCTCCACAGAGTGTACTATGCTGTCTATTAAACTTAGCTTTCAAATTTGCCTTTCAAATCTTGTTCAGGAACCAACTGGCATGTAGACTTGCTTGCATCCCTCCTGGATGGGTTGGACCAAGGGTTGGACTTGATGATCTCGGAAGTCTTTTCCAACCCAATTGATTCTGTGATTCTGTGATTTCCTAGACTCCCATTTATGAGGTATCATCTGGCAAATTCCAGGTCTGGAAGTAAGAATGTAATTATTTTGGTGCAATTTATGTTGACAACAGGCTTCTGACTTTTTGGATGCTGCCACAGGATAAGCAGATAAGTGTGTAAAAAGGACAAAGTGATGCACAGCAAGGGTTTCATCTTGTACCACAGGTGGAATGGTGCTTTGTGTCTATCAGGTTGTCTGCCATGGCTAAGGCTGGATCTCAGGAAAAGGTTCTTCCCCCAGAGGGTGGTGGGCACTGACCAGGCTCCCCAGGGCAGTGGGCACAGCCCCAAGGCTGGCAGAGTTCAAGTAGATTTTGGACAATGCTCTCAGGCACAGGGTGTGACTCTTGGGAATGGTCCTTTGCAGGGCCAGGAATTGTTCTTGGTGATCCTGTGGATTTGTTCCAACTCAGGGGATTGTATGATTCTTAAGGAGCAATGGTTCAAAACTAAGAGAATGTGGATCTGAAATAGATAAAAGATTTTTGCTGCAGGGATGGTGAGACCCTGGAACAGGTTGCTCAGAGAGGTGGTAGATGCCCATTCCTGGAGACACTCAAGGGCAAGTTGGGGCTCTGAACAACCTGATCTAGTTGAAGATGTCCCTGCTCATGCAGGGGGACTAGATGACCTTTAAAGCTCTCTTTCAACCCAAACTGTTCCATGATTCTGCTGGAAAATACATGCCCTAAGGAGCAGATCCGAAGGGTTTGCTGCGTTCTCTGAGTGCTTCTCTAATGTAAACTGGGTTTTCCATCACCTTCTGCTTGGGTGTTTGTAACATCTGCTGTTTTTCAAGCTGTTTTTCCAACCAGGAACGCTAGAAAGGGAATTATAATGTCTCGAGTGATGCCAGTAACCTAATAGTGCCTTCAGAACTCGTTTTCTTGTGCTGCTAATTCTGGAATTGGATGGCAATTACCATGTATGTATTCTGGTGCTATTTGTGTTTTTAGGCAGCGTTGGTGCCACACATTGACAGTCAGTTTTTTGTCCCCATACATAAGATAGTTCACACTTTGTCTGCTGTCTCGGGAATGGATGTTGGGTGCAGCTCTCACAGAAGGCTTTTGTGTGCCCATATCTGAGGGCTGTCTTGTTGGAGCCTTTATCAAGGCTCTTGCAATGGGGCCATTCTCCTGCTGGTGGAACACAGAGATATTGGCAGAAATTTTTATACTAATGCCTGGCAAGCAGCGTGTGCTGGTGCAGAGAGACAGTGCTGGGGTGGTACAGAAATAATTCCTGGGGTGGTACAGAAATAATTCCTGGGGTGGCAGGGAGTTATCAGTGCCTGCAGGCTGGGCATGGGGTGGGAAGGGAACCCCACTCGGGGCAGACGGACGGTGCTGATCGCGGCTATCGCGACCACGAGGGATCCCGGCCGGCGGCTCGGCGGAATAAAGTTCCCCTTCTCATGGTAGGAGTTTTAACTGAGTGGCTCCAAGTCACCCAGATCCAAATTGCTGGGTGATATTTCTGCCCCTTGTACTTTTTTGAGTGTTTTTTTTTCCAGCTGTGTGTTACCTAAAGCCAAAAGCATGTCTTGGAGTTACGTAAAGCTGCAGGTTGGGGAGAGGGAGCTGAACCTTCACAACCTGCTGTAGTACTCACAAACACAGACCTCTTAACCTGCTAGGAAAGACAACCTACTGCTTGAGGTGGGTGCAGGGAGGGCTTTAAAAATTACAATAGCATTTCCACCAGCTTCTTTGTCTCGACAGTGGGTTTATTCTGTTTTCCCCTCAGGAATTAGAAAAAGCTCTTTTTTTTTTTTTTTTTTTTTTTTTTTTTTTGTAAAATACGTTGTCCTGAAAGCATAAGCAAGTTGCTCATTTTCATTCTCTGGTTCTTAATCAGGAGAGCTGCCTCGATGATTTTTGCCATCTCAAATTAGCAGTTTATTTATAACGTTGGTATTGCTGTTCTGTCGTGCTGAGCTGAGAATTGTTCTCTCGAAAACCGACACTGCGAAGATGACACGAAAGAACATGAGAAAAATTGCACATGGGAGGGAAAAACTCAGGTGGCTTTTGGTATGACTGATTCATGCTTTCTATAAAATCACTCTAATCTCCTTTCTGATTTCTATTGCTCGTCACGTTTTTGTTGCTTGGCCTTAGTTTTGCTTAATTAAAAAATAAAATGCAGACCGTTGCCTTTTGGCATCCTCATTCCCCTTTTGTTCCTGCTGGCAAACTTGTCTGTGAGCATCTTCCACACAGTGCCACCAGCTGCCTTCTTTGATGGCAGGCAGGGGAGTGAGGAAGAACTTCAGAGCCCCTGTGGGAAGGCTCTGCCAGATCTGGGGGTTGGAGCATCCTTCCTGGGGAGGGGTCCTCTGCTCAGCTGCTCTGCAGGAAGACAGGGCAGCATTCAAGGTCCAGACCATGCAACAGGGGCTGTCCTGTGCATGGAGGAGGAAGGGGCAAGATGCAAACACCCCATCACTTTCTGTGCTTGGAGCCATGTGCTTTGTGGGTGTGCATGAGGAGGATGGCAGAGAAAGGTGCAGGGTCATATTGAGGCTTCCAGTGTAGTCTGGCTGTGGCCTGTTCTGTAGAGGTGCTCTCCGTGTTGCTGCTGGCCATGGGGTGCTGAAGTCCCTCCCTGTTCTTGGTGTGCTGCACCGTGCTGGGCTGGGTATGTGGGAAGTGAAGGCAGCAGCAGCAAACAGGTTGTGTGCTCTTGGCTACATGTTGATCTTGGGTACCCCTTCTGTGGGCAGAAGTAAGTCAGTAGTTAGAAAGCACTTTTTGTTATGGTTATTTGGTTTTTTTAGGGGGACAGAAACCCCTTTTGCTGTGAAAGGAAATGTGGGGGGGGGGGTTCCAGGGACTGATCTATTTCATTTGAAAAAAAAAAAAAACAGGGAAAAGAACACCAGGCAAATCTGCCTTATTCAGAGCCATATGTTCAGGGTACTATCCTTGGTGTGGTTTATTTGCTTCAGAATTAGGAAAGAGGGTTGCTAGGAAAAGTAAGATGCATCCATTCCTTTCACTTAAAGAACTTTACAAGTGTGATTACAATCTTTGTTCTTTTTCCCTCTTTCCTCATCCTAGAGAATAATCAATTTAGCAATAAATCAGAGCAAGCAAAACCTGTGATTGTTCTCCTCTGCAATGCAGAGAGTAAGATGGACTCTTTTCTTTGACTCCTTTCTTTAAGGCCAAAGTCAGATCTTTCTGTCTTGAAGTGAATCAAGAGTTGTCGAATCATTAAGTTTTCAGTAAAAAAAAAAATAGCAGAATTTTGGCCTTTCTCTTTCCCCTTCGGTTTTGTGTAGTTTTGGGGGTTTTTTGGGCTACCCTTTAGCTCTTTTAATGGTCTCAATGCCATTTTGAAAACATTTCCTTGCTTCCTCCAAGGTGGGGAAGCAGCACCACTTGTACCAGGCAGGGTATCTGCTCTAAGCACTTCGTTTGGAGTGGAGCAATGTGGCTTTCCCAGCTGTTTGAAGAGCTCTGTTGCCTCAGCTTGTGAACAGCAGTCCCCAAACTCTGCTCAACCAACAGTGGAGAAGGGAGGAACATCCTTCAGACCTTGCAGGGAGAAAGCTCCAGGCATCTGTGAGGTGCTCCAGTATATCTAGCTAAAAATACCAGGTACTTGAGTTGCCTTATTGACTTGTTGGATGGCAGTGGAAAAAGCCAACATTGGTCTGATGGAAAGGCACAGGGTGTGCTTTTCTCTGAGGAAGAAACTGGAGTGTGGCTTGGGAGGTGTGTTGGTCTGAGATGGGTGTACAGGTCAGTAGGTACTTACAAGTGGGGAGATCTTCATGCCTGTGTCACCACAGCTCCACCTCTGTGCCTGCACCTTACACATGTAAAACCACAATTTTTTGATAGTAATAATGATCAGGACCATGACTAGTTGCTTTTCTTGTTCTTGTGTGTAACTGCACAGGGGAGAGGCACTTCAGCTTTCAGTTTCCTGTTGCTTTTCGAGCTGGAACTCTGAATTTCTTAGATCTTCTTTGACCACCATCACATGGTTATGGTATCCTGATTGGATTTTTCTCTTCAGGAAAATGGCCCAAACCCAGCACACTCCACTCTGTCCATTTTGCCATGAGCTGATCCTTTAAAAGACAGACTTAGGAGTTTCTGTTGTTGTCAGGAGCTACACTTACCAGCAGATGCTTGGAGTACCCATAAGTTTGTGGAGATTGGGCCATCCTCAGACTTGATTGCTGAGGGAACAAGCTGCTAATCCTGCCAGGGAATCAGGCTGAGATTGGACTGTCAGTCCCCATGACGGGAGCTTCACATTGCCAAAGAACTGATGAAGGCTTTGCATTGCCTGGACAAAAAGACACACACCAGTTTCAACAAGGTGAGTTTTGTTTTTCTTTAGGTTCAGTATGAAGATGTTTAAAGGCAGGCCAGGTGATTCAGGTAAAGAAGCTTTCTAGAGTTGCAATAGGGAATTTTTTCACCTTAAGGGGAGAAGGTGGCAGTTTGAGCACATGCCAGTTTGCCTTTCCAGAGCTGTGATGCAGCTGAACCACAGTGGAAATCTGGAACCTTAACAACTCTGCTTATAGGAAGTTTGACTCTCTGCATTTAACCACAAATGTGGTCAGTCTTGGGAGAAGCAATAACAGAGGGGAAGAAAGGTGGTAGTGTTTGATTAGCTTTGTACTCCTTGTTTCCTGCAGTGCCTGTGTTGGACACAACTCCAGCTGTGAGACCAGAGTGATAATATTGCTGACTGATTCCAGGTTCTGCCTTGTTACACTTTGAAGATACTCTTTTTGGGGTGGATATAACAAGACTTGCTTTCAGCATGTTAAATTCAGTAGTCACAGGCTGTTGTTCAGCACTTGTGCTGCTTGGTAAACTCTTTGGTATTTCTGGAAATGATAACAAAGCAGAGGATTAAATGCCTTGTCAAAGTCCTTCAGGTGGCCACTGGCTTCATGTGGGGATTGAAATGCAAAGCAATTCAGTCATGGTGGGTTTCTGCAGGAGGTGATGGAGGGACAGAATCTTCCCATTACTCCTCACCATCATGCCCTGCACCAACATGTTCAGTTCAGCAGCACAGGAATGGCTGTTTGTCTCTGAAATATCCTCCTGGTTCCTATCTGCATGTTCTTGGAAATGAAATGTAATCCTCTCACAGTCAGAGTGGCTTTAACTGCCTGATGGTGTAGGAAGGAAAATATGAATTGGGGACCAGGACTGTGCTACTTAAAGCTCTTCCCACAACGGAGAGGATTTCCTGGAACCATCCTGGGAGACACTTTGGGGATGTGGTTTCACAGTCAGCTTACAATGATCCAAGTTGGTGCTGCCACAAATAGGGTGGGTCAGGCTGCCCTTCCTCCCTCCCTGCCTTGGCACCTGCCCTGGTGCCTCCCTGGCTGCCCAGGCTGGGGACCTGTTCCAGCTGGGAGCCAACACTGGGTGAGGGATGGGACACCTCTCTCCATCCATTGGACACCTCTGTTGGTGCCCAGCAGAGCAGGATCCTGGCTGTGTGTGTGCCCTCAGCACCTCCTGCCAGCCCATGGGTGTGAGTAAGGAAAACCCAACAGATAGCTGTGCAAAGAAACAGGCAGCTTTTGTGCTGGCACTCACTGCTTGGGTTCCCAAGGATGTGCTGCTGCCACAGCCCTGCCAGCCATGCCCAGGGGCTGCAGGGAGCTCTGCCCATCTCCTGCTTCCAGCTTGGGAAGGCTGGGCACAGGTGAGCAGGTTAGAGAGGTCGTGGAGGAGTAAATACAGCTGAAACATTCTCATTTCACAGAAGAAACCCATTGATGCCTAAACTGAGAAGTTGTGTTCTCTCAGAGCTGTTTGTTCGGCTCCCAGTGCCCGCCTGGAGGCTCCCAGTGCCCGCCTGGAGGCTCCCAGTGCCTGCCTGGGGCCTCCCAGTGCTCACCTGGGGCCTCCCAGTGCCTGCCTGAGGCTCCCAGGCTACATGTAATTTAATTACAGTCTGATGGCATTGAAATAGGTGAAGATATAAATGTAATTTGTGCCTGGAAGTTATGTGAGCTGTGAGCCTGCAATACTGTTGGCCTTGTCCCCAGTCACTGCTGTCAGGAACACCTCCTGAGGAAAGACTGGCTGTGCTGCTTTGGCAGGTACAGTCACTCTGAGCAGGGCTTTAGTGAGACTGATTGTTAACAGAGGAAAGTAGAGGAGTTGTGGTCTTGCAGGAGAGCTCACAGAATCCCTGGAGACAGCAATTGCAACCACAGCCAAGGGTCTTGCCTTGCGTGGCTTGCAGAGGTGGGAAGGCTCCTGAGGCTCAGGTGGGGAATGAATGCCACTCCTATGCAAAGTTTGTCAAGGGAGGGTGAGTTTTGTGGCTGCACTCACAGCAAAGTCACCTTTCTGCTCCTCAGGTAGGGAGGCGAAGCAGTGGGAGCACCCAGGGCCCTGCTTATTCCCTGCTCCTGCAGGATTCTGCCTTTGGGACCCAAATACGTGGCTGAATTTCAGCTTTGGCTGCAAAGGAGGTGTGTGGTTGTGGTTGTAAGGAAACCTCTGCACACAAACTCAACTAGTGCATAACTAACTAGCTCTGGAGACAGCCTGTAACTAACAGGGCTGCAAAGGAAGAGTTATCACTTGGATCTGTTGCCTAATTTCAAGCATAACTCATCTCTCAGTCCTTGCACACACTGCCCACTGCCAGCAGCCTCAGCTCTCCCCTCAGCACTGCCCAAATTTCCATCTTCCTCCCCACGCTTTCTTTAGCCCCATTGTGCATTCAAGCACTTGCAGGACAGTAATACTCCAAAGCTGTGCAGCATTCCTGTTTATCTTGGAAGTCCCTGTTTCACACAAGGAGCACTCTAACTCTGCCATATTTACTTTCTTGTATTTAATTCAGTGAAATGTATTGACCTGAATTGGACACAGAATTTCCAGCTGGTGATGGGAAGAGCAGGACCAAGTTAGCAGAGAATGCACAGGGGCCAGTGCAGAGTGTGGGAGGGAGGAGGGAGTGAGTGACTCTGCTATGAAAGGGTAGGAATTATGGATGTCAAGGCAAGACAACAGGGTTTTGCCTTCTCTTGAGTGTTACACCTCCAAGACAAACCCATGACTGGCAAAGCAGATTTCTCCCAAGACCATCTTTGCTTTAGCTTGGATAAGAACCTGGGGGTTGGTCTCTTCTCTCAGGCACTCAGCACTGGGACAAGAGGGCACAGTCTCAAGCTCTGCCAGGGGAGGTTTAGGTTGGATATCAGGAAGAAATTCTTTACAGAGAGAGTGGTCAGGTATTGGAATGGGCTGCCCAGGGAGGGGGTGGATTCCCCATCCCTGGAGGTGTTTAAGGTGAGACTGGATGTGGCACTGAGTGCCATGATCTGGTGATCACAGTGGGGTTGGATCAAGGATTGGACTTGGTGGTCTCAGAGGTCTCTTCCAACCCAACTGATTCTATAATTTTATGATTCTCAGGTAATGAAATGTAGTTGAGTCTTCTTGGGTAATCTCAGCTTTACAGTTTGGTTATAGTTTGGAATTAAGGTTGGGGGAAAAAATCAGTGTAGAAAATGGGGATTTTTGGAGAATTTATCACACTTAAGGATTTGTAGCCATCTGGCAAGCTTAGAGGTTTGTGGGGCTTCCCATGGCTGCCTTAAGTTGTCTCACCTTTCCCCCAACTGCTGAGGGAATAAGGTTGTCCTCCTTCCTATCCATACACTGTTTAGAAAGGCCATCATACACTGGCTATTTTTGATCCTATTCCTTTCCATAATTATATGTGGCTTTTATAAATCTGTCTGGATGGGAAGCTCCCGTGTACTTTGGAAGGGCTTATTTGATCTAAATTTAAGGATGTCTCATGTCCAGTTGTGAAACTTGCTATTTTAGTTCCCCCTACCTACAGCTTTTACTAAAACAAGAGGAAAAGGATGAAAAGACTGAAAAGTGTGTGTGTGAGAGGAGGGAAAGATGACTCATAAGTGGGGCTGCATTTGAAAATGGAAAGGATCAAGGTGTACTGATCATAAAAGAGAAAGTTACAGTTTCTGTGGAGAAGACACAATTAAACCATGTGGCCATTTATCTTCCCAAGAGATTAAGGTACATTTGTGGAAGAATCCATGGACCCAAACTGAGTAGATACATTTCTTCTCTCTTCAGAGTTATTTAAAGAAAGGAATTTTTAGTGCAGCCTCTAATAGGTGGTATTTTAGTGCTGGATTCCACTGGAAGACTTTTCCAGGCTTCTGGAAAATCCCATTTAGCTGTCCATTGCCAGTGGGATAGTTCTAATAACTGCGTGGTTATACAGCAAGGCAGGTGGCAAAAAGGAAAAGAGGGGGAAGGCAGCAGTGCCAGAGGCCAAATGGACTTTCTCTGAACTTTGGGCTACAGTGAATAGAAATTAAAGGTCATGAATAGGCACGTGAGTTTCTGCTTTCAATGCAGGTCTTGTCTCTTTTGCCTCTCTGCTGATGTTCTGCTCTTCCAGCCTCATTCCAGCACCCATAAAAATTCCTGAAGACTTGGGATGGCCAACAATCTTGAAATAAGCCTTTCTGTAGGATTTCAGTCGTGTGCAGTTATGAGTTGTGCATCCAGCACTGCAGAGGGTGCTTGTGGGGTTTCCAGAAGTCTTTCCCAGCAGTGAATCCAACTGGCAGCTCTTCCCAGCACCACCTTTTCTTTTCCTGCCTTTCAACCAGGAGCTAAAAGTTAGCCAAGATTCACCTCTCTGACATGTGAGTGAGGCTGATGGAAAATCTGTTTATATTGGTAAAGCATCTTGATAAAAAAAGTAGCTGTCAATATGGCATTGGATTAAAAATTGGCAGGCAAAGGGTCCTTTTGATTGACTGCAGTGAGTATTTGCACTAATCCCAATCCCATGGAGTGCTTTCCTCATTGTTGCAGAAGTGAACAGAAAGGAGATGAGGTTAAATAGGGCAGCAAAAATTGTTGGAGGTAAATGGAAATGCCCTTCAGTGCAACTTAATTAAGCAATGCTTTGCTAAAAAATTAATATTAAGGGATGACTAGAGTGGTATCCAAGAGTGTAGAATTTGGTGGGGTGTTTGATACAGCTGATGATTCTGGTGTTAAAAGACTTCCTAAGTTGTTGAACTTGAGCATATTAAGGACTTAATACTGAAAGCTGAACCAATGCACACTCAGAGTGGAAATTAGATTTTTATTTTTTTAAGTGAGGGGAAATAATCATGAGTTGATACCTTCAAGTTTTGCCACAATGAATGTTTGGCTCTAATCTGTCTGCAGTTCTGGTCTGTAATTTCAGCTTGAGGTCAGCAGGTCCATCTACTGCTCCTTGGTGAGAGCAACTGTGTTTATGGTCCTTCCTGACAGGTGATTGTTCATTTAACTCTCATAACAGGATTCTAAAATTATGTTCTTATCCTTGGCTACAGTGGCACAGCAACAGGTCTGTGATATAGGAGGTCATATTGCAAAGTTGGATTCTTTTTTGATCCAAGGGCAGTTAGAAAGAAAGTGAATTCACTTCATTTTAAAATTGGAGACTTAAAGGTAGTTTCAAGTTTTCTGAAGTCGTCTCAAGGTATTTCATTTAGGGAACACAGAGGGAACAAGACCAAGTGGAATGGACAGACTGTGTCTGGTGTGGGTCAGTTTTCATACAGATTCAAGTCCTTGCTTGACTCTCTGACCTGAGATTTTCTCCTTTAACAGAGCCATAAGGGATAACTTTGAAAACACACTACACAGCCTGAGAAAGAACAGGAACTTTAACTTCTTTCCCCCCCAAAATCTTTTCCCTGGGATGACACATCTGTTTTGGATGTTGTCTTGTAAATTAGGCCATCACATCAATTTTTAGATTGCCTCGTGCATCTCATGGCAGAATCTCCCCAAATGTGAAAAAGAAAATTATTTAATCTACCAACACTCATTCACTTTTCTTATGAACTGCTGCCTTCTTGTCTTGTTTTTATTCTTTCTCTGTCAATGAGAAGTAAAACTTCCTATTTGAAGGAGGGAATTGATGGTCATTTTGCCACAGTGCCAGGTGGTTCTGCTGCTTGGCGTGGCTGATGGAGGGATCAAACCCTGCTGGGGAGAAGGTGCAGCACAGCAGGAGCTCAGTGGGCTGGTTTTCCTTTGTGACATTGCACAGCATTTAAACCTTTAGGAACTCAGCTGTGTTTGTGCCATTTCAGCTGCTGCCAGAGTGCCCTGGGCAGTGAGCACATGCAGCAGGTGCCCACCCTGGTGTGGGCAGGGAGGAAACCATCAGTTCCTGGAGTTCAGGTGAAAATGGAGTTCAGTTTGTAGGCAGGGAACGTGCTGTGAAGGATTCTGATGGCAGGACCGGCTGCAGAGCTTGGCTGGAGGAGCCTCTCAGCCACAACTGGGATCTCCAGGTCCCTGCTATCTGGGAGTCTCTTCTCTTTTATCTGTTTCTGTGACTTTCTGCTGCTCTGGAGCCTCCTCTCCAAGTGCTTCTATAGTCACTTTTGGGTATGTAAACCATGTTTCCTATTTCTTGGTCTCTGGTTATTTATTTCTGTTCCTCTGAGGTTTGGTATGTGGAGGAGGTTATTGTGTTCACTTCTGCAAAGTTACTTAAGAATTTTTGTTATGGGATACTGATAATTTAATTTTCAAAACTCTGCTTAATTAACTTGCAAATGATAAATTGATCTCCTGTGCAAAACCAGCATTATACTTAGTTATAGGTGCAGAAATAATTTAGCATGGTTAGTCTGTTTGAACAATGCTGAGTCTTCCTTAAAGTGAAATAACAGTTTAGATAATATGCTCAGCTACACTGAACCAAATGCTTAGCACCCTGTGTTATTTCTCATCATCTGACACTCTAAATGCACATCATTGCATCTCATCTGGGTCTTCTGCATGTTTTTGTCAACTTTCTCAATGACCTTTGGAAACCAGATTATATTTTTATCACCCTAAATGGACTCAAAGTCCATTTATTACTTTTGGGTCATCCAGCTCTATGTTTTTACAGTTGCATGGAAGTAGGTCAAGAAAATACTTCAAAATAAAAGGTTTTGCTACTTCAGATCTGATTGTTCATAACATTATTTACATGTAATTAATTGCATTAATTGAATAAGTGGTTAGAGATAAGAGCATTGTACCTCAGGCAGTGAATTAAACATACGGAGTCACGATTGGTGTTGACATTTGGGGGATGTGAATCCCAACACTAAAGCTCATATGCACCTGAACTTTTAAAACTTGCCACCTTCTGGTTCGTGGCTCTGCTGCAGTTTCTGAAGTGTCTGCAGGCACGTCCCTTCTGTCACTCATTTTTGACAGGATGTTCAAGTTAATTGGTTCCCTGGGAGTCACCTCTCAGTAAATGAAGTGCTGCAGTCCCTTGGCCCTGCCCTGGTATAACTTTGGGTTTTGTGAGAAGTGCAGGAAGGTTTGGGGTGCCAGAGGGGGGATTCTTGAATGCCAGACCTGTGCAGACAGGAGCATTTGCCCTCCAGAAGCTTCACTGGTGTAACTCTGCAGACATCATTGTGTCTTGTAGGTGTCCTGTATCCCAGGAAACAAAGCTCAGGATGCTGTGGCTTGGGCTGGGAATTCAGTGAGCAAACTTTGTGGAGCAAGCCCAGTCCTGCATCACTGCAGAGCACTGAGACAGCCCTGTGGCTCTGTAAGTGCTCCTCCTTCTCACTCCTCAGCTGGTGTGGATCCAGTCTCATTAGCTGTGTCTTCCTAGAGGTTTGGTCTGTAAGTGAGAAATAGCACTTCTGATTCCTATATTAATATATAAGCCCAAGATGCTGCTACTGTAATTTTTAACCTGTTTATCTAATACCCCATGGCATTTACTGGAATTTCCTGCAAGGAAGTTCACCCTATTCTCTTCTCCAGCTCTGTGTCCTTCCTCCCCCAATCCCAGGCTTGTTTGTTTGCTGGACAATTTGGCAGACAACACACACCGGTTGGAAGTTGTTCTTTTTGAGCACCTCTGCTAATTTCTACACGTGGATTGGAAACCATTCAGTGGAACTAATCCAATCACAATCTTATTTGGAAGTTGATGATTTTTTTTTTAAAGAGTACTTTAAAAAACAGAGAGTCAAAATGATCTCTAGAATATATTCTGAGACTGACTGCTTTGTGATGGTTTTTCTTTGGGATCCACCTTAAAATGTCACAAAAGATTTATTTCCCTTGGTCCAGTTCAGTTTTAGCCTTGCTAGTCAGGAGGCTGAAAGTCTCCTGAAGGACCAAAACACACAATGGGAGTTTAAACTATCACTTTATTATTTGGCTTACTTTGATCTTGATGGGTAATTAAAAAGTGGACCTGTGTTGGTGTAATTGTGGCACGTTGTAGAGAGTGCTCAGGCATTGGAATGGGCTGCCCAGAGAGGGGGTGGATTCCCCATCCCTGGAGGTTTTTAACCTGAGCTTGGCCGTGGCACTGAGTGCCACGATCTGGTAAAGGGACTGGAGTTGGACCAAGGGTTGGACTTGATGACCTTGGAGGTCTTTTCTAACCCAATCCATTCTGTGATATCAATGCAATACAAAGAAATGGCACTGAGAAGTCTCTTACATGGCTGCTCTGCCATCACATCCTGTCCCCTCTGTTGGCGTCCCACCTGGTGCCATCAGTTTGGAAGTTCAGCATCAGACCTGCTTTGTGACAGTCTTGTTTCCTTCGAGGGATGACACAGCTGACATCCCCAAGCTCTGCTCTGGCAGCAGCTTTGCTGGAGAGGTGTTGGGTGAGTGGCTGTGACATCAGCCCATGGCACCAGACTGGCACTGGAGCCTGCTGGTGGCAGCTCTGGCCTTACCACCACTGCCCTGGCCATGCTTCCCAGTCTGATGACCCTGAGATCAGCTCAGTTGGTTAAAACTTGGTTGTAATAATGCCAAGGTCAGGGGTTCAATCCCCTGTGTGGACCATTGACTGAAGAGTTGGACTCGATGATCCTTGTGGGTCCCTTCCAACTCAGAATAGTCTGGGATTCTGTAAAACTGTCCTGCTGCATCCAGACACCCCAAAAATACCTGTGGTCAGGATGCTGGTTGGTCTCTCTGTGCTTGTGTGTGCAAGTCTTTGCTGCTTGGCGTTGCATTTTCTGGAAGTTTTGTCTCCACCTCAACCAGGCAGGTGCAGCTGAGCATCCCTCTGGGATGAGGGTTGGATGGGGCTGTTTCAGGACTGCCCAGAGACACGTGCTCCCCACCCAGGGCAGTTTAGCAGTTGATATGAAAACTGGGTGCAGTTTCCTGAAAGCAACTCTTCACATTTCAACATGAAGTGGTAAGTGGGGCTTTCAGCCTTACTGCAGTGCAAAGCCACTGCTGCCAGTAAGAAGTGATTGTTTCATATTTGGTGGAAAAAATTGCAATAAAAAAGATCTCAGATGATTCATTTCCTATGCAGCATAGGTGTAATTCTCTTGGTTTGAGGCCAGAAAAGTGGCTTGTGCTTTGGTTTATTTCTTGCACAACCGTTGCAATGC
>JAJPCS010000025.1:1506895-1532162 GCA_021164005.1 Willisornis vidua nigrigula
ATCCTTTTTTATTATGTCCAGTTTCGCAGAAGGAAAAATAATAATAATAACATTTTGTTTCAACCTTTGCATCCCTTTTATGATGTCCAGTTTGGTAGAAGGAAAAATAATAATAAAGCCATTTTGTGTTGCATTGATAATATCAGGATGTGGAACACCAATAGAGCTGGAGTACTTTGGAACATTAATTAAACTCTGTATAGCAAGTTGAAAATGTGGAGAGCATCGTGGCCCATTTTGATGTCAAGGTCAAGTGCACACAGATTAGAGTACAGAACATGGAATTAAGGGGTTGGCTTTTCAAAATTTATAACTTTGAAGAGTTATGTGCAAGCTCTCAAATTATTCATGTACTGTCAGAGCTTGGGCAGTCCTGTTGAATGTTACAACTCATTGTCAACAGCCCACATGCTCTGCTTTTGTGCTTTAAAATTGATAAAGCCAACGTATGAACAGTAAAATATTTATTGGCTTTTTCTCCTGGGGTACTTTTTAAAGCAAAGGTTGTCAGAGGCACAGTTTGAGAGGAGTTTGCTGCAGCAAATCGTTCTTCCCTGGGTTTGTGTTGTCTCATTTGGTGTCTCTGTTATTGGCATTGTGATTTTCTGGTACTGATGACATTTCAGAGTGGAGGGGACAGAGTTTATCCATCCCAGTGTTGGTTTAGGTGGAGCTGTTTCCATACAGAGGGCTGAGTGTGGTAATGCAGCATCTCTTCCAACTAACCTTGCTGTACACAAGGGGTTTGTCTGGCCCTGCCAACTCCTGTCAGAGGGAACACACTCTGCATGTGACATCTGAGAGCTCTTTCAGCAAGTGGCACAAACTGGCAGAAATAAATTGATATATCTTGTGAATGGGGGCGGAAAGAAGAGCCATTGCTGGTTTGCTCAGGGGAGCAGGAGGGAGAATGGAGCTCTAACAGCATCCCAAGGAGTTCCAGGGGGACTGAGGGAGGGCTCTCAGCTCTTCTGAAGGTCAGCAGAGTAGGTCTGGCCTTCACTTGACCCATGATCAGGGCTCAGAACAGGGTAAGGGCTTTAATTTGAGGGCAAAAATAAAGAAAAAGGACAAGTGTTCCGTGCAGGACTGCCCATCCCTATGTAAGGATATTGCCAAAACCAGGGTGGGGACCTGAGTGTTTGTGCTTTTCTGTTTTATGCTGGTAAATAGAAGATGTGCTAAACCCCCAGGTTGAGCTGCTGGTTACAGCAATGCAGAACTCACCTGTTTGCCTCTGCAATCCTGAAGTGTATTTTGAGGTACAACCAAGCATTAACATATTTATTTTCATACATCCTGCCCCTTACTGAAGAAGTAACTTCTACTGATACAGGTGGGCACATTTCCTACAGGTACAGAGTTTTGTCTCATCTTAAATGAGGCTCAAACTCCCTTTGCTGCCCTGAGTGCCAGGCAAACCTGCAGGGCGTTGTCTGCTAGAGGAGATGTGAACAGGGCACAGGATTTCCAATCTCCCCATCTGGGCTTTATTCAAAAGAAAAGTTCTGGCTTCCTCTGGCACCTGTTTAAAGACAAATTTCTGCCTGATGGCAGGCAAAGATCTTCCTCTGTGTGACTGTTCAGAAAAAAAGGCTCAACTGCCTGTTTAATACTTTGAATCTTTTGTATATAGGCTGTGGTAGGAAAAAATCATGATCTTTATGAATGAAGTGGGATTTCAGAGAAAACATCTGCTCAGTGCAGTCAGAGCCTGGAAAAGGTACTTGAGTTGCTATGAAAATTCTGAAGAAAGGCAGGAGAAATGTTTTAGAGCAGATTTCAAATGCTTGAGCTGTGCCCTTAACACTTCTCCCCTGCTCTGAGTCTGCAGAGCTGGGGCAAAACAGCCCAGAGTTGGTTTGGAACTGCTGGTGGGAGCAGAGGGGTTTCTCCTCTGAAGTTTCCTAACAGGGTGACAATTTCCAGAGAGGTTCAGTGGAATTCTGAGCTGAGCTAAGTGGGCTTAATGCAGAGCACTGCATTATTTAGTGGAGTTTCCTGGTGTGAGGTGTCTGGAGCCTGCAGAGATGGATGTTCTATTAAAGAGGGAAATGAACTCAAAGTGCAAATTGGTTCATAGGAAATGCTGTTTGAGAAATTAATATTTCCTAAAGATAATTGCAGGTTTTTATCATCACTTTTTGAACTGTTTGTGTGTTGCAGAGAAACGTGAATGTTTCTTTGGCATGAATTTACTGTGTGCCAGTCCAGGGAGGGAGCTTTGACTTGAAAAGCCTTTTCCATTAAAGCTTTAGTAAGAGCACAAATATATATTGCACAGGGAAGGTTTGGGAGCCCCATGAACTGTCTCCCTTTCCTGTACTGACCTGTGGGTGGTCACTCATGGGGAAAAAGGACTGAGGAAAAGGTTAAAGATGGTTACAGAAACTTTATCTGTAAAGCACTTACCTCACTTTGCATAGGATTTGCACAATAACCTTTAAAGATGGTTCCTTACTCTCATGGTAGATTCTTATCTCTGAAAAGCCACTGATCAATAATGTGCTGCAGTGGGGCCTTTTCCTGACCTTCCTGATCCCTGGGATGGGAGATAAAACTGCAGTCCTGGGGAAGTGTTGGCTGTGATTTGCTGGGCTCAGATCCCTCCTGCTGCTGGTGATTTCAGATGTGTGTGCAGCCTGGAACTTGTATGACCCCATGCATTTATTATTATCCTTATAAAGGCCTGGCAGTGTGTTAGACTTGTACAATATCTATTGTGAAACCAGCTAGAATGATATCTTGGTTATTTTAGGAAACATTCTTAGACAGGCTGATATGCTCAGAGAAATTGCCCCTTCAGCTCTGATGGAAGCTGCATTTTTTAGCTCTTTAAATAATGTATTTTGAACTAGTTTTAGATGTCTACACTGGTAATTTCTGAGAGCTATTCCTGGGGCTTGTCTCTCTCCTCCTTCTCTCAGCAACAAACGTTTTCACGTCCCACAGCCCAAGCAGAGTGGAAGGAGTTGTGCTGCATGAATTGGAGGAGCAGCTGTAGCTGCTCTCTCAGTCCCACCTCACAGTGGGAGGGCACTAAAGCCAGTTTTTACTCTGCCTGATGTGCTCTTGAGCTTCCTTAAGAGCATCTTCTCCCTTCCCCTGCTCAGGCATCAGGGACAGCTGAGTGCAGGATTTTTCCAGCTGTGTCCAGGCCAAAGCAAAGTGCAGTCATCCTTCAGGTCACCCAGGAATTTGCTTTTGGTTTTGATGATGTGAGTAAAAATGCCTGACTAGAACAAGACAAAATGTGTTTTCTTCAGTGCACAACACTCCTGAATCTCTACATGTAACCACAGACTCAGAGCTTCAGTCTGAAGGAACAGAACAGAAATGTCAGTTCAGTTTGTGTTGTTACACAGGGCAAGGCCCTTCTGAAGCAGAAAGGTAAAGCAGTGCAGGATCTGCTGCTTTCAGGAGCTGTGAGGGATTTGTGGGAGTGTAGAAACCACTCAGATGTTCTCCCAGTACAGAAACCTTACAAAAATATTGTGTGTGTCCAAGTGTAGCCCATGGAGAGTTGTTTGGATCTTTACCATTCTTTTAGGTGTGGCTTGAAACAATGAGAAATTAAAGATACCAGTGAAGAGTTAGTCAGACAGAGCTTGGAGTGGGTAATGAGTTATCAGGAGTCAGCTGGTGAGTGGGAGGTTGGTCCTTCCCAATCTGCCTTTCACTAATTGGATAAAAGTGAGGTTGAACAGAGAGGAAGAAAATATTATAGTTTGTTGTTCTGTTGCCATTCAGATGCTGCCATCAGTTCTCCTCTCTTTAGATCAGAAAGAGCTCTCTGGGTTTTACTGGAAGAATTTAATTCAAATCTTTACTGGAAGAATGTAATTCAAACAAGCAAACAGAGGTTAATAAAAATGTGCTGCAGTGCAATTTGGACAGAGTGAACATTGCAGTGTTTAGGAGCTAAACCTTTTTTTATTTTCTTTCTGCTCTGTTGTCACTTGTCTGTTTTCCATCCCACTGTGCCGTGGTCCTTCCCTGTTCCATAATTCCAGGCAGAACATGGCTCAGTGTGGCTGCTCAGACACCATTTCCAGAAGGCAAAAAGCACATGAATTTTTCTGTTCTGCAAACCTGCTTGGCTGGATTTTATTTCCTTTTCTTTGCTGGATAACTGCTGATGGTTTTCTGTGCACAGAAGATGAAAACTCTATTTAGTGGCTCTTAGGAAGTTATTTTTTTTCCTGTTGTAGCCACCTGATGGTGAGTTCCAAAAAGTCCCAATGGTCAGGATTTTGGCTGCCTCCCCGGGCTGTGGGTCTCTGTCTCAGCTGTCCAGGAGAAAAGGAGTTGGCTCTCACTCCTTTGTGCTCCTGTTTCTATCAGGATGTTCCATGTCAGACACCCCATGGAATCCTGCAGGGCTTTTCATTCTGATGGCTCAGGAGAACCAAACACTGTTGGTGTCAGGTACTGATCTGAGTGTTTGGTCCATGTAAATTCTGCTTTTCCTGGATTTGCACCATCCTCACCTTATGGGAAAAACTCCTGGTGTGTTACACTGACCAAAAAATTAGCCAAGTGCTCACAATAACTTGTAGAACAGAAGCCTCTCTTGATAATCCCTTTGAAATTTTGTAGGTGGTCATAATACACCTCTGGGGAAAAAGGGATTATTTAATTTTCATTCAAAACTAATTTCATTTTTAGCCATTGTATCAACAGGGTTTTATGTTACAACCACTGGCCATGCAAGTGACCTGAGCCCTGCCTGGACCTTGAACCTGAGAGGCAGGGTAGGATTTCACACATTAATTAGAATCATTATTTTATGCCCTGAACTGCACTACTTTTATTTCTAAAGTGATGAATAGAAGTAAGAGGGGGAAGATTGGGAAGGCAAAGCAGAATAAATGCTCAGTTAACTAAACATGAAAGTTCAAGGAAAGGTTCATATAATTCAAAAATAAAAAGGGTCTAAAAGAGAAGATGTATTTATTTGTTCATGCCACCTACCAGGTTCCATCAGGTGTTACTCTCATTGCTGTTCATGTTGCTGAAGGAAGAAGGCTCTTCTAATGGTGCTGACCAGATTTCTGAAGAGTAATTTTTGTAGCCTTTTGTTGATATGAGCAGAGCTCATTAAACAACATTAGGAGGAGATGATAATGTAGTACTGGAATGCTTGTTTTGAGAAGTGGTGTCTTGAAAAAGAGGCAAAAAAAAGGCATAATTTCCTTGCAATGGTTTTTCCTTTCTGGTGGTTTTCCTGTATTGTGTGGTGTGTTATGGATTTAATGAAAATTGGCTGTGATTGAAAATTGAGTTCTGGCATTTCCACTTAATTGCATTTTAAAGGAAAAAAACCTCAGTGTACAAAATTCTTTATTCTGTAGAGACCTTTGCAGCTTGAAAAAAGTTAAATGCAGGCAGTGCTTATGATGAAGAATAGTCAGTTTAACTTTTCCCCCCAGCTCCAGTTGTAGTCCCAGAAGAGAAAGCAAAATGCTAAAGCTGTGAAATAACATTAAAATGCCATTTAATGTGTCAAGGGAAACTTTGTTTATTTTTTTTCTCTGGGATAAAAAGCCTTGAATAAAAGCTTTTCCTTCAGTGCTGCTCCAGGTTTTCCAGTGGCTGTTGGGATTAGACTAGACCAGATGCTGAGGGATGTGCCTGGTTTGCTGGGACAGAGCTCACTGTTCTGCCTCCAGGCTGAGGTGGGAGGTTATACAGGCAGTGAGTTGGTGGAGGGTCACCTGGTGCTGGGGGACATTTTCAGGTAGTTTTAATTTTTTTATATGGACTGGGTAACCTCCACTGAAGTTTTGCAAAACTCTTCAATATTTAGCACTAAGAAATGAGGGATTGCAGACTTTGGAAACCCAAGAAATGTTCCATGCCTAAGAAATATACTAAATTAGTGTTCCCTCATAGTTCTCTATCCACAGTAATATTGATAATAAAGAGATGTAAATATTTGCATTTACATGATACACCTTTGCATGCAAGTACAGGAGCAATGAGGTTCTTCTTGATGGATGTCTGAAGATTTCCTGAGTCCCACTAAAACAGATACTTTATAGAGATTTGCTGCATTTATATTGATATGAGGTAACAGCATAATCCCTTTTCTTCTCATTTCACTTTTGACTTTGTATAGAATATCTATTTGTTTCCTTTAAAATACCTCATTGTAGTGCAGCAGCCAACACGAGGTGTTTGGCAGAACAGCCTGTGATCTCCTTTAATATTACAATTTGTGTGTTGTTGGGAGGTTTCATTTTGAGCTGTAATTTGTAGATAGGTCTGTCCTAAAGTGTGAGGTGAGAATTGTGAGTAGTGTAACTGTGTGGTACAGTCTGTTTTGAGGGTTTTGGGTTTATTTTTTGTCAAATATGGCTTTTCTGGGGATCTACAGATCCTCCTAGAGCATCCCTGTGCTTGCTGAGTATCACTTTGTGCATTCAGCTTGGAGTGAAGAGTATAAATGGCCTAAGTAATTGTGTATTTTGGATTATTTTCCCAAAGAGTGTTAAGATGTGTCTTGGCCTGTTCCAACATACCAGTAAATGATGGATTCATGTATTGCTGGAGCAAATATGGGTTTCTGAGGTTCCAGTCTGAGTCTGCCAGGAGGTTGTGGTACAGCATCCAAAGATGGTTCTTGGAGCAGCCCAAAGTATGTCAGACCTGGCAAATGTGCTCAGATTATCCAGTGCTTCCCTTCTTTAACGTTTTGCACATTGTAATGCAGCAATGGGGGTGGGTTCATGTGCTCATATTGGGCTGATCCTGAGTTAATGAGCATAGGCAGGGTTTGCCTCTCACTGTCCTTGTGCAGCTGCTGGTTCTGCTTCCAACACTCAGTGCTGGTTTGGGGTTCAGTGTGGGATTCAAAGGGAGTCAGAATGTTGCTGCTGAAATGAACAGTGTTTTCCATTTCATCTGGGGGTTTGGTTTCCTCCATGATGCTGAGAGAGCATCAGAGCTCAGGAGTTGTGTGAGTTGATATCCAGACAAATGTTTCTCCACCAGAGGAAAGCACTTAAAGCTTGAAAGTGCTCAATATGCTGAAATGTTTTTACATAACTGCTCATTTTAAAGTAAATAAACATTTTAAGTAAACACCATAAGGCTGATGTAACTGCTCAGCTCTGCCTGGTGCTGCATAAATGGGTCTGAGCTGCAGTTCCTGCCTGTGTCCCTTCCATTGCCTGCAGGTGAATATCTCTGCCCCATATTTTTGACCAGTTTCTCTGCTGTCATTGTGGCAAGTAAAGATTAACTGAACTTAATTAGGGCTTTCAAGAGGGTATTTTTGTCCAAGACATGCAGAGGTCTCTGTAGATCCACCCAAACTGAGCCACGTGTGTGCTGGAGCCTGAGAGCCTCACACAGAGTTAAATCATAGAATTGATTGGGTTGGAAAAGACCAAAGTTCTTTTGGTGTGTTGGTTCATTTGGTGTCTGAGGTTCAAACACGTCCGAGTTGCTTCTGATTTTGGAATGTTTTCCTTGCAGTTCTTTCCTGTATCAGGTGCATGATGCGACTGCTTTGAAGTTGGGAATGATAATTTTCAGAAAATATTAACACACTGTTTGTCCTCCTTTAGGAAAGCCCAAGAAGGGAAGAAGAAAGTGGTGGTGGCAGGTTGTGTGCCACAAGCCCAGCCTCGGCAGGACTACCTGAAGGGCCTCAGCATTATTGGGGTGTGTATCTTTAGAAATTAAAACCCAAAGGTTTTCGTAAGTGTTTGCAGTTGGTCAGTGTCAATGTATAATAGCATTGGTTGCCTTTCCCTTGGGAAAACCAGCAGAGAAGGTTCCTGCCACCCCAGCCCCAGTTTTGTTTTTGGGGGTTTTTTTTGTTTTTTGTTGGTGTGTTGTTGTTTTTTGTTTTTGTTTTGTTTTGTTTTGGTTGGTTTGTTTTGGTTGATTTGGGTTTTTTGGCTTTTTGGGGGGATTTTGTGGTTGGGTTTTTAGGTTGGGTTTTTTTGTTTTTGTTGTGTTTCTTGTTGCTGGTTTTTTTGTTTGTTTGGGTTTTTTGTTGTTGTTTTGTTGTTTTGTTTTGGGGTTTTTTGTGGTTTTTTAAGTTTCCTGTGAGGTAACATGTAATTTTTGGAAATGAACCTCTTTATTTTGGTACCAAGACCCAGTGTTTGGTAAAAAGTATTTGTAGTTTTGTATTTATTACAGAAAGATTTCTGTGAGCAGTTCAGTTGTTAATGCAGAGTCTGCAAGTACTTTGTAACTGACCTGGAAATGATGAAATGTGTTCTTCACAGTAAGGACACACTGACTTCTCACTGGCATTGCTGTGGTACAAATTATTGTACTTTAAGTAAAATACCCTTCAGCTCAGACAGGCCTGAAACCTGAGGCACAAGCAGTGACAGAGGCAAAGCTGAGAGCAGCTGTTGGCTGTGTTTTCAGTCTGTACATGTCAGACTTTCTTCTCATTTTGCCAAGTGTGTGTGAGGGGGTTATTTTACTGTTGCAAATCCTTTCTGAAAGGCAGTCTGACAATTAGGGCTGCAAGCTCAGGGAGCCCCTCTCAGCTTTGGAGTTTGCACGTTGATACTCAGACCAGGACACCCGAACCTGGAAACTCAGAAAAGGAGGGCAGGGAAGCACCTGCTTTCAAGCTGAAAGTTGGACATGCAAATAGATTTCTACAGCAGTTTTGTACTATCCTATGCAGCAAAAGGGGTAGGAATTAAGTTAGGTGAGCATTAACCTTCAGCATTGTCAGTCTTTAACAGTGAAAATCCGTTATTTCTAGGGAATTCTGCTTCCCTTTGCAGTTTGTGTGGGCTCTGCTCCCAGAATGCCCCCCCAAAGCAGAGCTTTGCCCACTGCCTTGGCCAGGGCTGGCAGCAGAGGGTTCAGGCTCTGTGTCATCCCCCTGGAGCCTTGGGAAGTTCTGGATCAAGCCCTGGATTTGTGCTGCCTGAGAGCTGTAATTGGAGAGGCTGTTTTGCTCAGCTCTATGGTCAGTGAAGATAATTATCTCTAAAATAATTTAGATTTTTAGAGGATCTGAAGTGCCTTTTGAAGCCATGCATGTCCCTTTTACTGGCTTTAGGGAGGGGATAGGCTGAGTAGTCCTTTGACATCCAATACTGACAGAGCTGGTGAGATGAAACTGAGAGTTGGTGAACTGGAGTTAAAATCTGTAGGATTGAGTAGGAGTTTTTAGTACCTAAGACTGATTATTTTATCCATGTAGTAACCTTTTCTTTCTTATGTGTGTCAATGAGAATTAAAGGTATGTAGGGTTGTTCCTAGGTGAGAAAAGAAAGGTCTTTGAATTAAAGATGCTTCCTGAAGGAACTGAAATGCTCACTTGGCAGGATTTAATGCCCTTCCCAGGGGACCAGGATGGCCATTATCCCTCAGACAGTGGCAGAACTGCCAGTGCACAGGCACTGGGACAGCTGGCAAAGGGCAGTGTGTCTCTGGTGTGAATGTGCTGCCTGCAGTGACTCCATCTGCTGTGTTAAGTGGAGAGAGAAAAGTCTCTTTTCTTTCATCCTGTGGACTTCCACGTTACTGCCTTGTTTTGCAGCACTGGAGCCAGACCATTGCTCAGCTTCTCTGGTGATGCAGCTTGAACAAAGCAGCTTCCCTGTGGCACCTGAGGGGCTTGTGTAGTGGATTCCATGAAAAGACAGCCTGTGTCCTCCAGAAAACATGGGATGTTCATAGATCTTAACTTGCTTTTGCAGCCACTCTGTTTTCTCCTGGCTGCAGCCACTGAGAGAAACATGCAGAGGCTTCTGCCTCAGAAAAGACCATTAAGACACTGAATATTTGCACTAAAAAGAACTGTTTTAATGAGGTTCAGCACTTTTTACCTGGCTTTGGTTGTAGGGGACGTATGAAGACAATCTGTGCTTTTTTGTGTTGGTCCTGTCCCCTCAGGAAGAGGTTGGCCCAAGTATCTTTGCCCACAAATTCCCTCTGTCTGTATTTCACTGGGAGCATTAAACTGAACGTGTATTTATTTCACTGTTTAAATTTGGTGGTGAGTTTTAAAGTACTTTTGGGCCAAGATGCACAGGAAAAAACCTGGCTGAAAACACAGACCAAAGCTCTTTGCTCCCCCTTAGTCCAGAAGAAGACACTTTGAAGAGTTTATATAGAAGTATGTCCAGTTGTTGACTGCTTAGATCTTTCCCTTTTGACTTTTTTAGGTTCAGCAGATTGATCGTGTAGTAGAAGTTGTGGAGGAAACTATTAAAGGTAAGGATCCCCCTTGCCATGATTGCTCTGGCCTGAGGTGTGTGTTCCCAGTGCTCCTCTCTGCCCCAGCTGGTGTCTGCAGTGCCCCACTGTGCCTTGGCTGCTTGGGGTGATGGTAATTCCAGGGGTTTGCTGCCAGGAGCTCTGGGACCTGCTGTGCTCACAGGGAGATGTGAAGGGGACACTTTCCAATAGATCCTTTGAGTTGCACCGGTGTGGGTGGGTGTAGAGCCTTGTATGAAGTTCCTGCACTCTCCTTATTCACTGTTACACCTCTCCTTTCTTTTTAGTTCCCTGGTGGTTTCTTCTTTTCCAATGTTTTGGCTTATTCCCTGAGCTTTCCTCAGCAGGGCAGATAAATTATCCTCTGGTTGGATGTTCCTGTGCCCTGTTCTCTCTGCCTGTGTGTGTGTGTGGACGCTCAGTCCTTTGCAGTGAGGGAGGGGAAAGAAGAGTCTTGTTTCTGCAGCCTGACCAGTAAACATTTGCTGTTAAATAAATACATTTGTCTGGGCCTTTCTGGGTTACCTAAGTTTGACTCCATTGCTTATCAGACCATAAAAATTACTGTTCCATGAAGCTTTAAATGACAAGGTTTACTTTAATTGGCTGTACTTTCAATATAAACAAGTGTCTGGTCCACAAGACATTGTCTGTAACTTGAATGCTGGTGATGTTTTTGAGCTACAGCAGGAAATTTAGAGCAGTGCAGAGTTTAAAAGGGGGGAAAAGCTCCTATCAAGAAATTGTGTCGTGTCCTGTGAGGCCTCTAGAGCTTGTGGCTTCAAGGCTTTGATTCATATTGCTCTGAATGTTCTCAGAAGGGAAACCTGTCCTCTTGTGTACCCCCAACCAAAGCTTTTCCCACTTTGTCCTTAGTTTATTGGCATTTGGTTTTGGGGTACAACCTTCTGTACTGTACAAAGAACAAATACATTCAGCATATTTGTTATTTAATAAGCCAAACTGTTTTCCCAGGAACACAAACGTTTATGGCAGTGTGTTGGAAATGAAGGTGCTTCATGATTTTTACAACAGCACCGTGTTCCAGATCCCTATCTGGTTTTTTCCTAAATTTTTTTTATTCTGAAAGGAGGAAGATGCTCTCCTGGGTTAGCAGATCCTTCCTTTATATTCATACTGATCCAGATATTGCTGCTATTGGTAACATCATTACTCAGGTGGTTGTGACTGAGTATCATGTGAGTAGAAAGAGTACAAATAATCTACAGCAGCTGTTAAAGTCAGGATTTTCACTGAATGGATTTGTAGATTTTAATCATTGACATAATCCTGGAAAAAAAAGGTTCATAGACACATTGAGGAACATTTAAACTTCAAAAGGGTGAATTTTTGGGAAGATTTTGGTTGTTGTAGCTCACTAGAAGTCATGTGAGTTGAAAGTGGGCTGCTGAATTCCACACATGGGGAGTTCAATGCCATTTCAGATTCATTTAAAATTATCTAAAGGAGATGCACCAATTTATTAATGCACTAATTTATTATGCACTAATTGGTATTAATCCTCTACTATTGGAGAAGGTGAAGCTCTTTTTTACTGTTTTATGGAAAGAGTCTACCCAGGGACTTGAGTTGTCCAAGTGAAATAAAATACTGTAGTTAACAGCACTATTGATCAAGAGTATTTTATAATATAAAATAGATACACGGTAGAAGATTAATGTAAACCCAAATGAAATGGAACCCCCTGTATCATTAGGAACAGCTTCTGAAGAGGCTGGTGGGTTCAGGAGCTGGAGGTGACGTGGGACAGGGAATTAAATACAAATTTCCAAGTCAGAGCCAGCTGACAGCAGGGAGTTTGAAATTGTGTGTCTGTCAGAGGTGAATAACAATTTTCTTCATCCTTTTTTTGAAAGAAATCCACAGTTTGCCTGGGTGACAGACCCTTGTAGTGTGGCTGGGTATGTACTAAAAGCTTGAAAAATATCACATTGAAAGTTACCCAGTTTTAACTTCAAGGTCTGTCTTTCCCACCATTCCCATTTAAGGGGCACCTTTAGTTTTCCCTTGGATGCTTGAATTTTATAGTGCACAGTTTGCAAAAAGGGAAACTTGGTAGAAATAATTTTCCCCTTATTTTTTATTTTCCAATTACTTGTCTTTTCACTTTTTCATACAAATGGCAGCCCTGTGGGGTTGGGTTGAGAGCTCACTGTATTGCCCAACCAAACTGATTTCTTGGAATTATCCAGAGCTCTTTGTGTGAAGTGGGAATGGGTTCTTGCTCAGCCTCCAGGTATTGCCAGGAAAACCTCTCCAGAGCAGTGTCGTTGTGCTGGGTCAGGAGATGGTTTCGAGCAGCACAGCTTGGGGTGGCCTTTACCTCATCTGAGGGAAGAGAACATGACTGGCAGTTCCCAATTCTGAAAAACACCTCTTAGGTGATTTTATCCTTTTATCCTCCTCCATCAGAAGATGAAAAAGGAGGATGAGCATGTTTGTTATTGCACTAACAGCTAAAGAGAGAGAATTTTTAAGGGACTCTGATTTCTTATTTTTAAGCCATCCTGACTCTTCTCACAACTCTTGCATTGACTCTTTGAAATATGCCAATTATCAGGCACATGATCAGGTGGAATGTCACTCCCAGAAGTGACAATCTGGCATAGCAGTGCAGTGTTTGTACACACATCATGGCTGGGTAATAGTTGTACTGTGTCCCAAGATACATTTTAACATCTTCAGGTACTTTTCATGTGGTATTGCAGTTTATACTCTGAAACCTCTGTGGTCCCTGTGAGGAGCCAGACAGGTAATTCCATCTCAGGATCAGCACTGGGTGTCTGGAAGTGACAGACACCATTCTGTGTGTTCCTGATAGACAGAAAGGCTCTGATGTAACAGTTCAGCAAACCTTTCTGCCTCTGCACATCACCCGGATTTCAAGGCTGGATTAGAGCAGTTTAGTACAACATTAGTTCACCTTTTCCCACTCATGGACTTAGTTTTCCACTATGTTAGAAGAAAATTGCTGGGGAGCTGTGGGAAAACAGGGTTAGAATCCATGTGTGTTCCTTCACTGGTAACATTTCTGTGCAGGATAAAAAGCACTTTGGGCTGCTCAGGCTCTGTAGTGTGTCCCAATAAGCTGCAGATTTGTCTCTGATGGGAAGCACAGAATGTCTTCGTGGTGATTGCTCAGGTCAGCATTTTATGGACCCCTCTAAAAGCTGCCTTTGAAGCAGGACCAGTGTGTGCACAAGCCTGGCTATAAACAGTTTACAGCAGGCAAGAGAATACATTTCTTCTGTGGTTTAAAGGAGAAATGTTAACTCCTTACTGCAGAAATGCCTCTTTTCTTGGCTTTAAATGTAGGTCTTCAGAGATTTGGGTCTTGCCCCCTTCCTTTCTAGACATGCTCTCAAATCCCATGTTATTGAAGCTTTGTGGGGGTGGGAGATGTGGAACCAGAATATTTGTGTCCAGTCTGCTTTTAGCTCAGCCTTAGGGGCATGAGGGACACTCAGGTTGAATTGAGTTTAGTCCATATTGTGGCTGTCTAAAGCTTTCACAAAACACAGTTTGACAATGGGTCATTAGACCTGATTATAAAAAACAACCAAAGGAAATTACTTCAGGGTTGAGCCTTTTATACTGGACATAACCTTGATTTCAGGCACATTGTCTGGTGAAGTTGCCCATCCATTCCCAGTTTAAACATTAGCCAGTATTTATTAAACTGTTAAATTGTCCTGGTGGGGTCAGTAATTATGGACTGCCAGTTGCAGTGCCTGTCTGTGTGACAATGAGCAGATCAACAGGACCTACATGTAGGATTTACACTGGATTATCTGCCTTGGTGTGTGTGTGTATTTGTATGGATGTGAGTCCCAGCATGTTAAATATCTGTATGTGCTGTTTGACTTCACTGTAATGTGCTGGTTACAGGGGGTAAAATAGTCTCTCCTGCATTTCTGTGATTGTGGGAAGAGCAGCCTGGGCTTAAGCAGCTGATGACAGGCCAGATGAAGAATAAAAATTGGAGGAGTCAGGAGTTCCTATTTGAGGAAAAGTATCATTTGGCTCCCAGTCAGGAAAGTGTTTGTGCCAAAGTGCAGCTTGAGGAGGGTCAGAGGGAGGGCAGTGGCCTCAGTGAGCCTCTTTCTGTCTCATTTGAAAGGACATAGAAAGGGGGGACACTTTGGGATGGGTTGTTTTATTTATTTCACTGTGTGGTGGGACCTTGGCTGACTTCCAGCCCCCACCCAGCTGCTCTCCTGCTCCCTTCCCTCAGCAGGGCAGGGGGGAAAAGAAGATGGAGTAACTTTTGGGTCATGATCAGGACAGGGAGATCATTTACCAGTGACCATCACAGGGAAAACAGACTCGACCTGGGGGAAATTAATTTAATTTATTGCCAATTAAAAATAGAAGTAGGGTGGTGAGAAACAGAGAAGAAAACTAGAGCTGCCTTCCCCCAGCCTTCTTCTTCCCAGTTTCAGCTTCTGTCTCATCCCAGACTCCTCCATCTCCTCCCCTGAGTGGGGCAGAGGGACAGGGAGTCTCCGTTTCACAGACCCCCTGCCCCTTTTTTTGTCCCTGGATTGGAAATTTTGGAGTTACTCCTGTTTAAACAATAATAATTATTACATTTTTGTTGTCATGTAAGGCAGTGGAGTTATGGGTAGAAAGATTGTCACTACTGAAGCCAGAATTTGTTGGTTTTCTTGGGTTATTTAAGAGCTGCTGTGACAAGAAGAATTGTCTTAGGAAGGACCTTTGTGGAAGGTGCTCCACTGTGTGGGTTTTCAGTGAAGGTGTTTTGGGCAGCTGAACATTGAACAAGAGCCACCACTGCATTTGGATTGGCCCTGTCTGAGTCCTTACCAACAGTGTGATGTGCTGCAGAAATGAGTTCAGGTTAGTCCCACCACCTGTGCCAGTGTCAGTGCTGAGGGTTCAGCTTTGTGCACTGTCATTTCAAGGCAACAGCAGAGCATGATGAGGAATATACAGTAATTGGGGGGAAACTGCTGCTGCAAAGACACACTTTAATTGCTTTTGTGAAACAACAATAATTGTGGGGCTCAACATTCAAATCTGCCCTGCTGGGGCAAGAGATTCCTGATGCCATCAGTTGGTTTCTGTTCTTACAATATATTTTTTTGCTGTTCAAATGCTTTTCAGCACACAATGAGTTAGTGTGTGAGACAATCCAGGATTTCAGTTTGGTTTTGTGATTATTTTCCTCAGTGTGGTTATTTCATTGATTTAGTTTATAAACCTGATAGAAGTGACTATCTGTGTTATGACTTTGTTGTGACTTTATTTTGTAAGCAGTTCACAGAAATTGACTGGGAGACAAGTAGTGCCCCAGAGAAAGAAACCAAGGGTTTAGGGGGCAACAGGCTGAGCATCTCAGTGGCAAGGTTGGGATTGCTTGTTTTTGAGTGATGTGCAGGGAAAGGTGCCTTTGCTTCCAGACCTAAATGTGCTCTTTTCCACCCTTTCCGTGAATGTCCATCTTGCAGCATCCCTGTTTTTTGTGCTGGTCACATTGGTTAACTCAGCTGGGCTCAGCTCTGTCAGAGGATCCTCATGGCTGGGAAGTGTCAGGACCTTGCTCAGACCAGGGGGATTCAGTAAAAATTTGCTTTTGCAGTGCTGAGTTCAGCTCCAAGGCTCAGTCTGGTCTGTTCCAGCTCACACCCCAAAAGGTGAGCAGGTTCCTTGAGCTGCTGCAGCTCTGACCATGCTCCTCTCAGCATTTCCCCTCCTCACAGTGCAGGCTCTTTGATCCCACTCACAATGCCTTTTCCCTTGGAAGCTTCTCTCTGGGATCTCCTGAGGGTTTGAGCAGAATCTTTGATCCCAGTCAAATGCATTTCTTCCCAGAGAGGTGAGGACAGAGGGTCAGGGGGCTCTTCCTGCAGTGAATTCTGAGTATTGTCCTTCTGAGCTGGGGAATTGTAGCACTTGGACTCACAGGAGACGTGGCCTTCAGTCACTCTGAGACACAATAACATCACATGGTCTGCAAATAAGTGGGTGAAGCTGCTGAATCCTGACAGAAGGAATAAATGTCTTAATGGGGCATTTCAAGTGCTTTTGCTGTGAGAGAGGAAAGTGCTGCACATGTGCCCAAAACCTTCTTGAATACTTACACTCTTCATTTAACTGGGGGGAATTTTCACTTGGACAGTAATTCCTTGTTAGTAGTTATGTCTTTTTCTGTTTTACTTGTTGTTCACTATGGATTTAATTGTTATGGTTGAATCACACACTGAAGACAAACCAAGAATAAAGAGTTACTGCAGTTAATGGAGAGGAAGTGATGTTTGAATTTTAGCAATCTGGGCCTCCTGCAGAGCTTTTCTTCTGAATACCTTGTATTTGAAATGACATAAAATGAATTTTAAAAGCTCCTCTCATTGCCTGTGTGACATTCACGTTCTGGAGCCTTCTGAAACAGGGTTATTGTTGGTGCTGATTCCAAGTGCAGTGCTTGGTAGTTGTCAGTATTTCAGGCTATAACATGTGTGTTTATGCTTCGTGGTACCTGCTCATTTCTGGGAGGCTTTTTGTGTTGGGAGAGGGTGGAAGGCAGTCATTGTATGAAAGAGTTTTGAATTTGCAGGGCTGGATCAAGCACACACCCACTATCAGCATCCTGAGGGACTGATTGCCTGGCCCAGGGCACAGGGAAAGATCTTTAATTCTGCCAACATTAGTCTGAATTATCCCTTGTCTTGTAGTGGGCCCAGTTCCTTCCTCCCCTGGTTGAAGGCTGGACGAACATAACTCTGGAACTATCCACTATTCCAGTTTTGTAATAGCTCCTGATTTGCCTCTTCTGCCATTGCACATTTTTATTTTGATCTTCTTGATTCTCTTTTCTCTTTGGTATATTCTTGACTGCTTTTAGTTTTTTCCACCAAAGTTTTTTAATCCTTTTCACCTTTTATATTTGCTTGCTGCTCCTTTCAGTTTTTCTCACTGCTTTTGGTTCTCCTTTGCACTTGTTCCTTTTGTTTTCCTTTGAAGAAATTCACTGCTTTGTTTTCCCTTCATGTGGCTTTCCCTTCCTCAGCCACTCTGCTCCCATGTGCCATTTTTCCAGTGTTAACCTTGAGGAAAGGAAACTTCAATTCTTTAAGCAGCAAATAATGGTGGAAGGAAATGTGTGCAGGAGTACATGAAATACAGTGCTTAGTCCCTTTTCCTGGAGATGCTGCAGAGGATCAGACAGGTTGGTGAGAGACACCAGGGGGTACAGAAAGGGCAGTGCCTTGGAAGGGGCCTGGGGAGGAAAAGAGTGTCCTTCAGGAAATGGTGAATAAGCACAACGATGTACCTGGGAAAGGGCAACAGAACCAGCATGAAACAATGGGAATTTCTGCTGCCAAGGCTGGGAATTTCTGCTGCCAAGGCTGGGATTTCCTGCAGCTTTGAGGATTGGCTTTAAACTCCTGTGTCTGAGGGGCTGTGGATATGTCAGTGCCCAGCACAGGCTCAGCAGCAGCTGCCTGGAATGTGCTGCATCTCTTGGTACCTGAGGCAGTGCTGATGTTAAAAATCCCAAAGCAGGGCTCAGCCAGGCCACCTCCCCCTCCCCTGTGTCTGTGACAGCCCAGAAAAGCACCAGCCCCAGTGGAATCTGCTCCAGTATCACTGCTGTGCTTTGTGGGTCTGGGCATGGCTCTGGTGGAAGCCTGAGGGTTCACAGGACATTTAATGTTAAATCTCATGGCAGAGAAATTCCATTCCCTGTTCCCTCCCTGTGTCTGTGTTTCAGGATTGGTGTTCTCCATCCCAGTCCTGAGCATCTCTCATTAAAGGCTCCTGGACCTGCCCTCAGGGCTGTGTTAATTCCTGGTGTCCTTTTTAGCAAGTGAAAATAAATTCCCTGGAAATATTTTCATTCCATGCACTGATTTCTCAAGCTGGACACATTTCAAAGCCCTCTTTTAGACAACAGTAGGATTTAATATCCCAATTAATCCATTCCAGCCTCTTCCTTTGTGGGGACAGTGCCAAGTGGTGTGAATTGTGGCTGCTGCCTGGGATGTAAAGAGGAGTTTAATTTTAAACAGTTCTGAAAGCTGCAGAGCTCTGATTCATTTAAATTGTTCCTGGCTTGATTTCATTTACACTTGCTGTGAGTGACTCTGCTCTGGAATTGTCCTTGCTGGACCTGGTTAGTGCTACTGTTGTGTTGTAATCTATATTAATTATCTACTAATTAGTGGAAAACTGCTCCAAAGCACGACCAAAATTTTGTTTGTTGTTTGGGTTTTTTGTTTGTGGGTTTGTTTGGTTTGGTTTTTTTTGTTTTTTCCTCTAATATAATTTTATCTGCTGGTACCTGTGGGGAGGTAGGAAGGTTATTTTGCTGGCAGGAGAGGTTTGGAGGCTGAGGCAGTTCAGCCTCTCCCCTCTAACCCTGACCAGATTTTGTCATTCATCTGTTTCCACGTTTGCCACCAAAAAGGAGGGTTGGTTGGTTGGTACCTGAGGCTGAGCACTCCTTGTTACAGCCTCGGGGTTAACTCAGCTAAAGGGTTGCACCAAACTAAAGAAAAAGGAAACAAAACAAACGTAAAAAGAAAGACTCCTTTTAAGCCTGGCCCACCTGTTCTGCTTAGGTAAGTTACTCAGCCTGTGAAGTCAGAGAGAAGGTGACTGAATCAGATCAAATGCTGGGCAAGGAAAGTTTAATTGCAGTGGTTTGCCCCATTCTAAGCTTTGAAAGCAGGTCATAAATGAGATTTAAAATTGCTGCTTTTTCTGTTGCACTTGGTGTTGGTGTGGACTTAACAGTGCTGGTTTGACAATATAAAAATGTTGCTTGTCTTTTTCCTTATTAAAGATGACAAAATACTTATTTTTCTTGAGATAAGTACAAGGAGAAAAATATCTACAGCCTGTGAAAAAGGATGATTCAGTGTTTATCAAGTTATGTTTTATTAATAGCAACAATTCTGTAAACAGATGCTTTGGTGATCACTGAAAATGGAACAAAATAGGCCTTGTGTGGAGCAGGGAAAGGAGGATTTAAGGTCACAAATACTGTAACTGAGGGGAGATTCTTGTCTTAAAAAAGAAAATAAAAATGAAGTTTGTCTGCAACAGTCACAGTAGTTGGATGTGCTGGGATTTCTTCCCTGAATAAAGGAAGTTCTGAAGGGAACAGGGGCTGGTTTTGCACTCCCTGTGAGTTGTTCTGTCTAGAATGGCCTGAGCTTTTTGGGTGGTTCTTTTATTGTTCTTTTGTATTTTTTCTCCCCAGTGTGTGGGGTCACTTGCTGAGCACCTGAAACACAAAGAGCTGTGAGAAGATAAAATAGTGTTTTTGGAAAAGATTTTGTAGGCTACAGTAGTGATTTGTCTTCACCTTTTTACCTGTTTTCCTAAGAAAAGATGGATTATGAACTTGTGCACAGCTCTGCCATTATTTCCATTTCCCTCCTGCCTTACAAGTGTCCAGTCCTCTGACAAACTTCAGGCAGATTTGGGACAAGTTTTGTGGCCACTTTTTCCCAGAAGTTCCATGAAAGAGTTTGACACCAATTCCAAGCATATGAACTTTACATTTGTGTGACTTGTTATTAAGCCTGATTGTTTTGAGACTCTTGTCCATCATTCCTCTGTATTTTCAGCCATAAATCCAAATACAGCTTAAACATGGTCATGCAATTGAGTATTTTGAAAATGGATAAACTGGTTTGCTCTGGAAAAGCCTCAGTACTTTAGAAATGCAAAAAGGGATGTTCTCTACTTCCAGTTTAATTCCTATATTTTACAGAATGCTTTTGCTATACAAGTAAATAAAATGGGGCCATGCTTGAAACTCCCCAGAGTTGGATTGGGAAATAACTGAGTGTCTTGTGAGCCAAAGATGTTGGTGTGATTGTCAGGAAATGCAGAGTGGATAATTAGCAAATGTTAACAGTGCAAGCAGCACATTCCTGAGGTCACTGCAGGGTGTGATGGAATTTTTGTCCAATGCAGCTGCAGAAAAAGCCTTTTATTTCATGCTGACACGATGGTGTCTGTCAGTGTTAACCATTCTGTCTCCCACTGGTATCAACCATTTTGCTACCAGGTCAGTCCTGCTCATTCTTCAGGAGATTTTTGATTGAGAATTTTTATTTGTCTTAAAAAACCCTGAGAAAAATGGTGTACTGGAAGTAGGTGGTTTTTTCCAGGCTGTTGCTGCCTTATCACAGAAATAAATTCAGAGTATGAATGGCACATTATTCAAAAATTAGTTTATGGCCTCTCAAAAGAGGCAGAGAAGAAAGGCTTGGGCTGATAAAGGAAATAATCTTGTAAAGAGCTGTTGGTGACACAAGTTGGAGCTTTGGCTGAACAGTGTTTTTAATTGATTGGAGGTGGTTGTAGACTTTGCTGTGCCTGTAATTCCTAATTTCCAGCATTCCTCTCGCCCTGCTCCTGTTTCAGGGTAAGTTCTTTCTTCTTGCTGTCTCTCATCTGCCTCTTCCAGGCTTGTTGGAGTAAATGATGCAGGTCTGTAGTTTATAAGCTAAGAGAGTATTTAGTTGCTGATTACCTACTAATTTAGGTTTGAGTGAAATTTGGGGGAAGAATGTTTAATCCTGCCAGTTAAATATTTCTGCTCTGTTGTTATTTGCTGAAAATCTGAAAATGAAACTGCTTAGATCATTTTAATCAGATAAAACAGAAAGTGCAAGTGTGAAAAGATAATTGGATGAATTAATTTGTTCATTTTAAGGTAATTTATTCTACCTGTCAGTGTCCCTTTTTAAATACCCCAGTGAGAGGAAATAGATTATTGCATCTCATTCTCATTCTCCATCTTTGAAGTACAAACACTCCTTCTGAAGAGCAGCAAATCAAAACAAACATGGTGAGATTGTCCCTTGTATTAACTGCATTTTTTTGCTTAATTTGAAGGTCATTCTGTGAGATTTCTGGGCCAGAAAAAGGATCATGGGAAGCGTCTGGGGGGAGCTCGACTGGATCTGCCCAAGATCAGGAAGAATCCACTGATAGAAATAATTTCCATCAATACAGGGTAAGAATCTCCCAGACTGATAAACCATCCAGAGTCACCCCTGAGCTCCACAGCAGGAGGAGGAGGAGGAGGATGGGCTGCTTTGGAATAGTGAGAGGAGTTAAATCACTTTCTTTCTGGGAAACAGATCCCTGTTTGTTTGGGTTCAAGAAGAAAAGAGTATAGAGAGGGTTTTTCCCTGTGTTATTTCGATTTCTAAGCTGATGGTTCTGGGATGTTGTCAGCAGCTCATTGAGATCTGTAAACATTGTTAAGATCTGTCTGATGTGATTGTCATCCCAAATGTATTAATTGCTAAATTAGATACAGTTATTTCTGTCTCCCTCCTCTAATATATTTAAAGATAAGGAGTTATCAAGTATATATTTCACTCTTCATTTCAACAGGCCACTCTCTGCTCTCAGTCAGCTCCTGATGCCCATAAAAACACAAACTTCTTTTCTGTGCTCCTACTTGGAGGAATTCTAATTTAATCTTCCTTCCTTTGATGCTTTTCCTTTCCTCAACTCCACTTCCTAAGGTCTCATTTTGTCAGTTTACTAAAACCAAAGAAACAAACCAACCAGATCCTCTTCTGACTTTTGTATCTTCTCCAAGTTGTGTAGGAATTTCCCTGGTGGTAAAATTTAAATTGTATTGTTGAGGCACCCCAGGTGGGTGTGAACTTACTGCCTAGAGGGAAAAAAATTCTGGATCTCAGCTTTGTTTTGAGTTTAGATGAGCACCTTTCAGAACCATTTCATAATAAATGCTCTTTCAGACTGCCTTGTCCTTAAGGACATGAGTTGCTGTAAAACCTGGTGCTGTTTAGGTCAGAATTACCAGTTCAAGGCTTCACGTGGTTCCTTTTTCTTCCTCTGACTTCTGGTAAACACATGGGTGACATTTTGTCACGTTGCTGAATTCTGATGCCTTTTTAAACTGTGTTTTGCTGCATGGATTGTTCTGGAAGTCTGGCCATGAGCTCTTCTGGGGCAGTTACTAAAAGTGATCTAAATTCCTTCTCTTCTTGTCTTTCCTGTTGACATCTTGTGATCAGAATCCTTTTCAGGATTAAAAACAAGCAGAGCATTCTTTTACATCTGGCTGTGTCTGAGTTTCAGTTCTTACAAATGTTCCTTTTCCACTAATATTGTAATGTTGTATTATTGCTCTAGTTGTAAGTGTTGTCAGGGATGTGCCAGCTGAGCTGTTCTCTTGTCCATTTGTCCTTTGATTTGTGGTGGTGAATTTAAGATGACAAAATGTGTTGCTGTTTCTAATCCCAGGTTGTTGCTGCCTAATTAGAGGTTAATACAAGGAGGGCACTGTGGGTCAACTCTTGGCATTGGGTGGCTGATGAGAGGAGCAATTCTTTTTGATGGATTTTGAACAGATGTATTTTCATACTGGATTTTGAAAAAAAACAATTATAAATCCCTGAGCTGTTGCAGTGATCTGTGTTACCTGTCCATTTGGTTAATTGAATTGTCTGAAATAGATTTCTGCCTCTTTGTAGCAAATCTCACCTACACCTGTGGGTCCCCCTTTGCAAATGCTCTGTGTGTTCATCACCTCTGAGTTCTTTGTAACATGGGTGAGTTTTCTGGAGTCACCATCTTCAAACCATATCAAAATGTCTGTGATTTCTCAGAGAAGGATGTCCTGGCTCCAGTTTGGCAGGTCATGAATCCAGAGCATTTCCATGCTGGAATTACTGGGGTATGTCTGTAACAACCTCAACTGCAATTTCTTTGGCTTTCTGTGTTTGCTCCTGTGAACTCCAATCTCCTCCTTAGCACAGGGGTATCTCTGGATAAAAATAGAGTGATGGAAATGAGAATCTTTCTGGTGTGTGCAACACTGGCTCACCCAGTGTTGGACAGTGGTAGGGTTGTTTTTTGGCAACTGATTGTACACTTTTGTCCCCCCTTTAGTCCATCCAACTCTCACCCAATGTTTTCAGCATTTCCATCTACAATATTGCTGTCCCCATTTTGGATCCATGGTGAGTCTCAGTTACAAATCTGTTCATGGTTTGTAACATCTGTGCCTGAATATGTACAGGGAGGAATTCCATCTCTCCCATTTACCTGACTTAGTTTAGTCATTAACAACACCCAGATTTTCTGTGTTTTAATGGTTTACTTTTCAAGGGGCTCATGTCAGTGACTCTGCAGTTGGAAGAAGATTTTGGTTTTTTACAATGCAGGATGAAAACATGTTTTGATTTGCATTCAATGTTATGCTTGGAGAGGCAAAGTAGTATTTTTTCTGATTATAATAATATAGTTAGTATATAAATACATATTACATTACCACATATTGTATTTACTTTTACTGGAGTTCAGGATAAATGCTTAGAGTGAACTCCCCAGGAAATGTAAAGTCATGGAGTTACTTTGGCCTTATCTCAGCTTATAATATTTAAATGGTACTTTGCATAACAGTTTAGCTCAAATATCTGTGACGTGCTGGAGCCTCCTGGGTCAATCACCCTCAGAAAACAGGGAGGGTGGACAGTCTAGAAAGATAAGTGTGTGTGTTCTTGAAGGGAAATCTTTGCTTTTTTGTTTATATTTTAATCACAATTTGCATGTACATTTATTTAGATTTTAGCTCTGGTGCACCAAGTGTGTTTTCCAACCCTGCATGTACCAGATCCTCTGGCACATTCACAACATACTTTTCCTCCTGGCAGTGAATGATGACACAGTTGTGTGTGTCCAGGCATTTCAATTTCAGTCATAAAATCTGGACAGCCAGCAGTGCAGAGCCTGCAGAAACCCCTGCTGGAACTGAGGCACAAGGCAAAGCAAGTTGTTTACAACAGAAAGTTTTACCAGTCTCCTTTTGCCTGAGGTCTCTTTCCACTGCAGCTTACTGGAACTCACAGCCAAGGTCATGATTTCCTCATTAGATGCTTAAATAGCAGATTGGTGGCACTGTCTGAGAGATTGCACTTATTCCTGTTACTTCTTGCAGTTATTACAAGTCACAGTTGTTGAAGGAATATAAAATTATTTGTAAGAGTCTGCTGCAAAACATGCTACAAAATCTTGGGGTGCTTGATGGTAACAATTTCCCTGACAACATGGGGAAAAAGGATTGTTTATCCTGAAGAGGTGATGTCTCAGTGTGGTTCCCATTCTGGTCTGAGCAGCTGCTGTGCTTGGGGTCCTCTCTGTTCTCTGTCCTGTTCCCCATTGCAGAGACTGTGCCTGAGCAGGCACAGCAGGACTGCATTTGGTGGTTGGCTCCTGGAGCAGCTTATGTAGAAAGGTAATTAAAGAAAGCAGAAAAGATGGACTGGGCCAGGGATGGGCTGCCTTCTCCCTCCTGAGCAACTTCATTTCTGTCCCACACATCAGAGGTTGCTGCAGCTTTTTGTGGGGTGGACTTGCAGGTAAACCACCAGCCTCTGCCACGGGTGCTGTTAAGGTGTGTTTTTAAGAAGAAACTATTTGCAGACTTCTTTAAATTAACTATAATTTTTTAAATGTCCAATGATGTGGTAACAGTGCACAACCATTCTCAGTGCCAAAGGACCAAACAGTATTAACAGAAGAGGGTAAGTCTTTAGGGGATTGTTCTTTGAGAAGAGTTATAGCTTTAAAATGTGGGAAGTTTTTGCCCAGTTTGTGTTCTTTGTTGTCTCACGTTTTTATAGTGTTTCCCATCCAAGAGCTTTCCATACACTATTGTTGGTCTGCTGAAGAGGACTGGCTGGACCCTCATTTCTTGTAATCTCAGGGTAGCTTTTGATTCTTGTAAATTAAAAGAAATAATCTGGCACTCCAAGCAGAGCTGTAAGTGATCTGAGCAAGGCTATATAAAGGTCAAAGCATTTTCTTAAATTTCCAATTAAAGCAAACCAGGAGAAGCAAAACTCAAGTATCCAAGGCTGGTCATAATTTTTCAGTGCCAGAGGAATGAAATTCTGATGAGTAGGTTGCCCTCATTTCTTCAAACAATATTTTAGTCCCTGACAAGTTGATCATTTATTAATACGATTATTGTTAAAAACAAGGAACTGACAAGGAACAAGACCAAAAATCC
>JAJPCS010000025.1:1534749-1561440 GCA_021164005.1 Willisornis vidua nigrigula
GGGGCAGGTTTGCCAAAGAGCAGCTCAGACAGAACATGGGGCAGGTTTGCCAAAGAGCAGCTCAGACAGAACATGGGGCAGGTTTGCCAAAGAGCAGCTCAGACAGAACATGGAGCAGGTTTGCCAAAGAGCAGCTCAGACAGACCAAGGGGCAGATTTGCCAAAGAGCAGCTCAGACAGAACATGGGGCAGATTTGCCAAAGAGCAGCTCAGACAGAACATGGGGCAGCTTTGCCAAAGAGCAGCTCAGACAGACCAAGGGGCAGCTTCCCCAAAGAGCAGCTCAGACCAAGGGGCAGTGTTTCCACACTGGCACCTCCTGCAGGTTCACACCCAGGGTGGCCCTTGGGCAGCTGCTCGCTGCCAGCTGTGGGTTTGGATCACACCAGCTGCAGTTTCCAGCCTGCTGGAATGAGGACTGGTCGCTTTGAAGTCCTTTGCAGTGTCCTGTGTCCGTAACTGTGACATCAGTGAGTGCTCTGAGGCTGCCCAGGAATTCCTCCTGGCTGAGCAGATCCTGCCTTTGCGTCCCTTCCCCGACGCCCACGTGTGTGTTTGCTGAGGCAGAGCTGGACAGGAGCCTGGGAAACATTTTATTCATTGCTCAGATTGCAGCAAATGCTGAGAAACAAACTCCTATGTCATACTTATAACTCAGTGTGGTGCCTTTAGTTCCAGTTTTTCACATAATAACCCACACTGGAGGAGCCATTGTTCTGCAGAAACTCTGTGGCTGAATGTTAGTATGAGAAATGCCAGTGCTCTTCTAATATTGACAGTTCTGGGGGTTTAATGTCTCATTTCAAGGGGTTACACAACTTAAGTGTTTAAAGCTACATGCTTGTGCCTTTGCTGCTCTTCAGCAGAACCAGATAAGTTTTAGTTCCCTAATAATAATAACAACAACAATGTGTTTTGCTTCTGTTGGTGTGACTTCTGAAATGTCACTGAAAATGAAAACTGCTTGTCAAAGGGTCTCATTGAAGGGTCTTTTGTGCCCTTTCAGGTCAAGGTGAATTTTTTTTTGCAGACTTGACAGGGAAATGTGTTAAGGGAGGTGCAAAAATAAGAGTCAGATTTGGGGAATGTCTTGTGCTTGAATTTGTTCTTAGACTTGACCTGGAGATAAATTTAATGGGAAAACAGTTTTCCCTGAATAATATGTGTGGGCTTCAACAACATCAGTATTTGTCATTATCTGCTGTACACTAAGGCCTGTTGTTGTGACAGTCCCATTGACATTTCTGAATGTGTAAGCTTTGAAACACAGGGAGGAGAAGAGCATTTAAACTGTGATACCAGAAGAGCCAAGTCACTGGAGTAAAGGTGCTTTGAGAAAAACCCAAACAAATAATAACTGAAAAGCTGAATACTGATTGTCCATGGCACGTAATAGGTGGCATAAAACCCAATGTAACATGTACTAAGATTATTATTATTATTGCTTCAGGTGTTTGTATGCAGTAGTAACTTTCTTTGTTAGGCTTTACTCTGTATCTTGGATACACTGGAGGAAAAATGCATTATTGCTACTAGGAATAAAGTCAACAGCTTTGCCCCTAAAACTTAATATCGCCCCTGATATGATGCTTTGTGTTTTCTGGCCATGGCACTGAGCAACCTGCTCTGGTTGCCCCTGCTTGGAGCAGAGAGGGCTTGGAATAAATGGTGTCCAGAGGTCCCTTCCCACCTCAACCACTCTGATAGTTTAAATAAATATAAACAGCAACAGCAAACCCCACAAGGGTTTAGCTACAGACACTGTGGGTGTTGCTGGATTTACCCTGACACCAGAGGTACATGTTGTGGTTTGACACTTCAGAAAGTATTCCCTAAATTCAGGGTTCCCTGTGCCATGCAGGTGCTTCCTTATTTCCTGTGCAAGTCTGTCTGCCTGCTCAGCCTCAGGGGAGAGGAACTCCATCTCCAAATTCCTTGGGCAGAGTGAAATATTCCCCCTGGAAATACCCACCTGTCTCTGTAACTTAACCTGTTTGACTTCATCACCTTGATTTACAAAAAGAGCTTAATTCTTTTTAAATTAAAATGATTTTTCTGAATTTGGCCTTCAAAACATGTTTTATATTTTTCTCAAAGTAACCATGTGGAATCTTGGTTTTAGGGTTTATTTTCAACACACTGGATGAGATGCAGGGGTTTAGCTGCCTTTTTTTTTTCATTTTTTTAGGAAGTTTGTTGATGTCTGTGTGGACTTTGTGAAAAGGAGCTATTTAAGCAAAGGTCAAGTACCAAATTGTCACTCATCACATGCTTATCTGGCTTATTTTTAAACTAACACACAAGTGTCTAAGTATCACATGGTCTTTCTGCATTGCAGGCTGGTGCCAGGCCTGGTGTCTTTTCTGGTTTTCAGAGATAAATGTCTGGTGGTTTTTGTTTTCAGTGCCTGTTTGTGAGTCATGAACTGTTGCTCTGTCTCTGAAGTGTAATCAGTTTGCAGAAGGTGGATGGAGTCTCCCCATTTTAACTCTGTGTTGGGCTGAAAACTGCAGCTGGGGAGTGTTTACTGAAGGGTTTGTTTAGTCACTCACATTCCTCTGCTCCAACAGTTTGGTTTAGATCATTTGTTAAAGAGCTGAAAGAAAAATTCCCTTTATTATTGGTGTAGAGGGTTGGGGGTGTCTGTAAGTTTGGTTTCTTAACTGATTTTTATAAAATTTATTTTCCCTTTTCCAAACTTATACATCAATTACTTTTCTAAATAGTAAGTATGGGTAAAATAGTATAGTGGTTTATAACTAGTGAAATGCATGTTCAAAGTTTTGTCTTTGGCTTTAGGGATATTATAATTCTTCATTAAAATGTAATAACTTTTGAGATCCTGTTTTTAGTCAGCGTGGAATAATCTAAAGGAAAGTTTTAAGCAATAGAGAGTAAATGTTACTGGTTAGGCTGTTTCTGTGAGTGTCCCCATCTTTAGGAGAGCTCAGCTGTGTGGCTGGGCACTGTCAGGGAGCTCAATTCCAGCCCTGCAATTCACAGTAATGCAGTTTGTCCACCAAGCGCTCTGGAAACGTGTTAAGAATCCTGTGGTGTCCTTAAAGACAACACGTGAGTGTCACGTTGGTGTCACACCCTGAATGGGTTTGATTGCAAATGGATCATAGCTAATTAAATGTTGATACTGCTTGTAGGATCTTCCATTTAATTGTGTTGTCTGGTGGGTCTTACACAGATGAGCTTTGGTCCTTTGCATTAATTTCTCATCCTCTGACTTTCCTTACCCTTATCTGAGCTTCTGGTGGTGTTGGAAGCCTGCTCTGCTTCTCCTGTGTGTCACTCACACCCACACATGTGATGGACACACATGTAAGCCTGGAGCAGAAGGTGTTTTAGCAACGAGTAGTGTCCTTGTTGGGGTCCAGGATCTCAGGGGTGAGGTCAGCTCTGGTGCAGCCTGTTCAGTGCCTCACCACTGTCATGGGAAATGCTTTCTTTGGTCTTAGTTGTGCTTTCTTGTATTGCAATGTTTTCTTGTGTTTCTTGTGTACCTGCAGCCTTGGACCTCCAAGGACATCCTGGCTGTGCCTTCAGTGTGTCCTTATTGGCTGTTTGGACACAGCAGTGACATCTCTTCATGCTACCCATGCACAGGCCAGTTCTCCTCACACAGTTCCTGTTAGCCCATTTCTCCAGGCTGTTGATATCCCCCTGAGCAGCAAACCTGCCCTTCAGCACCAAAAGGACTCTCCTCCCCTCCACCTTCAGCACCAAAAGGGTTCTCCTCCCTTCCACCTCCAGCACCAAAAGGGCTTCCCTCACCTCCAGCTTGGGATTTGCTGCAGGTGAATTCCATCCCTTCACCCGTGTCCTCAGCAAAGTCAGGGAATCCTGGTGGCCCTGGCATCAGCCAGTCCCTAAGGAACACCACTCAGGCTTGGCACTGCCCACCATGTCCCAGCATCCAGCTGCTTTCTAACCCACACTGGTGTCCACTTACTCAGTCTGACTTCATGGATTCTATGGGGGCTGTTCCCAATTCCTGCCTAAAATCAAGGGATGTGCCACTCCCAGCACTCTCCATCTCTCAAGCTCAGTCATCCCTTTGCAGAAGGCAAGGTCAGTTCATGTCTCTTCCTTCAGACAACTCAACTTCTCAAGGAAAATGTCAGTTTAACCCATGTTTATAAAAGCAAATAAACATCTTAGTGTGCTGTCATCAGCCACTGGATGGTGTTCCTGCAGGGAACAGCCCCACTGGATGGTGTTCCTGCAGGGAACAGCCCCACTGGATGGTGTTCCTGCAGGGAACAGCCCCTGGATGGTGTTCCTGCGGGGAACAGCCCCACTGGATGGTGTTCCTGCGGGGAACAGCCCCACTGGATGGTGTTCCTTGGTGGGCTGGCTTGCTGGGTGTGCAGCAGCCCATGGGCAGACTGAGCAAACCCCTCATCCCAAAACCTGTGTCTTTTTAAGAACTTGAAGGTTGGGAAAATACTTCAAGTCATCCATTGCAAAGATAATGTTGTAGCCAGATGTAGATGTGGAAATATGAAGAAATCTTACATTTAAGTATTGACTAAGGCCTGTAAACAACTGAATTAGTGTTGTCTGTCTGCCCATTCCTTTCTATTAAGTCTTGCTTTGGATGACTAGAGCTGCCTCTTGTGTATTTTGCAGCCTGTAATGTCTAGAAGGCTGTTTAGATCCTGAATCCCAGAGAGGTTCTGTGGCCTGTTTTTAATGCTCTGATTTGTGCATAAAGTGCTTTAGTATAATGGTCTGTCTGAATTTCTTTTAAATGACTGACCAGAACTGTCTGAGGTGAGGACAAAAAAAAAATCATCCCTTTAAGTCCAAAGCTTGTTGTTAATCAGAGTTAGCAAGTTATGGTTCCTGGCAGAGCTGGCAGCAGCTGAGCTGGAAAAGTTTCAGGCTCACCACAGGCTTGAGGAGTTGAAGAGGAAATCCAAGCACACAAACACTGGCCAGTAACTTGGAACAATGTCCTGCCATTCCAGTCAGTGGGACTGGGGACACTGGGACAGTCACAGGCATGGCATGACGTGGCACTGACAGCCACCAAGGGCAGGAGAAGGGGAAAAGGTGGAGAAAATGACAGGGGAAAAAAATGAAGTGGAAGAAAAGATCTGAGGAATCATTAGAAGGAGGGAATTTTTGAGAAGTGAAGCAGATGGAGGAGTTGAGGCTCATTAGTAATGAAAGGCCACAATTTCCTGTTTTTCTGCAGTCACTAATTTTAAATTCTGCTAAATGTAGTTAAATATATTAAAACAATATTATAAAATAATGAAAATAAAATAATTCATATCTGTTTGATTACCTAATGATTCAAAAGTGAGTGCCTTAACTTGCATTTTCTTTAAGAGGTACTTGGGCAGTAAGGAAGTTAAATCCATGGTGTGACTGACTGAGCTCTAGAACTGTGTAAAAAGGGAATTAATTTGCTCCTGAAAATCCCCTTGGAGACTCTTAAAGGCAAACATAAGGACCCTGGTAGAAATTTCTATTTTTAAAAGAAATCAGTCCCTGGATTCTTGTGAGAACAACTGTGTAAATCAGTCCATTAAATTGCTTGGAAAATCTTAGACAGATTCAGGATTGGGCAATTATGCTGAAATGTGTGGTCTGCTTTCATTTTAAGTTGACAAAATAATACATAGCCAGAAGTATGGACTTGTGTGTCTGCTGCTGCACAGACACTTGTTGTTTTCCAGCAGGACTAACCACTTTATTGCAAGACAGAAATGACTTTTAGGAGCAACAGCCCAATATTAATTGCAGATAATGCTCAGATCCTTGTCCACGTTGGAGCCTCTGCATTTCTGCTGCTGCCACAGCCAGTGGGACATTCTGGAGCAGAAAGCTTTGTGTGGGTACAGGCACTGGGAAGGGATTCTTTCTGGATTATAAGTGGTTAGTTTGTTTTTATTATGCACTTATTTCCATTATTTTACCCAGACAATTCAGATCCACTTTCCCACAGACATTTTACAAATGCATTTTTGGAAATTGCTCTGATGGTAATCTCAGATAACTTCTAAATTAAGCCTGGCAGTTTCAGTGCTGCTGAAATGTAACTTTTTTTTGTTTTCCCCCAGGATGTTTTGACCAGCACAACAACAATACCTTTTATCCCAAGACACTGAGTGGTACCTGCTGTATGTTGGAGAATTAACTGCAGCCTAATGTTTCCTCTGAGGTTTCACCACTCTAAAAGGGTCTGTCCCAAAAGCCATTCAGGAAGCAAAAACAATGGCTCTTATCACAGCAGTGGCTGCTTTTCAGTCCTGTGTTCTGGGGCCTGATGGAGCTGCAAGGCTGGCAGGACTTGTGGTAAATGAAATGGGTTTCTGCAGAAAGACACTTGACTCCCTTTGCCCTTCATGGGCATCATTCCTGAAACAGAACTTTAAAGGTGTTCATTACACACACCTGGAAAGCACAGATTTAATTTCATCCTTAGCATTTTGCTAAAAAACTTTGAAAGCTGAATTTTTAAAAGCTTGTGAGGTTGTTCATTACTAACCCAATTATGCCTTGCAGCACATTCTGTGTAAGTTATGCCAAGTCATCTGCCTCCAGCAGAGTCTTTTAAATAAAATTAGGCTATTTATTGCCTTAAGTACTAAAGGAGTTGTCAAGTCACAGCCCTCTGAGACTGTAAATGAAAGCAAATCCCCAAGAATCGTGTGCTCACAGGTCATTTTCCAGCCCCAAGTCATCCTTCCAGAAGGACCTGAGGTCCCAGTTCCCTGTGGATGTTGGGATGGTGATGGGGGGACTCTGCCATTGCAGCTCTGGGAGCAGCTTTGGGCACATCTCTGAGAAAGGATCTTCTCTGTATGAGGTTTTTCTGTCATAACTCTTCATGTCCACCACCTTCATGACCAGCATTTGGTGAGACCAGGAGTCACCATCTTCTGAATGTTGTTGCTCTTTGTGAAGTGCTGACTTGATCACTTACACATTTTGGCATTTTCTCCTCTGTGCAACCACAGGACCTGATTTATCCACCTGATATTTTCTTGGTATTAATGCCAGTAATGATGTGCCCCCAGAGTTATGTCTGCACAGCCCAGCAGCTCTTTGGAAATGCTTCTAAACCAACTTGGGGCTCCAAGAATCACAGAGCTTTGGTTTGAAATGTAGTGAAAAACCATTGCAGTTTGCAGTGCACCAGTTTGGGGGGCACAGATCTGTGTGCAGCTTAGCAAGGGAGCATTTAATCTTGTAATATCAATTTAGAATGCCTTAATTAATTAATTCAAACAGTTGCAGAACTGTGGCCAGGACAATTATTCAAGAAGTTCTTCAGACAAGCACTGGAAAGTGCCATTGATGCACTTGCTGAGGTTAAATCCTGGGCCTTGAAGTGAGCAAGGTGAGGGTGTGATGGTCTAATTACACTGCTGTGCCCTTGGAATGACCTGCTCTCGACTGTAGGAATTCAGTTTCACAAAATACAAATATTGGAAGTACACAATGAAAACATCTCATGGCTTATCAGCCAGTGGGGCTGCCTCGTGTCCAAATTCCTTTGGATTAGTAACCAAGCCAAGCAGTGGCTTCAGAGCTCCTCAGGAGAGCAGGATTGTACTGCACTTTATGGCTATTTTGCTGAGCATGGCAGGGGTTGCAGAATTAAAATGCAGCATCTTGTGGTTGCTTCATACCTGGAGAAATGTGTGTGCAGTGCCAGGCACTGGAAGGACCATCCTGTTTCCTGCTGCAACTTTTGTGAGAGGCTTTTTCTTTTTGGGCTGGCCTTGCACTTTGAGAGCAGGATTTTTATCAGGGCTCCAAGGGTGGGTTGAGAGGAGCCCTGTTTGTCACCCCCAAGGTGGTGTCACCTCATCTATGTAGCACAGTCCCTGTGGCTGGTGCTGGAGCTCGGCCTGAACAAGCTGAGTGTTTCTGTAATAATGTGGTTTGCTGCTCAGACTGATTAGCCCTTATGAGAAATAACTTGCCACTGTTCCAAGAGCGTTTCAAATCCTGAATATCTTTTAGGTGAGAGCAACCTCCTGTGCCCCAAATATTTGACAGGAAATTATATTCCCTGTCATTGTGGGGTTAAAAGCTTTATGGTGCCATGTGCAGCCTTCAAGCAAAAGAGCAGTTTCCTGAAAACAAGTCAGACATATCAGGCATCTCCTTTTTGTTTGTTTTTTGGGTTTTTTTGTTTGTTTTGTTTTGTTCTTTTTTTAATTTTCCTTTGAATTACTTTTTTCCTCTTATCCATTGCAGTTATGTTTGAGGGAATTAAGAAATTTTGGAAGTACCAAGTAGACTTCATAGAGGTGGAATGCTGAGAAATATTAATGGCATTTAATTCTGTCAGTGCTTTTCTTAGGTTTTTAGAACTTTGTATCCTAAGGAGAAAAATGTCAGTAGAGTTCTACCAGCTCTTGTTTAGTAACTTGGGAGTTGTGTCCATCTCCTTTTCATCTGCTGGGAGTACTTATTTCTGGTGTTTCTTTTGCTCAGTCGAACCTGCAAAGGGAGTTTTCAGAGCATTTTAATCAAAATTCCATTGGATACAAACTCTAAAAGTATCTTATAAATGCCACTCCCCCCTGAGGAAAATCCCAGTGTACTGATAGAACATTCTTGGCCTGGAATTACTGAGGCTGTGCAGGGAAGTCTGTGCTTGGTGCAGAGGATTTTGTTGGGGGAGACAGGAGCAGCCTGTCCTGTCTGTGCTGCTGGGATGCTCCTGGTAGTATTTTGTTATTATTTTTTTAATAGGGTGAACTCCATAAAACCTTGAATAGAATCAGCTGGGTTGGGAGAGACCTCTGAGATCATCAATTCCAACCCTTGATCCAAAAGTGTAACTGGATCTCATAAGGGCAGATATGAGAGTCTAGTCTCAATTGTGATTAATGATTATATGCAAATTTCTCCTTTGTTGGACCACCTCAGGACTGAGGGTTGTTTGGGTTTAGTTCAGTTTAGTTTTACCAGGATGATGCCAAGCAAGAATTGCAAGAGTTTACTGGATTAGTCCAGATATCCAGGGGACATTTCCACCCAGTGACCCACCAGGAGAGCAGCAGAGCTGTCTCATGACACTGGTGGAACATCCAGCAATCCCATCTTGCCCACAGATGTCTGGTCTGGATCAGTAACATTGAACAACACACTAATGGCTCGTTGCAGGCTCTAATTGAGTTGTCTCCTGGTTCTTGAATGAAACCTGGTTTGTACTTTCCACCTCTGGGGGTGGAATCTTCTCTTCACTGCACCGAATGGCTCAGGTCCATGAAGAGGAACCAGGACTTTGTTCTTGTGTCTGTTCCTGGTTCTCTTTGCTGCTGAGATGCACTGACCTGTCCCACTGGAGGAAAACCTTCATTTTCCTGCTGTATCACCAACATTCTCACTCCTGATGAGTCCCATCTGCAAGGGGTGGCCTTGCATGTGGAGTGTGTGTTTGCTGAGCAATATTCCTGTTTGGAGAATGAAAACTCTGCTAGCCCAGTGCTCAACATCAGCACACAGTGGCCAAGCAAGGAGACCACTCTTATTACCTCCATCCACAGGAACATTTCAGACTCAAAATGTTGGTGACACCCAGTTTGGTAACATGTTCAGCAAGTTTTTATTTAGTCACATGGTAGTAATTTATCTGTGAATAGTATTTTACCCTCCTGTGACTAGTTCTGTGTGTTTGGTACAGGACTGATTAAAGGTTAATAATTCAAAGCAAAAGGTTAATAATTCAAAGTACCTTAATCAGTTTAGTATGTGGAAAACCAAAACTCAGTGGTTTTTTTGTTCTGGAATCATCATAAAATTTATCCAAAACATACTGGTGATTACAAACACAATGATCATTAATTATTTTCTCTATAAATGGTTGTGATTTCTTTGTGCAAGAAATGTCTGTGATGTCTTTGACTTGTATTAATACAAACTAACACTTACAGACCAGGTTTAAATGCTTGAAAAAGGCTCCCAGTGTGCCACAAAGCAAATCCTCTCCTGCAGCTGCTGGTCCTGGGTATTTGAGCCATGGCCAAGGCTGGTTTTTAAGGAGAGCTTTGCCCCCTGGGCTGGTTTCAGCTGCTCCTGCTGGTGAAGGCACTCGGTGAGAGGCCAAGCTCAATTCCCAGAGCTCCCAACAAACAGCCTTTTTCCACTTGGCTCCCTCTGGGCCGGCTGTGGCATGGGCAGATGAGCAGTTTGTGCTGGAAACTTGGAGCAGATGCTGCCTCACCAGGGACAGAACCACTGCAGATACCTCATTATTCTTAGGGCTTGGTTTACTTTTCTGTTTTCAAGAATTGGTAATTGTCAAATCTGTGCAAAGTGGTGAGTTCAGCATTTTTGCCAGTAGTTGAAACTGCATCCTTTTGTTGGTCACCTGTAGCCCAGAAGATCTTTTATTTTTCCAAGTTGGAATTAACAAATGTGCTACAAATAGGATTTAAAAGTTTTGCCTCTTTTGGCTTGTTTTCTAAAATTGATCCTTTTCTGTGTTGTATCTGTCCCATTTTGGTTTTGTTGTATAATCTCTTTAAGTATCAAAGAAGAGACAAACTGAATTATTTAGACATTCCACAATAGTGTTTTTAATAGTAGGAATAAGTTAATTGGTGTGGCAAAACTTGAAAACAAGTCTACTTCCAAATCCCAGCTTTCAGCTCCTACCCCAAAATAAATCAGCAAACCAAATTTCACACTGTCCCTAAAATCTGTTTTTAGCCTTTCAGGACTTTTTGCCTTTATGTTCTTGTTCAGGTTGGATCTTTTATGTAATAGTGGGATTGGAAGCCTTGAGAGTCATCTTGGGTAGTGGTTAATTATTAACCCTATAACTTTCTAAAAATATGTGAATTCCCACACTTGGGTTTTGTGTGTGGTTTCCACTGATCGTTTTTTCCACCTTTTATTTATGTGTGTGAAAGATCCTTTAAGAAGTTAGGAAGGCACAACACTTTTCAAACTATTCCACTGATTCTCAAATGGAATACTGCAATTTTCTGGTCCTAGAAACAGAAGCTCATTTCCCCAGATGTGTTAAAACCCACAGCTGTGCATGTGAGGGCTTTGTTGGCCCAGACTGAGCGTTTCCATTCTCCAAACAGGTGCCTCAATGCCTGTACCTACTGTAAGACCAAGCACGCCCGAGGGGACCTGGCAAGTTACCCCATCGAGGAGCTGGTGGACAGAGCCAGGCAGTCCTTCCAAGGTAAGGGCTTTGTCCCTTCAGCACAGCCCCTGGGGCAGCCCAGGGGGCAGGGATGGGGTGGTGCCCTTTGGTTGGTGTCTCAGCAGCCACGGCTGTGCCTGGAGGTGCCTCTGGGTGCAGAGTCACCTTCTCATTGTGGTGTGCACTTCTCTTTGCCAAAGATACATTTAATTTGGGGTTTAGGATTGCTCCAGTAGAGTTCCAGGCAAGCTCTTTGGTTTGGTTTTTGTGTTTTGTTTTCTGATTAGAGGGGAACTGTAAAATTTGGTGATTTGTTCTTAAAGAAGAAGAGAGGACCCTTTTTTCACTCAACTATAAAGTAAACTTCATGAGCCTGCCCAGAATTCCCAAAACCCTGCTTAGGGACATGTTGCTTTTTCTGGTAATGGCTTTCCAGGAGAAGCTCTGGGTTGTTTTTGAGAGCTATACAAAGCTGAGCAGCTTTCAAGTTCAGTAGAGTATTCATAATATCACATGGATTCAATCAAATGCAAGTTTTTCCTGCAGTTCACTCTCTGTGCCAGTGTCTGCCTGAAACTCAGGTAAGTCTGGTAGTTGTGACAGCTTTATTGCATCTTAATGTTTGCTCTTTACATTTTGCCTGTGTTTCAATAACACACATTTCCAAATGATGCTGGTAGGAGGAGTTTTCAAGAGTTAAATGTACATTAAAAAATGCAGAGGTAATTCTGGTGTAGCAGCAATTCCATCTCTGTGTCAAACACCACAAAAATCAAAAGCAAAGCAATAAAGGGACATTTGATGTCCCACCCTCTGTGCAGGTACAAACAGCACATCCTTTGGGCTGCACTTGGGGCTCCAAGTGTGGCAGCTCTTCTAGTAGGAAGGCTCCAATGATTAAAAGTGTTTGTAGATCCATCCTTAATTAGAGATCCATAATGACCCTTATTAAAGCCAGTGATGGTCTCCTGACTGTTTCTATCAGTCACTGAGCAGGGGAGAGGCTGCCTGTTTTAAGCAGCATAAAACCAGTGTTGTTCAGAATGAAACAGCTGTTGGAAAGTTCTGAAGAAACTTTGGGCTATGCAGCAAGGGAATATGGCAAAGCTAAGAGAAGATCTGGGCAATACAGTCAGGACTATGACCTTAAGGTAGCTATTTAAATGTTATTTATGGTATGTGAGGAAAAACAAATCAGCCTTGTCCTGTTATAGTTTATTTATATGCTGTGAAATCCACGTTATATTAACATAAAGTTGTATTTACTTGATATAACAGGAAAGAAAATTCTGTGGTAGCAACCAGGGGGCTCAAATGGAGGTCACATCTTTTTGGGAAACACTTCCCCAAACTGTGTGGAACAGTTGCCTCTGGATGGAGAACTGCAGTGGCAAAATGCCATTTATTTTATTCCATTCTTAGTTACAGGATGGTTCACAAGTGTTGGGGAATCTGGGACAAGGTGACATCACAAAACAGAGGAGTCCTCAAGCTTAAAATGTGGAGCCTTGGCTTTCAGTAGTGATTTTTAGCAGTTGTGCCTAATCTGGTGGATTTTGGGGTGTTGAGAGATGAAAGGACATTCACCTGAAATAGTTTTCTCTCTACAAGTTTCCCATAAACAGATATTTGTCCATGATGTAGGGACTGATTTTGTGTGATGGTGAGGACTGATTTTGTGTGCTGGGACTGATTTTGTGTGCTGGGACTGATCTCCAGAGCTTTGCTGAGGATCTTTGGGTTTAGGAGCTCTGATGAGGTTCTGTCAGGACGTTGTCCCTGCAGAACCACAGTGAGTTCTCTGAGTGGTTTCATGAAAGGACAAATATCGAGTATTATCAGAAGTTAATTTTATTTTTTTTTATCTTTGCCCTGAATTTTCTTTTGCAATTCCTGCAGCAGTGCTGAGCATCCCTCCTTGTGCTGAGGAGGCTTTGCTGAGCAGTGTGTTGGATAAATTAAACTCAGCTCTGCTGCTACCACTGATGGCTGGAACTGAGTTTTTAACTTCTTGGGAGGAAGGAGCAAAGTGGTGACAGTGTTTTTGAGACCAACCCTCCTGTCAGCCTCTTACTGACTTCTAGGGAAAATGGACTTTATTCTACTATTGTTCCTCAAGTGTGATTTGAAGCTGCATTCCAGGGGGCTTGGGCTGCTGTGTTTGAGACACACTGACAGCCACTCTGTGTCTCTCTGTGCTTTTGGCTGTACCTAGAGAGTCTTATTGTTGTTACTAAATTTATTAAAATTCTTTCTATATCATCTTTTCTGTCTTATGAATGCCTTAAGGTTTGGTTTTTCCTGCTGACTTTGCTAATGCACAGGATGCTGGGGCCAAGATCAATATTTTGGTGCTGGCCTCTCATTCCGTGGAGTTCTGTGGGGTAGCAAAAGAGCCACTTTGCCTTGGCCACATGCAGGTTTTTTAAAGAAAAAGATGTAATTACAATCCATCAGAAGTGTTTAAAAGCAGTGTCTTCAGGTCTGCAGGGGCTGCTCTGTATCAGGTATTTCCACACCCATAACCAACATCAGACAGCAAAGACTTCAAGGGTAAAAATGTCTTTTCAATAGGTATTTTCAAGCTCCTTTTGAGTAAGACAATGAGAAGTTTAGTGAGCTTTGCTCTTGGCTCTGAGTGAAATTCCCTGCCATCTTTTTGGTACATGTTTTTATACAATCAAGTTGACCAAAATGTTACTGTTATTTCTGCTGGTTTCTGCACATCTTGTTGTATAAAAGGTTCCTTTGCATTATTTTAAATCTTATTTCAGAAATGTCGTGGCAACTGCATTAAATTCTTGGTGTGCAGGTTTTTTCCTCTCTGCACCTTTCTGGAAAGGGCAGGGGGATGTTCTGGGCTCTTTTCTCTGGTGCCAGGAAGGATGGGAATGGCTCAAAGGGAAGGTTTGGGCTTGACATGAGGAAATATTCCTTAACCAAGAGGGTGAAGAGGCATTTGGACAAGCCCCTTATTAACATGCTTTGGAAACCTTCCTCTGTTCATTTTATTATGGCATTTAAATAAGTATCTGTGTGGTTTTCATGCCAATCCTTTATTTTATTAAAAATAGTTCCATGGAAAAAAAAGTAACATAATCTTGCTCCCATTTCCTTTATAACTCTGTCAATCTTTAATTGATACTTCTAGTTAAGATTATCTAATTACTTGCAAGAAGTACCTTAACGTTATTCCCCTCAGGGTTTTTTGGTTTGTTTGTTGTTTTAATTAACTTTTGTGCTTAGTTCAGGTGGGTTTTGTGGAGACCCACCTGATTTGGCTGTCAGATTTTGGGGCATGCTCTGATTTCCTGAGGAAGGGAAACCTCCTCCCCCTCCTCTGCTCCTTGAGTTAATGCCTCCTCCTGCTCTTGGCAGAGGGTTCAGTCCCATCCATCTGTTTAATTGTCCATGGTACAATCATGCTGGAAGAGTTAATTTACCAAAAACTCATCCTGTGCCCCAGTTAGGGCACAAGTGAAGCACAGGAGCTTTTTGCAAGGAACTTGCAGAGCTGTGACTGGGCTGTTCCCTCCCAAGGAAAACCACCTGGTCACTCTGAACCATTTGGGTAATTTCTATTGTATGAGGACTGTGCCCCTTGAAAAAATCCATGGCCCCAAAGAGCTTGCAATGATGATGCCAAGAATTGAGGAGAAATGCAGTACAATAAAACAGATTATTCAGGATAAGAAGTGTTTGGGTGGTGTATTTACTGCCATGGATTCTCCAGGGGCTCAGATTGGTGACAGTGCAAAGTTTGGTGCTTGGGAAGGACTGGAATGAAGATAGTGCAGTAACAAGGGGTGGTCATTCATTTAATGAGGAGATACCCCCTGGGATTAGCAAAAAATCATGTTTACATAAAGCTTTTCATCAGGAGGCAAAGTCTCCATGTGCTGGTTTGAGTTTCTCAAAGTAATATTTGCTCTCCGTGGGGATTATGATAAGTTTGAATAGTCTTGAATATATTCCTTGGATGCCTCAAAATGCTGTTCCTGTCATGGTTGTCAGTTCCAAAACATGAAGGCTGTTAATGCTGCAGAATGAAATAAAATGCATGTTTTTAAGAGTGCAGGCAGTTGTTGTTTGGGCTGTTGCTGCCTCTCTCTGGTGTTTGCAGAGGGGCACAGGCTTTGTCCAGATGTGCTGGCACTGCTGCCAAAACGCCTCCAAACATGACCAGGTTACCAGTTTGTCTCCATCAAACCCAGTCCAGTCATGTTCCTTTTCTGAAAACTCTCCTTGCCTGTTCATGGGTGGTTGTAGCTTACAGTGCTGGAAATAAGATTACAAAGTAGATGTGAATGCTCATTCTGCATGCCTGACTGAGGCTCCTACAGACAATGAGACTCCACTAATCTCTCAGCTTTGGCAGCTTAAGGAACCAGAAAAGTCTGTTTAACAAAGGTTGTATTTTTTTTGTCTTCAGCAGAAAGAAAACTCCAATTTTTGGTCACATTTGCTCTGTATAATTCACTCTTCTTATTGCTTTTTGTTTTCCTACTCAAGTACTTGCATTTATGCTGTTTAAACCCTTGAATGACAGCCAGGCTATTTCATTTTGTATTGTTATGAATAAAAGTGCCTTTTGTTTTTGTTAGAAATAAAACTTTATTAGGAAAGAGCCAAAGCAGAGATGTATATAATTAAAAATACTCCTTCATCTTCAGCCTCAGGCTGTGGTTTCAGCTGTGCTTTAAGCAACCACTGCAAGCCAGGGGAGTTTCTTGGCCATCTCTGTCCCATTTTTGTTGTTGTTTTCCATGCTGTGCTCAGCCCACCTGCTCCCTGCTGGGAGAGTCCCTTGTCTGGGATGAGCTGGGGCTGATGGGGGTCAGCCACGGCACCCCTGGGGTCAGCCACGGCACCCCTGGGGTCAGCCACAGCACCCCTGGGGTCAGCCGCGGCACCCCTGGGGTCAAACATTGCACCCCTGGGGTCAGACACTGCACCCTTGGGGTCAGCCACGGCACCCCTGGGGTCAGACATTGCATTCCTAAAGCCTGGAAGGTGACATCAGTGATGGAAGAAGGTGACTCTTCCCAACTTCTGGCAGCGCTGTAGGGTCACAACTCTGCAGTGTCCCAGTGGAACTGGGCCTTTGGAGGAAGGCATTGGGATGTCCCCAAGCTCTTCCCTTGTCACTGAGCTGCTTTTTCCTGGGCCAGTTGGTGTAGATTGTTGGATAAGGAATGGCCCTACAGAACTTGATGCCATCCTGGACAAACTGAGGTGTCTCCTGCCCCAAGGGCATGAGGTGCCTTCACTGGGGAAGGGGAGGAGAGAGAGCTGCAAACACTCCAGTCTTTGTGCTTCTGAATAGAATGTTTGGCTGCTGTGGCTACTTGGGAAGAGCTCCTGAATCTGAAGTTTATTTATTTATTTTTACATTTGTTATTTTAAACAAGAGCAGTGTGTGTTATGCTCTTTCCATGCTTGTTCAGTGGGACAGAGCAGAGCTGGAGAGCGTTGCTTGCTTGTGAATTTTGTTTATAAACTTGGTTTTGTTGAGTTTGCTTTATTTGAAATGGAGTGTAAAACACAAGGTTCAGTAATGCCACAGCCATTAATTCTTTACCAGGCAGATTAAGTTGGTTCTGTGTGTATTTCATCTTGAATTTAAAATCAGTTCAAATTAAAACATGATTTGAAATTAAAAGTTTGATTTTATGTGGCCTCTTAACCACAGGGGTACTGGATTTTTTTTGTTTTGGGTTGTGGGTTTTTTTCCTCCTTGTAAATATTTCTTTCAGTTATGGGAACTTGTTGTGTTTCTTTGCAAAGAAATATTTTACTCATGTATTTGCTGCTGAGTTTTTAAAACCTGGACTAGAAAGATTCCTGAAACATGATGAGAGTATTGTCATGGTCAGCCTTGAATGTTATGTACCAGGAATAATCTCTTGTATTGGAGAACAGGGATTGTACCAGGACTGGAACTCTCAGCATGCAGTTTGCCCAGTGCCCTGCTGTGATCCTGTCCCAGGTGCTCCATCTCCAGCTGCTTCTCACAGTGAGCAGCAGTGGAGGGATCTCAGCCCCTTCAGGGTCTCAGGGCAGTCAGGGCAAGTGGCCAAGGCCACATTCACAGCATCTTGCAGGGGGATTCTTAAGCTCATCATGTGGTTAAACCTGAGACATTCCCAGCATGGCACATAGTGGAAGTTTGACCCATTTGGAAGAAGAATCCAATTTCTATAATAACAAGTCTTCCAGAGGGGACTGCAGTTTGCTGTGTGTCCAGCACACACTTCATGCTGTGTTTGTACTCCCCAGGTAACTCATTTCCCCTGGTTCCCTTTAGGTACAGTGTGCCTTACACTCAATCATCTCTCTGTCACCCCTTGTACCTTCCCTCTCTGGGCTGGGTTGTGCAGTGCTGATGGTCCTGGGGGGTGTTGTACAAAACCAGTGACTCAATTCCATGGCAGCCCCACATCTAATGCCAATATAAGATTGAAACTTTTAAGCTTAATTTCATAGGAAACTAAGAGATGTTTTGATCTGAGATAACTTTCTTCCAAAGACCTTTAAAAATGTGATGTGCTTAAATGAAAAAGGTGGAGTTTACAGAAGCAAGAGGCTTTCAACATCAAGCAGCTCAATGACAGCATCTCTCAAGTGTAAACAAGTGTAAGTTATAAAAAGAAATTGTCTAATCTTTTGTGGTGTTATTCAGTGAAGTCAGAGTGGAGCAAAACTGGGTGGTGATGAGCCCAGTCGTGACAGGGAGAATGCAAAGTGTATCCTAAAAAACCAGATCTGCGTGTTTGGTCCCAGGAATGTGATGGACCCTCTCATGGCTGACTGTGGCCCCTTCTGGTTTTACCTTCCCTGGAGTGTTTCCTACCATGTTAGACAAAAGTCAGTATGTGTGAAAATCCTTTGATGTCAGTTTTAGACATAATGCCACAGTGATTGTGGTTGCTCCTGAGTAACAGGTCAGGACTAGGTGGAAGGAAATGCTCCTTGCACGCTGCCCTGGCATTAGTGCTGGCACTTAATACACATTCAGACTGGTTGATCAACACTTGTTTTAAACAGAATCTATTCTGTAGCTTCCTTCTGAGGGCAGAGTGTTGTGTTGTGTGGATGCTTTAGTGGTTCTGATCATTAGACAAGGCAGCTTTTTGTGTCTCTAAACCCTCTTACATGAACAAGTATCTGATGTTCAAGAATTTGGTATTATTGAGTGCTACAGAAATGATCATTTAGGTGCACTTTGCACCAATACATTTTAGAGAGCTCTTTGGCTTCTCCAGTCTAAATCCAATGAAAACAGGTCTTAAAATGCACTTTTGAGGAGTTAAGTTTAGATTTTACAGAGCTGGCTTTTCTGCACAGTCTGGTTGTGTGTGGAGGTAGATCAGGAGCAATCACAGTGAATGACACAGATTTTTTTTCCCTGCAATTTCACCCCATGAAAATCAGAGCTGTGATTTGCACAGGTATGTGGGACTCCTGATGTGCACACCAGGGAGTCTGGATAGCTTAAATAATGCCTTTTTAATGCTGTGTACAGAGATCTGCAAGTCAAACACTGCACTGAGTGAGGGGTAAGAGCTGTCAGGGAGGGCTCAGAACGCTCCAGAAACTTCAGGAAGGTACCTGGGAGGGCCAGTTGGGATCTGTTTGTGGTTTGTTTTCATATATGGGCCCAATGCCCCAAAGGAAAAGGAAAAAAACCCCAATGTTCTTACTCCTGGTTTATTTGTAAACCAGGTCAGACCCCCTTGATTAGCTCTCAGCTGGAGCACAATTTAAATCCTGCCAGACTGAACCTCAACAGCAGCTTTTTTCAGCTCAGCCACAGGATAGGGAGGGAAAAAGAAAAGCTATTTCCAGCTTCCAGGCAGCACAACAGCGCTGAATAAATCTGCAACTGTTAATGAATAGCTCTGTCAAATATTTACAGGAGGCAGAAGGAAAGGAGATTGGCATCCCAGGCAGCTGTGCCCGGGCAGAGCTGTTCCAAATCAACGTGGTGAATGATGGTCAAGAGCTCGTGGGGCTGTGGGATATCAAAGGTGCTCCAAGGGGGAATGTTCATGGCCATCCCGCCTGCCCTTTGCACTGGGATGTTTTCCCTCGGATTTTCACAAAACAAACTTAGCAGATGAAAAGGGGGGAGAGGATCTAATGTAAAACAGGCAAGAACTGTGAATTTCTTGCTGCATTAAAATGCACAAGTGCTTATTTGCTCTGTGTTAGATATCAAATTCTTCTGTACATTCAATTATTTCCACACAGAACTAATTTCCTCAGTCTTGATTCATAATAAAAAAAAGGGATGAGAATTTGTGCTTGTAACAAAGCCCATTATTTATTTTTATGACTCTTTCAGTCTTCTGTAGTAGTGGATGATAGTGACGAAGGTCTGTTAGTGCTGCATTGATTTATTTTATTTCTTTAAACACAACCTGAAAATTGTTTATACACAGTAAACTATGAACTTCACCTGCTTCTGTTTACATAGATTTTAATTTTTTTCCCCCCAGGTTGTCTAGAGAGTATTTTTATGTCAATTTTGAGTTCTGAGTTTGTCTGTCAGTTGTCTGGAAGCCTTTTAGGGGAGACATTTTACATTTTTTACCTCCCTGTGTAACTAGTTTGTCAGAAGCTGTCGTGGTGGTGACAAAAACTTGATGCTTTATGTGCTGGAGATACACCAAGTGCAAAGGACATGGAAAACGTGTCATTACCTGTAGGATGCTCTAGGAAAAATCATTGTGTGGGGTTTGTGTATGGATGTTGCTTCCTTTCCTCTTGGACTTTATTTGGCTCTTTCAGAAATGAATTAGAAAAAGTGATGCTAAAAACTAATTAGGAAATGGATGCTAAAATATTAAACCAGCTTGTCTTAGGAATAAGTTCAGGCCCTGTGTTTGAGGACTCAGTAAATGTGGGATACACTGACAAAAGTGTTTGCACTGGGGCAGTTCCATGGATGGCACTGGAATTCCCTGGGAAATGGGAAGGAGCTCATCAGTCTGGGGCTGTTGTGGAGAACAGGCTAAAAGTGTCTGTTTGGTGTCCTGAGCTTTTCTCAAATTCAGTGGCTGCTGATGTTGCAATGAAGAGGAAGATGGAATCTGCCAGCATCTCTTTTCTCCACCTGAACTTGCCCTTGTTGTTATGGAAGTGCCTTAATGGTTCCCTCAGGAAGTAAATTGGAGCAAAGTCTGCCAGATCCACTTCTTACCAAACTGTGGCAAGAAGTGCAGTGATGGTGGAAGGAAGGGAACCTCCCCAAGCCTCAGAGTTGGCCTCTTTTCCCCAGTTTTTATCCATTTATGTAATGACAGATGTTCACCTTTCAATATCCCACTGCAGAGTTTGAATTCTGTGTTGGTTTCCATGTTGTGGAGCTGGTTTATGTCCCAAGGCACCGACTAGAAACTTAACACAATATTGGATATTGTCATAGCCCTCATTAGTGGAACTTCCCTGTTGTCTGAGTGCATCTCATGTTAGTTCAATAACTAAATATTGTTTCAAATAACTGAGTGTTGTTTCAAGACTGTGATGTTGTTCTGCATGAGGTGCAGGGCCTGAGTCCCTTTGGAAAATTCCTGTGTATTGTTGTGCATAGTGAATGTTTGAGGCTGTGCCATGTAAACCAGACTCAGGCTTTGTTAGAGCACAATGTGAGGGGTTTTTTCTCTAAAGAAAGAGAAATAAAACATAATTTATCTATTATAAGTACAGTGTTTGGTCCTTTAAATATTCCAAACAGTAAAGGTGTCATGAAATGAATAACATCCTTACATTTCAAGTCTTCTGTGCCAAAATATATTTTCACAGAAAAAAGAAAGGAAACTTCTGTAAGGATTTTAAAGTCATTGTCATGCATGGCTATCATGAACTGCAATATCCTTCACTGTAACTAAGTACCTAAGTAGGTATTATAATGTTAAAATGTCTGTGGCATGGGTAATTTTACAGGTTGCAGGGATTTTATTCAGATATAATTAAGTTAGAGCTGTGAAGCTTTGATTTTCTTTCCCATCCCCACTGCAGCTCTTGCTTTATAAAGATTCCTGCTCCATTGTTACATCTATTTTAATGCATTTTAAAAAAAATAATTATTTTAATTTGCATATTGGGCTTGCATAGTCTCCTTAAGCTGTTTCATTCCTCCAGCTGTTCCTAACTAGCCATTGTGCTGATCAAGCACTTCCTTCAGTGTGTCCTTGATAAAATTAATGAAAGCATCTGTAGGAGCAGCGACAGCAGCTGCAGTGCCTCGTGGCAGCCAATTCCTGCTTCCCATCCTGAGCCAATAAACATTCTGTGCTTGTGTGGGAGCTGATGCTGCCTGGCTGACTCGCAGCATCAAAAGAGTTGCACCTGCCACAGCTCCACGAGCTCTGAGCTGCTGATTACACGTCCTTGTTAGTGCCATTGTTGGTGGTGAAATGGGGTGATGTCACCCTTAGCAAACCCCCCTGGCACCCCGCAGAGTGGCACAGAATTGCCCACTGCTGTTTATCAGCATGGGCCTTGTTTGGGGAGTGAGGAGAGGGCTGAACGCTCCCAGTTGAAGGCTGTACAACTGCAGAGGTGTATGCAAATGAGCTGGATTGATCCTTGTAATCAGGGTGCTTAGTGATGGGTAAGGTGTAATGAGACATAAGTGCACATTTAGGGTAATTATGTGTCTGCCAGGTGGGGCCCTGGGGCTCTGCCCGCACAGAAGCCACTGGAGGTGGCAGAGATGCAGGAGAGGTGATGCAGCACCATCTGCTTGCTCCTCATTTCCTCATTAATCCTGGACTGCACAGCCCTGGACCAGCCCTGGCTCTGCTCAGTGTCTCCTCCCCATCAGTTGGGTCCAGCCCCACACCCTGGGCTGGGTGTGATGCAAAGCAGCTCTGGGAGCAGAATGCAGGAATTAATTAATACACCCCTGGAGCTCACTGAGATGCTGCTGCAGGTGGCTTTAACCTGCTCTGAGATCTGCTCTCACTAGTTCAAGGCAGTAACTAAGGGTTTGTGTATCAGCTTTCTCTACTGATATGTATGTGCCTTAAATGGGTGATGGGAAATACTCAGAATTCCCCCAGACAGGCATCTGTGTTTCCTGTTGGAGTGGAAACCTGTAAGCCTTGGAGTCCTAAGGAAGTAAAGGGAGCAAATGGTTGGGAGCTGAAGACACTCCAAGTGTGCTTGGAATCACTGTGGGAACTAAGAAATGACAGCTGTCCTTCATGTGTGGGGGCACTGTGGGAAATGGGGAGGTGCATTTTCTAATCTAAAGCAGGAACAGGAGCTTGGTGCCCTCACACAGGAACACCAAGAGTGTGCCACGTGTGCAGTTGGGTTGGAGGCTCATGGAGAGCTGGTTTAGTGTCTGTTGGTGGCTGGTGTTCATCTGCTGTGTCCATGTGCACTCACTGGTGTGCAGTGTTTTCAAAGCTTTTACTGCACTCAGGGCCACTCAGACTGTATTGTTGTGAAATGTTTGGTACTTCATAGAGCTTTCCTATTTAATGCATCTTTTAAGCATCTCTGACATTTGATTCATCTGTTTCTCCCCTGTTGAATGTAGGTTATTATATAATTTTGTACTGTTTATCCCCTAATAAAAAAAAGAACATTGCTGAATCTGCCTTTTTAAACATTTTAATGGTGTGCACCAGGGTCAGGCTCATACTTGATGTAACTGCAGGGAAGGCACTTCAGTAATACCTTGGAAAAGTGTCACCCACAGGTTTTCACTGGAGCCTGCCCTGTTACAGTATTTAAAAGAAATAAAAATCTGTCTAGGTATAAAACCAATAAAACACAGAAGTTTAGGCTCTGTAAACTTTGAATGAAAAAAGTATTTATGGATGGCAAAGACCTTCAAAATTCTCAGCTTGACAAAAGCCAGTCAGTTCTGAACATTGTGCAGCCCTTTATGTCCCTTCTGGGAACCCCTGCAGAGGAAAACATGAGTGATGCATTTTTTTAGAGTTAATTTGGTGGCAGTGCTTTATCAGAGGAATTCATCAACTTCTCCTGGCCTGATGGCTGAATTGCCTCTGCAGCCTGACCTGAGAGTGTGTCCCACTCTTGGATGTGCTGCTCGAGGGTACTTGAAATAGTTGTGTTGATTGCAGTCCTGGAGGGTTGTGTTTGTCCCACTGGCCTTACCAAGGGGGAACATTTTGTAACTCTCAAGGGAGGCAATGGAGGTTCAGGGTTTTTTTTGTCCTACTACCACATGTATTAATTTCCTCTCTGTTCAGGGTGTGGGGTCCAAGGTGATTCTTTTGATCGTGTCTCTTTAACAGCAGCCAAAAGACAGATATCACATTTCTATGAATTACTTTTCAGTGGGCATTGGAGGGGGTGATACCCTGATGTCCAGGTGTGGGTCCAGAAACTCTGGAGCCCATTTGCCCACTCAGCCTTTCTGTGCTGCTGTGCTGGGGATGGCTGTGACTTCAGGGACTGGTGGCATTTTACCTGTCCCTGTAAAAGCCCCCCTTAGAGTTTAATTCTGCTGTGGATTTGTGTTACTTTTCCTCCTCCTGTGTGTTCCATACCCAGTGAGAAAGGCCCCAGTGCTTTCTGTGTAGGAACTTCAACTGAGAAACACTTTGATTTTGAGGTGGGGACAAAGATGGCTTTTTTTATTCAGCAGTTGAAATATAAATGTGTTGGGTTGGGTTGTTTGGGTTTCTTTGGTAGAAAACTTTACAAGTGAAGTGCTTGCTACTTAGGCAAGAAATATCTGAAGTGTTTCTGTCCTAAATCATGGGGAGTTTGGTGTTGGACAGAGGTGGAAAACAGCAGCACATTTTTTTCAGACAAGACCTCAGCTTGCATAATTTTTGCATGTGTTGTTTGCCTTTTAAATACAGTTTCTGCCTGTACCTCAGTCCCCTCTGTCACTCTTGCCTTGATGGACAAGTCTCACTGCTGAGGAAAGGAGCCAGTTTGGTCCTTGCAGGCAAAAGGCTCTGCTGCTGTTCTGTGGCCTGTTCTTGGCTGGTGCCAGCACGTGGAACTGGCAGTAGTGGTGGCATTTCCCAGTTCAGTGGAAGCAGCAGCTCCCAAACTCCAGGGATTTCTCCTTCTCCATCCTCCAAAGTATATATACAACGTTTTTAAAGCTCAAGATGAATCCTTTAATTCTATAACAGCTCATGAAAGAGCCAATGAAAACAAACAAACCAACCAGACCAAGGGCATAACTCCCAAAGACAGTTGATTCTGGACAAACTTCTGGTTTGGACTGTAGTGCCTCTCCCTCATGTGATTTGCATTCTTAGCACAAAAAGCAGCTGTTACACTGAAAACTTCCAACATAAGAAATTTAACTTATGCAGCAGAAGAAAGGGGATTTATTTTTGCCTCTGTAGGTCATCCCAAGTGAAATGCCCATTACTGTGCAATTCTGAGTGAGTAATGGCTCAGTTGCTGCAAATACTTGGTGGTGTTAATGAAAAACTTGTAATGAATTGATTTATATTCGACAGACAATACATTTAAATTTTTCTGTCTGCTGCTGCTGTGGTCTGTTCTTTGGGCCTGCTCTGAGGGGCATCATCTCCATCAGCAGTGAGAGGGTTCTGGTGCCAAGGCAGGGGCTGTGTGGGGCCAGGGCAGGGAGGGGACAATGGAGGGGACATCAACTTGTGCTCAGGGGTTTGTTTTGGAGTCCTGTACTCAGATGTTTGATTGTTTGGCAGGAAAGAGGAGTAGATCTTACTGATGTCTGCCTGGTTTTCTGGGTCTTGGCAGTATGAAAAGTGCTTAGTGCACAGTAAAACACACAATAAACTCTTTTAATTATGAATTACTGTGTTTATGTTGAATTTGCTGGATATATTTCTGTAATGGAACAAGTAAAAACTCTGCCTGAATAAATATAAAATTTGATTCTGTCATGTCCTTGTACTTTCTGCAATAAGCACTTTCAAATTCTTGTGTTGGTTTTCTCTGTTCTTGATAACCTCAAGTTGACACCTGTCATGATGTCAAAGCTGACTCCTGTGCTTTAGATCAACAGTTAATTTTTTTAAATTACACCAGCAATCAATTTTAATAATAGGTTTTAATTCACAGCTCTCAAATTACAAGTTAGAGGTGTGGGGGACTCTCAGCATGCCAGAATTGCTTGTGTGTTAGACTAAATTAATGTATTAATTCTGAACATGTTCCATATGAATGTAATGTAATTAGCTGAGGTGGATTAGTTAATATATGGACTATGGAGGATGAGACATTTCAAGCCAGAAGAGGGCAGCAATGCTATAAAAAATTAATTTTGGCTCAATTACCTTCCCTCTTTTCTGCCAGTAAGTCACATGTATGTGCCCTGCTAATTTCTTGGACAGACTTGAAGATTAAAGTAGCCTGAAAAAAAGGCTGTTAATACCATTACAGTGGTTATTATTTCAGTTTTATTTCTTTGAACAGTTTCATCCTGCCAAAAGGTATTAACTTGAAGAGTACATGTAGAGAACCTGCTGACTTCTTTTCTCTAGCAGATATTTCTAATACGAAATTTTCTTTTTTGGATTCTGGTTTTACTGTGTCTGTCCTTAGATCATTTGGAATAAAATCTTTCCTTTTCTAGTTGTCACCATCATATTAATTTTAGGGAATTAAAGTTCAAGCTGTTTGCTTTCTGGTTTACAAGCTGTGCTGGCCAAGTGTGTTGTGTGGGACTTGAACAGCTTTAATCAGAATAATGTGCCTGTGGAAACAGCAGTCCCAAAGTGTATAAAGTGGGATTAAATATTGTGTGTGAACCAGAGTGGGGCCACGTTAAATGTGGGGTAGTCCTCAGAGATGCAGGACTCAAATGGAGTTGACTCTTTCTGCTGATTTGTAGGAAAAAAGTGTTGCCTTCTTTTTGGAGTATGATCTGAGAGGTGGTGCAAGAGGAGAAATAAAGTTCCAATTAGTTTTCCCTATATGAGGGAAAGGAGCTGTGTTGAGGAAGGTGATGTCCTACATGTTCTAGAACAGAGCTGCTCCTCAGCACTCAGCAGTGTGACACAGTTGTGCAAGCAGAGGGGAGAGGAGATGTTCAAACAATCCTGCAGTACTTACTTTGTGCTGAGGGAACATCTGAAGTAACTGCAGCTGTTTGTGTGGCATTAGCAGTGGGGGGTCTGAGTTGTGGAAATCCACATCTTATGTGCAGTTACATTGGTGCAAATGTAAGGTTTGAACCTTCTTTCTTCCCCACTGCTGATTCAGATGGGAAAGAAACAGCCAAGAGCTCTTCAAGGGTCCAACTGTTCTGAGTCTGAGAGAACAAACTCAGATGTTCACAAACTCAGATGTTCACAAGCTGCAGAAGACCTGCAGTACACAGAGGGTGTTGCTTCACTGTCTGGGGGAAAATGAACATTTTTGAGCATTTTATTTGTATTAGCTGCTTCTGTTCTGGTTTTAGGAGCTGACTCACTGTCTGAACACACCAGAGAGCTGCTCCTAATATGTTAATTTTACACTAGTCTGTGGTGGTTGGTGTCCCTCACAGTTTCCTGACCCTGGTGCACAGTGATGGGAAGATCCTCACTAACAGCAGCACATGCTCA
>JAJPCS010000025.1:1571722-1587158 GCA_021164005.1 Willisornis vidua nigrigula
TCAGGGGGGGTGGGTTTGGTGGCCTGGAGGGAGAGGACCAGCAGGAGGGAGGATGTTCTGCCAGGCAGAGATGGTGTCCCAGCTCCTCATGTGATGTTCCCTCAGCCAACTGACCTTCTGCTTCATCATGCTCTTCCTCCAGAAGATGCCACGAGCATCTCTGCTGATGTGCAAGGACTGACTTGGCTTTTCTTCTTGCTGATACTCCAACCCCTCTCTTACACCCCTTTACTCTCATGGAATGCTCTCCATACCTGTGTGTGAGAAAATAAACCCAGGCTGGTGTCTCTCCTAGACATAAAAACACAGCAGAAGAGATGCAGCCTTTTAGCACACTTGAATTGCTTTGACTGAAGGCAGATCAGGCATTTTCAGTAACCTTATTTTCTAAAAAAAAAAATAATTAAAAGTTAAAATGATTGACAGAGAAACATTTAGGAAAACACTGAGCAAGACAGAAGTTTTTTAATTTTTTTTTTCATTAATTCATAAATACATGCAGTGGAAATGACAAACATACTGACATAGACAGCAGACAAAATATATATAAAAGCCACAAAAAAGCCAAACAAACAAGATCAAGCCCCAACTCTCCCCACCCCAAAACACAACAATGCCCAGACAAAAAATACCCCTCCAGTAGAGAAGGTTTTAATCAAGTTTCTTAATAGTAGCAAACCATGTAGGAAAGTTTGTCTGGGAAAAATATAGTAAATAATGTTACCACGTGGAGGAACCTCCCTTGTGCTCTTGTTCTTTGCTACAGAAACTCCAGCGTTTTCTGATTGCAAAGTGTATTTATTTTTGAACTTTCTGGTATTTTCCTCATAAGCCAAACTTGTGCTTTTGCCATTCATAAATTCTGAGGAGTTTAATTGTGAGAAAATGCACATTACTTTATAACTGTGTGTACAATGTGTGGTAACAGCTGGGGGGGCTGTGCAGGGTGGGGGCCAGTCCCATCTGCTGACCTGAACTAATAATGGCAGGTTGGGGTCACTTTTACTCCCTCAGAAGTTCTTGTATCTGAAGATTTGGTTCAAATTTAGAAATCTCATACATTTCTGTGAAAAGTTATGTGTGTACTTGGTTTGCAGTTTGCCTGGCAGCCATTTTTTCAGTTATGTGAAAGTATTGTAATTTTGTTTTGTTTTTTGTTTTGGGTTTTTTTGTTTTGTTTTTTGTTTGTTTGGTTTGGTTTGGGGTTTTTGGGGTTTTGTTTCTTTGTTTGGGGGGTTTTGTTTGGGTTTTTTTGTTTGGTTTTTTGTTTGGTTTTTGGTTTTTTGTTTGGTTTTTTGTTTGGTTTTTTGATTTGGTTTTCTTGTTTGGCTTTTTTTTCTTTGTGTTTTTTGTTTGTTTTTTTTTTGTTTGTTTAGTTTTTTGTTTAGTTTTTTGTTTAGTTTTTTGTTTAGTTTTTTTGTTTAGTTTTTTGTTTAGTTTTTTGTTTAGTTTTTTTTGTTTAGTTTTTTTTGTTTGTTTGTTTTTGTTTGGTTTTTTGTTTGGTTTTTTGTTTGGTTTTTTGTTTGGTTTGGGCCTTTGGTTTGACCCTTTGGTTTTGGGCCCTTTGGTTTGGACTTTGATTTTTTTGTTTGTTTGTGTTGGGGTTGTTTTTTCCCTGAGAATTTGTGGGGTTTTTTTCATTTGAATTTCTTTGAAATGCCATTGTGTGTTTTGAAACTTCCTGAACACACAGCTAAGAAAGTGAAGTCTGAATTCGACCCTAAGAAAATAATTTCCATGGAAAATTGAGGGAGAAATTTCTTGTGCATGAAATTTAAACTGCAATTCTGGCATTGTTTGGCCACGTTGCTGTAATTTATTCACTGTAAAAACCAGAAGCTCTGTAAATAAGTGAGTGGCAGTTGCCCCAGGCAGAAATTTTTACTGATGCAATGAGATAAAAGTAATTAAGAAACATGTCGACTGATGGGTAATTAAATCCATGGGAAGCATTTTGTAACTAATTACCACGTTCTGATCACAGATTGCTTTCTATTTGTCAAGGTAAGTGTATATAATTACACAGTTGCCTTTTGCTTTCATCTGAAATCATCTCGGTTGGATGAGTATTTTTTAAGCAAGCCCCGAGCTCTTGTTCTTGGGCAGTTCCTCCTTGGAACCAAACTGAGGGTGGTCACTTCTTGCCTGTCCGGGTGGGACAGGGCACTGGTCCCATCGTGCTATTCTGTGTCACATCATTCCATTGGCATTGGAGTTTCCCACCCTGTTTGGATGCCCAAGGACATCCTGAGACATCCCCAGGCTGAGTCAGACACCAGAATTGGAGCATCTCAATTGCATGTCTTTGTTTCAGCCCTTCAGGTGCAAATATTTTAATACTTTCAATCATAGAATGGATTGGGTTGGAAAAGACCTCCAAGATCAGCAAGTCCAACCCTTGATCCAACCCCACTGTGATCACCAGCCCAGGGCACAGAGTGCCCTGGGCTGGTGATCACAGTGGGGTTGGATCAAGACAGTGGGGTTGGATCAAGACATGGTGGATTCTCACTCAGTGCCACATCCATAGAAACACAGAACCAATTGGGTTGGAAAAGACCTCTGAGATCATCAAGTCCAACCCTTGGTCCAACTCCAGTCCCTTTACCAGATCATGGCACTCAGTGCCACGGCCAAGCTCAGCTGAAAAACCTCCAGGGATGGGGAATCCACCCCCTCTCTGGGCAGCCCATTCCAATCCCTGAGCACTCTCTCTGCAAAGAAGTTTTTCCTGCTCTCCAACTTCAATTTCCCCTGGCAGAGCTTGAGCCCATCGTGCCCCCTTGTCCTATTGCTGAGTGCCTGGGAGAAGAGACCAACCCCCACCTGGAATAGGAAGGTTTCCTTTTGTTAAGAAAAGTGGTACAGTTTAGACCAGGCTTTGTTAGTCCGTGCTTAGGCAGCCCTTGGCTTTTTTTCCTGAATTGCCATTCCTGTTTCTCTCTAAGCTGGGTGATGTTTTCAGCCTGGGAAGATATTTGAGGAGAATCTATACTTGATTTTGCCATAGAACACAGGACTCCTCAGTCTGTCTTACCTTAACCCACATTTCTCTTGAATTGAGACAAAAGCCTGGAATAGAAAGGATTAAGTTTTTTTAAATGAGATTCATTTCATTTTCTTGTGTCCACTTCATTGCAGTCTTCTTTATAATAATCTTTATGAAAAAAATGTCCTGATGAGATTCAGAATTTTGGAATATTAAGGATGTGTGAAGTGGCACAGCATTGGCTTCCCTTGAGCTTTGTCTTCTTTCTTTATTCAGTGTTAACATTTTGCCAACTTCTATTGATTGATGTTGGTTAATCAGATAATGCTTTCAAGGAGAGATCTAGAGAAAAATGTACCTCCCCTGTCCAGGCTGTAGTACATAATTCTGAGCCCATCATTGTCAGGGCTTCATTTAATATTTTTTTTTGTTTGTTTGTTTGTTTCTTGTTTGGGGATTTTTTGTGTGGTTTTTTGTGTGTTTTTTGTTGTTGTTTTCTGGGGGGTTTTTTGTTGTTTTGGGGGTTTTTTTGTTTTTTGTTTGGGTTTGGGGTTTTTTTGTGGTGTGTTATTTTTTGTTTCTCTGCATAGGCTTTCACTGTCTGTATTATTATTACCCCTTAATTCTCCACAGTCTCTGCAATCTGTTGCAGTGAGTTTAGTTTTGACTTCCCATGGATAATTTTATGCCATGACAACTTTTTCCTGTGTTCCTATTCCTCAGTTTTTTCAGATTGCTTGTCTTTGGCACACACCAATCCTCCTACAACCCTGGTAACTTCTTTCTGTAGTAAAAGCGGCAGATTATTCCCAACAGTTGCCTCCTGTGTGTGGCAAGGCAGTCCCCAAAGGCATCAGCCCCTCCCCTGGGAGATGCCACTTTCTTTAGAAGTTCTTGGTGGAGGACATTGCAGAACTGTTTGGAACTCCATGAGCACTATTGTCTGGATGCGACTGAATTATGGAAAAGTCTAATTAATGTGTGAATTCACACAGGCACAGGGATTAACACTGACATAAACTCAAATTGTCCCTAATGTGGCAGGATTTTTTATAAGGGTGTGGATATAACAGCACCACAATGTGAGACTCACTGCCATATAACATGGAATTTGGAGCTCAGAGGTATTCAATCTCTTACATATTCAATTTTTCATAGTACTTTTAATACTTAAATAGTTTAAATACTTAATAGATGTGTTCTTCATGCAGAATGCTTTTGCAGCATGTCAATTATTGAAAGAGCCTCAGAGGAGCTTTGTCAGCCTTGCACTGCTCCTCAGGAGTGGAGGAGTTCAGTCCCACCCATGGCCTCTGCTGTAGTGCAGCTCTGATTTGTTTGCACCATGCCAGGCTGAAACCTGAAACTGGAGCTACTGCAGGACTTCTTCTAGATCCTTTTTGTCAATTTTGTACATGTAATGCAAACCCCCTTGCAACACTTGTGCCAGCTGGGATTTTGGAGCCTGAAAGTGGAGCACAGCAGTTCCTTCCATTACTGACCTGATCTTGGGAAATGGGAATTCAATTTAAGGGGAAATAAACCCTGAAATGAACAGGCAAAATACAAAGTTTTGCTTTCAATGCTGACAAAAGCTGGGAGGGAGCTCCAGGAGGCAGTTCAGTCTGTCCCCACACTGGCTGGTGGTGCTGCTGCCTGAATTCTGTTTGCCAGGGCATCAGCACTGCTCCCCCCCTGTGCTGTGCCCCAGACCATGCACTGGGTGGGTGGATGCTCTGAACATCTGCAGAGCTATTCCAGATGTAAAGCAGCCTGGTGAGGGTGTGAGAGGTTGAGTTGAGTGCTCAGGCATTGGAATGGGCTGCCCAGAGAGGGGGTGGATTCCCCATCCCTGGAGGTTTTTCAACTGAGCTTGGCTGTGGCACTGAGTGCCATGATCTGGTAAAGGGACTGGAGTTGGACCAAGGGTTGGACTTGGTGATCTTGGAGGTCTTTTCCAACCCAATCCATTCTGTGATTCTCTGTCTGGGAGGTTTGTCTGCAGAGCAGTGCTGGGGTTTGAGGAGGGGCAACCCAGCCCTGCCTTGAGGCTGCAGCAGTGCTGGAACTGATGGGCCATAAATAACTCCATATCAGTCATACAGAGGTGGCCAAAAGGAAGGGCTGAAGGAAAAACATCTCATGGAATAACTGCTCCAGGCAAATGGGTCTTCTGAGAGCTCTCTTGGAGATGCTTTTCATTTCCAGTATCCAAACTGGTAACCTGAGAGTGCCATTTCTTGAAGAGATGCACTGGGGTGATGTCTGGCACTGATTAGACTCATGTGCATACCCCCATGTTAGAGCTAATTATGGCAGGAAGAAAACTTACCTGCTGACTTTTTAGGTATAGAAACAGAAATGAGATGAAGGGGACTCTTTCAGAAAAGCACTTTATTTTCTCATTCCCCAAATGCATTAATTATTTGAAATAAAAAGCGTGTCTCCATTGGGTGACACAGCCATGAAGTGTTTTCGGTTCAAAAGAGAGCTAATTAAGTGCTCTTTGTAGCATGAGATGAATGTTATTTATTTACTGAGATCATTCAGGCATCAACAAATAATGTTAATTTCACAGAGCGTGACGGGACTCCTTTTAAAGAACCATTTTTAAAGGAATTAAATATGACCAGACTCCAGGCACAGCTGCAGCACAGGGACACACAATGGAGTTTGAAATAAGCCACCTCTTTGGGGGGAGTTTGGGGCTTTTTGGGGGGCAGGGAGGGGTCATTTTGGAAGTTCTTCAACTTCAGGTCACTCTTATATTTCTCTAATGGGTTTCTGCAGAGTTCTTACCCTATAAATAAGTGTCTGGGGCAGCTGCTGCAGTCCCCTCACTGGGACATGTCCAAGCCAAAACAGCAATGCACGAGTTGCTGTTATTTCTTTAAATTAGCACTTTGTTTAGACCTTCACACAGGCAGCCCTTTGGTGATTCATAACCCATCAAAACCCTTGCAGGTCTTCAGTCACCTCTAAATTGGATTGTATTCAAGTTGCTCCTGAATCTGAGCTGAAAAGCATTTTTGCCCCCACATGGAGTCATCCAGGCCCTCCCAGTGCCCAGCTCTGACTGCAAAAGGAATCCAGTGATAGTGAGGTTGGTTGTTTTCTCCCACTGACTGAAGCAATGCTAATTTCCTCATCGTGACTTCTGTGAACTTAGGTAGGAATAACAGTGCTGTAATTTATGTTAGGGAATTGGAACATGCATTTTAAGTAATTACTGGGTCAGAAACTGGTGAGCAGCCCTGAAGATCAGATGCTTAATAAATAAATTACCTTTTTTTCTGTGGAATAGAGAAGCAAGTATTGATAATTTGAGGTGATCTCCACAGAATGTCAGGGGAGTTCCTTTAGATGCAGGAATAGTTTCACCCATTCTTTCACTGTATTTATTCCTTGGTAGATGAGCTCAATCTTTACAAGTCATGTCAAATTACTGTTGTGTATCAAGGTTTCTTTGGAAACTTTGTGCTTTGTTTTATTTATACAATTGCAGTGTCCTGAATTGCCAAGCACTTGTATTTGTTAGAATATCTATCAGGAAACACTTTTAGGACAAAAGCACGGATTGTTTTGTGTCTCTGTGCAGTTTAATGTGGGTTAATAAATAACAAGATGCTCCTGTTGGTTTTTTTTTTACTGCCAGATGTTTTGTTGATCCTGTATCTTCCTGTTCTTTCCTTTAAGTGGTTGGAACTGCAGAGAAGTCTCTGCTGGCAGTGTGGACCTTGGCTAATTGTGCTGAGATGTCCCTGCTCAGGGCTGAGCACCTCCTGCTGCTGCTTTCCAGGTTACACATCAGGATGAGCTGCTGAGAGGCAGCCAAAGCCTCCAGCAAGTGCTGGCACGTGGGCACTGAGGGGCCCCAGGTCTGGGCAGTCAGTCAGTGGGTCAGACACAGTGGGGCATTCCTGAGCATCCCCTGAGCTGAGCCACGGGGTGCTCAGGCAGCAGCGTGAGGGATGGCTTGGGATGCTGTGAGAGACCCCCAACAAAGCAGGACTCTGAGCCACGTTATATGGGATAAGTTAAAAGGAAAGTCCTTTAATATCAGGCTGAAGGCCCCCAGGAATCCCTGATGACATGCACGTGCTCCCCAAGCTCTGGTTTCCATGGCTTTTATAATATGGTCCCTCCAATCATTACTTGACACATCTCTCGGTCCAGCCCCGGTCCTGCCCCTGGTCCCACCCCCAGGAATTGGGTCTGGGGGGTCGATGAGACCCTCTGTCTTCATCATTCTCCTCTTCCTCTGGTTTCTGGAGTTCTTCCAGTGTTCTGAGTCCCAAGGCTGGTTGCTTATGTTTATGCCTCATTCTGCAGGCCTTCTGTTACCCTCCAGCTCTTTACCTTGAAGAGAGGCTAAACAACTAAAAGAGTTTGAGCTCCCCTTTCTGGGACAGGGGTAGTGATAGAAAGACATTAAACCTAAACTAGAAATATTGACTCACTAGAAATCTACTTTGCTACAGCTACAAGTACTTTTCAAATCTATAAAAATGAAAAATCAAAACCCCTTTGGTGTCACTTTACAAAGGGAAAAATGGTTCTGAGAGAATGCTTTTCTTTCCCTTCCCCTGCATTCATGTCTCTCTGGTGTGCCTGGCAGGGCTTCAGCAGCTGGGGCTTTGCCAAGCCCTGACACTCGTGCAGGGCACGGGGCAGCTTGTCTGGCAGCACAGGGTGGGTGTTTTATGGTCCTGTTGGTGGGGAGGCAGACGCTGCCCTGTGAATTATCCCTCTCTAAATCAGGAGCACTGTCACACTGAGCTCACAGGTTAAGTGGTTTCTCTGGGCTAAAGTAGAGTCCAACTTCGTGAATTTTTGCTGCTCATCCAGAATTTCAGTCTTAGTGTATCACTCATCCAGAATTTGTCTTACTGTATCACTCATCCAGAATTTGTCTTACTATATCACTCATCCAGAATTTGTCTTACTGTATCACTCATCCAGAATTTCAGTCTTAGTGTATCACTCTGTTTCAGTGATGGGATTAAACTAAAAAGATACCAGGAGCTCTGCTGTGAAGGTGAGGAGGAACTGCAGCCTGCACACAAAGTGTGCTAATAACAAGGTTCCCTCTTCATACAGCCCCAAACAAGCTCAGAGATGTTTAAATATCTTTGGCAAGGTCAGTGCTGGAGGATGTCATGGGGCTGGGAGACTGAATCCATTCAGAGGTCCATCTGTAGTCATTTCAGAGTATTGACAAAAGTTTGGTATTAAATGTCTTTATTGGACTTATTTACAAGGGAATTTCTTTTGTCCCATTCATGCTGTTAATTTTGTGTATTTGTGTGCTCTTTCTTAGAGGGGAAAAAAGACATTAATGTGCAGTGGGGAGAGTTATTTAAATCCTCTCAATCTGGGAGAGCAGCAGAACTTAGTCCTGCTGAAACTGCCACACAGAAATTGCTCATGCTATGATTCCTTTATGTTAAATTTATAATTAGGGCCTGGAACAAATAAATTATTTTACTTTGAGTTTGCCTGACATCCAGCCTCCCTAATGTCTCTGGTGAATGATTTTTTTCTTGAGTCCAAAATCTTGGTATGATTCAAAACACTGGAAAAGACGTGTGAGCTTTCTTGTTCTTCTATGAGAGAAGCTTTTACAAACCATCGTGAGGCTGAATTATTTCTCATTACTAGCACAGAGTGGCTCATTTAAATTGCATTTAAGGTCATCACCAGGGCAGGCTGAAGGGGAGGAAAGAGAGGAGATGTGCATTGTGGTTAAATGTGTTGGAACAGAGCTGCAAAGTAAACCAGAGACTGTCAGTCCCAATATTTGCTCTGTCATGCATAGAAACACACAGGAGAATATGCAGAGAACCTCCTGCTCCAGTGGCTTTTATTCAAGCATGTGGTGTGATGGATGGCTTGGACCCTGGTGATAAAGGGCATTACCAACCTGAACGTGGCAAATGGTGGCACTGTCCCATCCTGGTGCTTAGTCTGGGACAATTTCCCTGTTGTCACATACTCTTCCTTGGGTTTATGTAGAGATAAACTGAAGTACTGGGACAAGTAACTGTAATTGCAAGTCCTTGTCAATCTGCACTTTATTTATGCAATGCTTGTGGTGGGTGTTTGAGGATCAGCTTTTCCTGGTGTGACAAACTCTGCCTTCTGGAACTTTGGGCCCCTGTGATGCTCAGAGGCTGCTCCAGCAGTACAAGCCCCACTTTTCCCCCTCTGGAGCCTGTGCTGTCCCAGCCTGGGACTGCACCCAAATACACTGAGCAGGGACAGAGTCCTGCCTTCCCTTAAGGTGGGACAGTGTCTGGGGAATCCTTTTCCAGCTGGTTACTCTTGTTCATCAAACTTGTGGCAACTCACTGGTGTTGAGAATTCTGGTTTTCTGTTAAATTTCGTGGGATTTCAGTGGATTCAGGAGTTTCTGGGATGGAATGGCACATGCACACCATGGCCATGGAGGTCGGGATTCCTCAGGGATCCTGATTAGAGCTTTACTTCTTAAATACTTCTCAAGGAATCTGAGTCCACACTGGAGACTGGAGGAGAGAGATTCAATTGGCAGCACTGGGACCTGGAAACTCAATTCTTGGTAAAAGCAAAACAGAAGTTGTTTTAAAAACTAGAAGCTCAACATTGTCCATTCTTCTGTATTCCTACAAACTGATCTGGTTGTTTTAAAGTAATACTTCATAAGTAAGAGTGGCATCAAACCCCTTGCTGGAATAGTAACTCCAGACCTAAACAAATGAGGGAAAAGTTCACTGTAATCCCAAGTTGACTGGATATTTTTGTTCAACTGGAGGAAAGGAATGTGTTTCTTTTGAAAATTCTCTTTTAAGAGGTCTCAGTTTATTTTTGTGTGCCAATGTGTAGCTGATACTCTCTGGTGTTATTTAACACAGCCAGTGTTGCTCCTTTCTCTGATTTCTGTGTGTGTTCCTGTGTTTGCTCTCACTCCTAAAGGCCTCTTGCCCAGGGCTGAGCCTCAAACAGCATCTGAGCTATTAAATGTATGTCCAGAGCTTTTCTGTGGCTTTCAGGAAGTGTTTCCATCCTGTGCATCCCTTTTGCTTTTACCCTTCCATGTTTCACTGATTCTCTGTATTTAGAAATTATGACATCCTTTTAATTTTATTTGAGGCAAAAGGTTGAAACAGGTATTTGCTTTCTGTGTTTTATCAGAGAGGGGAGATAGGAAATGCCAGGAAGGAATCTTTCTGAAAATATGAACTCAAAAAGCCACTTTATTCCCAGCTCTATTAACGAACTGTTCCCATTCTTAGGAAAAAAGTAAAGGTATTTAACATGCTCCAATTTGCAGTGAAATTGTTGTCATTGTTGTGTAGGGACAGAGAGATGTAATGTGGTACAATTAAGAATTACTCTAAACCCTTTATTGGGTTATTTGGAAGTTGCAGCACCTGACCCAGGGTCAAAGCTCATGTTGTTAAACAGAATTATTGGCAGTGGAGCTGTGCTGTGTAAGGAGTGACAGTTCTGCCATTTCCACAGCAGACCCTTCGTTGGTGTCCTTGTTTCCAGCACTGCCAAGGCTTGTGGCATGTGCAGAGGTGACAGTGGGGTGTGTTGTACCTGCAGTTTGGCTCTGCCATATGTCATAGTAGCCATTTTTATTTTTTAATTATGCCTCAGGTTGGATATTGGATTCCTTTGTAGTGCATTGTATTTTATTTCTTTATCCAACTTAGTGATGTGCACTTGGCTTTTGTTTTACTGAAAAAGATCCCATCTATCACTGTCAGAAAATACAAACACACACAGAAAATCCTCCCTTAACTTCTGGATCGTGTTTCTTTCAGAAAAACAAGAAACATTTTTGAGCAGCATTTGAGTTTGATTTGTGATGACTGGAGAAAGTTGGGGTTGGAATTCATCACCAGGGCTCAGAGGGTGCTGAAAGAAAACAATTCCTGAAGTTCCTCTAAAAATAATGTGTTGGTGGAATTCTGAAGCCACATATCAGTCAGATTTCCATGGCTTGGTTGCAGCCCTGCTTGTGAAGGGATTAGAACAGTTCAGAAAATTTTAAATCAAGACAAAGGTAAACTTGTAGAACACTTGTAGACTTGTACCAAATGGTTAAAGAAAATTTATTTAATAAACAGAATTTCAATAATATTTTCTAAGTTTTTTTTCCCCTGGTGTCATCTCTTTGGTGAGTTTTCTTAATAGATGGAATAATAAACTTTTTCTGAGTGCCCAGGCTCTTGTTTGAATTCCACTCTTTAAAAGATTCAGTAATTTCACTCTGAATATTCTTTTGTTAAAGATTTATGGGTAGAAGCTCATTTAACTTAGATGTAATTCATATTTCTGTGTTGACATAAAACAGGTTAATCAAAAGGTAAATTATTGTTGAGAATGAGACCTTATTGGCATTAATCTGTATGAGAAAGGTGCATTAATATCCCTCAAACCCTTGAATGGTGTCACTGACCTGGAGTGTCATCTCCAGCAGATTTTAATTGCCCTCTGCCCGTGATGTATTTTGGTGGTCTGTTAAAATAAATTGAGCTTGAGGTGATTGCCCAGCCAAGGGCTTTGGGTTCTCTGGGGCAGTTCAGTGGATGTGATTAAACAGCTCGATGGGTTGGAACTGGGGCAGTTCTGTTCCCAGTGCAGGGCAGGCAGTGCCCCTTTGGTCAGGCTGAGCCATTTAGAGCTGCAGAGGAAGTGCCATCCATTTGAGAATATATTTTTAGTGTTCCTGAACATTAAAAGAGGGGTTAGACAGAAATGAGGAGTTTCTAATGAGTAATGTATATTTTCCTGACTGTTGTTTTTGCCACTAAAAGAGGAAGATGCACCCCCTTAGTTTGTCCCTCAGTGCCTGGCTGGGCGTTGCTGGTGGGCAGGAGCAGCACCAGCTGAGCCCTTGCAGGTGTGGGGTGGGGGTGTTTGGTGCCCTGGCACCAGGAGGGCACTTCACAGCAGGATTATCCCCTTTGGAATGCTGTTTTCCCCCCTGTATTGCTGGTTTATGGAATTGGAGCCCCCAGACCCAGCCCATGTTTCCCTCCCCACCTTGCCTTGCCCATCCTGGCTCTTCTCTGCTTTCTTTTTGCTTTCTTTTATTCTGATACATCCCTTTAACAGATCCTTGAGCTGTTTTCACACTTTGCACAAAGAACGTTTGTCATTTATCAGCCTTTTCCTTAGAGTTCAGTCCATCAGTGTAAAATCGTGGTGATCTATAGGGAAGTTACAGGAAAACAAGCCTTTTTCTTAAAGTATTTCTCTCTTCTGTATTGCCATTTTGAGGTTTACATTCTTATGTCTTGGCTCATGATTTAGTGTGCAGCAAAGCTGTCTGACACTTCTGTGCTTGTCCCTTATGACAGCACTTTCTTCTGAGTTCTGGGAGGGTTTTTTGTGATTAGAACATGAAACATTCTGAAAGACATCCCCTAATCCTGGGATATGGAGCAGAACAGGGATTATTTATTCATTCTTGTTAGCTTTTCAGTCAAAGGGAGACATAATCTGTCTTCTTGCTTTGATTATACTTTCAAATGCCAACATTTTAATGCAATCCAAATTATTCAGCTAATTTTTAAAATGTCATCTCTAAATACCCAAAATGTGATTTCTATCTATTCTTGCTGTTCATCTATTTAAAAGAAAAATGTCAAAAACCCTGAATGAAGTAGGACTACAGGATTCAGCTCTTGAAAATGAAAGAACTTTGGGCAGTAGGATGCTCTGTGGAGGATGAATTTCCATGTCAGCTACTCCTGACACACCCTGTTCTGGCACTTGTAAGTTCTCTCTTTCTGTAGAAGGTTATATGGTGATACACTCAGATCCAGAGTTATGTAGCTTGGCTACAAACATTTTTAATAATTGGAGCTTGGTATGCCCCGTTACTTCCCAAGAATTAATCAGTTTGCATGAAAACATGTAGTTTCAATGACTCCAAGCTCATTAGCCCTCCAGAGCTGGGTAGAAAGGCTGCATTAATTAGCAGTGCCTGCTGTGCTGTGCCTGCAGCTCGTGGCCATTGCCTGGAATTGTGCAGGGGGACCCTTTGCCTCTGCCCCTTCACCTGCAGCACCACCACGGGCTCTGGGCTGGCTTTGCTGTGGCACTTGGGTAAAGTGTTCCCAGGGAATTCCCAGACAAGATTCCTTGTGTGCCTCATTTCCAATTCACAGCTCAAGGCAGCTTTTTCATTTGTGTTTGGACAACAGGCATGGAAATAATAAATTTCAGTTGTTCAGGGTTTTAAGCCCAAGGAAATTTGGCTCTTTGCAGCAGCTCAGGGGTATTTCTGGAGGGTGCTGGACTGACCCTCCTGCTCCAGGGTCCAACATTCTGTCTGTGTTGGTACCAGAGCACCAGGAGCATCCAACAGTTCAGCAAGTGAATTTCTGGGACACAGAGAGCAATAATTGCACATTCAGGGCCCTGCAGAGCTGTGTGTGCAGAGCAATCCTGAGCTCAAGCCTGTGCTGTTGGAAATACCTTCCCTTTGTGTTTGTCTCTCTTGGCAGATCCTTTCCCTGTGCTCACCCAGGACTTTGCTTCATTTTCTTGATTCTTGTAACATTGCCTGTCACTCAACTTGCTCCTTGAATAATGTTCTTGGTTCAGCAAAGAACTAATTAACATCAGGCAGTTGTGCCCCTGCTCATTAATACACGATACTTTTATTGTATGAACTCAGGCAGTAGAGGTTGGTGTCCAGTGTTTTAACATCTTCAGGTGTTTTTGTAGATTTAAATAAATTCATTTTTCAGATGGAGTAAATTTCAGTTTAAAGGATGTTTGGTGCCACTGAAAAGTGTTTACAACAGTGGTTGGAAGGTAAAGCAAAATAAAAATGTTAGAAGTTTTTTATTAAAGAAACCATTTCAAGTGGTCTCTGAAACAAAAATGCAAATATCTCATAGCAGTGATAACTCTGGGGTTTGTCTTCTTTGTGACAAGGATTGTTTACACCATAAAAATGAAGTGAAAATCCATGTCAGATAATCTGCAATGAGGATTCTTTATAGTGGGACACTGGAGAAGAAAATAGAAGAAAGTATTTGCTTGGAACCTGTTCCTTTTGCAACACTTTTCATTCTCAGTCATCCCCAGTTGCAGCTGAGCAGAGCTGAAGCCAAATATTGAGGTGGTTTCTCTTTTGTGCTGGGTGGTGATGGCAGAGTGAGATGAACCACGAGCTGTGACCACAGGCAGCCTTGTAATTACTTGGCTATAATGCTAATTGGCCTTAATACTGTAACAAATGCTCTGAGTTTGCTCATCTGAACTCTGCCACTTGGATCAATTTTCTTGTTTACAGAATCAGCTTTCCTTTGTTAGCACCAGAATTCCCCAGGAACAGAATGGTGAGAGGTTCACTGCGAAGGAAAGGAGGAAAATTCTGCCCAGGGCTGCACTCTGGGGGCAACAGAGTGAAGTGAAAGGAGGAAATGTTGGTTGATTTCTTTATTACTGTTTGAGAGGTCTGTTGTTTTTATCCTCTTACCTGGTGTAAGTTTAGACTCCTAAACTGGGGATGGAAAGGACTGGAATAAACAGCCTCAACCCAGGTGGTACAGAACTTGTAGCACACACAGTGAAGTATGAAGTGGATTTACCCAACGTGTACATACTGATCCCTCACAGCAGCCTTCAGTATCTGAAGATCCATCCTGTCAGCCTGAAACTGGACCTGACTCTTCTCCTAAAATACAAAATACAGGTGTCCTTGTCCCTGCCCATGTCCAGGCTCCATCCTCGGCTCTCTCAGCCTGGATTATTCCCATGGCTTGTTGTTGAACACCCTGATGGGGAGCAGATGAGCCGCTATTCCTGTTGTCGCTGCTTTACTGGTACAGCTGCTTCCCCTCCTTGTGATTTAATTGGGAGTTTCAGCCCACCGGGGGGCTAATGGTCCCCACCTATGCGGCTTGGAAAGCTCACTGTTGTTTTCCACCGCAGTGCTATTTCCATTCCTAGCCAGGGATTTATTTTTTTTTCCCCTCATGTTCATCTGGTAACTGTGAGACAGTATTCCATTAGCCCTTTTCATGTAAAAAACAAACCTGCCAACCCCAAACCTGTGCAACAACTTAGGTTGAAAGCTTGCAAATGAGAATTACTCCTTTATAGTAGAAACTCAGCAAATAAATAAGTTTTACAGTGTTCTAATGGCTACTGGAGACTTGTATTAAAAAACCAACCAAGTGGAACAGCACCTTAGCAATCAGTAACATCCCTTACGTTTCTCTTACTTTGAACTTATAAAATTCACTTCTTTTTTTGCATATTTCAGGAAGATGTAGAGCAGGAAGCAAACCCTAGAGTAGGTTGCAGGTGACATGAATTCCCAAAGCATCAGTAGGTGCAGTGGAACCCTCTGTGTGATTCCACCCAGCTGGTGAGATGAATTCCCAAAGCATCAGTAGGTGCAGTGGAACCCTCTGTGTGATTCCACCCTGCTGG
>JAJPCS010000025.1:1601997-1612868 GCA_021164005.1 Willisornis vidua nigrigula
AAGAAAAGCAAACTGTGACCCAATAGAATCTGTTTTGCAAACTGGAGGTGTAACTTGCAGGCCTTTCCTCTGCCTCTGATGGAGATGGAGCTGCTTGTCCTCACACAGCTTGATTGGCACTGATTTTCCACCATAAACAGTGCCCGTGGGTTCTTGGCACTGAAGTTTCCTGTGCCTGTGGATCAGTGTTAGTTTTAATTACCAGATATTGTATTCCCAGGTACCTGAAGTGGGACTGGCTCAGGTTATGTCTTGGTTGACTTGAAGCCACTTCATTATTCTCTTCCCTGGTTCTGGCCTTGGCAGCTTTTATCCGAACAGCAGCTGGATTTTCGATAACAGGATTGCTGGCACATGGTGGGGCACTTGGGAATTTATTAAATCATTCAGCTCTTGCACACAGAAAAGAGAGAATTACTTAATATCCAAATTTAAACCAGCTGGTTACTGAACATGCAGTAATCTCTGTCCAAAGTGGTTTTCCATGGGCCTTTTTGTAGTGGACTTAACAAGGAAGAAATAATTGGTTTGATGTCTTAATTTTAAATAATAATAAACTTTATTTATCCAGCTTATTAAGGAACTGCTAAATTATCAAGGAGTTCCTGTTAGAAAATAGTCTCCAGATATTAAGATGGAAAATTCTTGGCACCATCTGGCAGCAGCAGAAAGGAGCTTTGCAAGGCACAGAAAATGTTTGGCATATTTGAACATGTGCTTATCTGTAAAATTGTGGGTTTTTTCCTTTGCACTTAAAAGCACAGAGCCTTCATTTGTGGACTTTTGGCTTAGGGCAGCAGCTCTTACATTGCCATGTAAATATTCCTATAAAGATCTCAGCACAAAGTTTGCCAGAACTTCCCTTTGCTGCAGACGAGTCCAGAGCCCAGAGCCAGAACTGCTAAAATTAAAGACGTGTTTTAACTACTTTAATAGCCAAAGGATACTATTTCTATCTTTCATTTATCAAAAAAAAGAATAATAAAACAAAAGCAGAACCCCCTACATCTCCTTTCTGTGTTTCTGGGGCCATGAAGTCATCCAGGAGCTTCCTGCACAAAATGGTTTTGGTTTATTAGGAAGATCAATTAGCAAAAGGCACAGAATATAAAGCAAGAAGGGCACATCCAGTAGGCTGTGAAAAAGGGAACTATGGAAGGCTTGGTTTATACTTTTAGAAACTCCTTCTGTGACCTTTTTGCACTAAAATTTCGGTAAATTCAAGTGCTCAGGGAAATGTTGAGCAGTTGATTTGTCAGTAGCTGATCTACAGGTAAAATGTGTGTATATATTTACAGGGGCTTTAATTGTGAGCTATTCTGGGGAGCAGCAGCACAAAGTGAGGATGAATTGGTGAATTCAGAGGTGTAGATGGGGGTAAGGACTCGTGCCCTGCTCTGTGGGGACTGACACAGGCATTTGTTTCCAGCACTGATTGCTGGATGAGGTATCAGTTTCAGTGTGTTTGCAGCCAAATCCAGGATCTTTGGAAACTCCTGCTAGGTGAGTTTAATCCACAGACCAATTCAGTCTTGTATGAGAAAGTCATATTATGTCCATTATATCCAAGTGTGAGTTGTTTTTCAAGTGATCTCAACTTCCAAGATTCAGCACAGATTATATTTCTGAAAGGTGATGTTTGTAGTTGCAAAAAGAGCAACCCAGCTTTAATTATCTTGAAGTTTTGAAACTTAATCCCCTGAAATTTACTTTTGCTGATAAAAGCAAACAATTGGAATATATTTTAGTTAAAGAAACCTGAGATCTGAATGTCATATTCTGTAATTGCTTGAATAATCAGCCATGTGAATATATACCCATTAAAAAGCCCTTAGACTGGTGATGTGTTTTCCAAATGTCTTGTTTGCTTTGGTTGCCCAGACTGTATTCTCTCACCTCGGTGGTTTGTGAAGTGATTACAATGTTCATCAAAGTTCATGTTCATCAAAGTTTCTGTTCATCAAAGTTCATGTTCATCTTTCCTCTTGCTGCTGCTGGATGAGAGAATTGCCAAACAAAATCCCGAGGAATAAAGAGGCAGGGAAATTTCGAGCTAGACTGAAATCTGTATCTTTCTGTTTTGGAAAATATCAGACTGCTGAGTTTGCCTCCCAGTTTGTTTTTGTGTTCTGAGACAGGAGCACAAGGTTAATGGTGGGTGGCTGCTGCTCCCTGAGACTGGCTCCTCATTCAGGCTGGAAACGGCTGAGCTTTCCAATATCCCTGGACAGGCAGCAAATTGGGGCTGCCAGAGAAGCCACAGCTCTGCCAGGCAGAAAGTTTATTCTTTTTTTCTCTGCTTCTTGCTTGTCCTTTAAAAGCAGAGCTGCTGCTAAGCCTCTCCAAGCCTCTGGTCCTTTTAGTTGTAATCAAGTCTCAATTTTTCAGCATCTCAAGGTACGTAATTACAGCTGGGAAAAGGCAGAAAAGCACCGAAAGTAATAAATGTGTGCAGTGGAAAATAAATCACAGGCTTGGAAAGAAATCAGTCCCTCAAGTGCAAAGCCAGTCCTGGTTGCCCAGTGGTTACAGAGAACTGTCTGAGGAAAGCAGAGACACCATCCAGGCTGGGGGATGTGTCACCCGGGCCTTGGGGACAGCTGGGGCACTCAGGCTCCCTCCTCTCCTGGGGCTTCACAAGGGCTTGGGCCAACTCGTGGGACCTTCAGCACCTTCCCTGGCTGCTCCTAATTCTGTTTGTGAGGGTTTGGGGCATTCAGGAGGGACTCTGTCCATCTGCCCTGTCTGTTGTTGCAGTGCCACGCAAGGCAACCAACAGTGGGACAAGAGGGCACAGCTCAAGCTCTGACGGGGGAGGTTTAGGTTGGAGATAGGGAGAAATTCTCTCCAGAGAGAGTGGTCAGACACTGGAATGGCCTGTCCAGAGAGGGAGTGGATTCTCCAACCCTGGAGGTGTTTAAGGTGAGACTGGACGTGGCACTGAGTGCCATGGGCTGGTAACCACAGTGGGGTTGGATCAAGGGTTGGACTTGGTGATCTCAGAGGTCTCTTCCAACCCAACTAATTCCATGATTCCAGGGTGCAGCAGCCCAGTGGGCCCTGCTGCTGGTCCCTCCAGCTCATGTCACCCACATTTTGCAGCAGGAGTTGCATGTAACTCTAAATAATTCTCTTCTGAAAGGTCCATGCAGTGAGCCCCTGGGTGTTGCTAAATCCGCGTGGCAAGATAAACAGCTCCAGGAATCATCATCAGATCTGCAGCCATTCCAGACAAGCTGCAGTTTTGAAGCTCTCCCAGCCCTTGGGGCAGTAGTTTTGTCTTTATCACATTACCGTGACTGTTACTGGAACCAGAATTTGAAGGCAATGGATAGAATCATTTTTAAATAACCACTTACTGGTTTTATATACCTTTTTCTACTCACTTTTCCAAACATGAGGTAGGCAAGAACAGCCTTACACTTAGTGTGGGTGTGTTTCATTGCCTGCCTCAGAATGCACTTTTGTTTCTCAGACATTGCTGAGCTCCTTTGGCAGGTGTGCAAATCGTGTCCCCACCAAACCATGACAAGGCTTTCAGGTTTGGGCACTTTACTGGGTTTTGTACTTCTGTTCTGTCAGTGGAACTGCTGCAAATGTCGTTTGTTCCCAGCGACGTTTGCCGAAGAAACTGCTGATGTATTTAGTACTTCTCTGTAATGTTACACCTGAGTCTCCAGACTCCTCTCCTTGCTCTGGCTTTGGCTGCTCCTGCACTCTGAGCTGATCCCTTTCCCAAACGAGTCTCTTTGTATGTTCTAAATGAAGTGGCTGTTTTTAAAAAGGATTGAGGTAGCACTGAAAGCTAAAACTGGCTGGTTTTCACCAAACAGAGCACAAAGAAGGTGCATTAAAGTTTGTGTCTAGACTTGACCCTCGTGTTTGGGGTGCAGTTTTTGGTGGCTACAAGCTCCTTTTGCCACAGGTCTGGTTGTCTTTAGGAGTCCTGAAATACAATTTTATTTGTTATCTGCTTTCTGAAGTATTTTATTGTGTACCCACAAAGGGGATATCATCATCTTCCCTTGGGTTTTTGGTAGGAGCTGCTGAGAGCCAAGGGTTGTGTCTCTCCGAGCAGGAGTTATTTCTCACCTTGTGTCCTCCCTTGGTGAGTGCCTGCAATCCCTGGGCAATTAACATTAATTAGGAATTAGCAGGGAGTGATTGTGCTTTCCCTGAGGATCATTTTCAGCTCAAATTGAGGATGAAAGAAAATGAGAAACTTTCATTGCCACTCAGTTGGTTTATTTCCTTAACTCTTTATAACAGGAAACAACCATCAAAACTTTGAATTTCCTAAACAAAACTATTACAGACTTTGTTGGCATTTTTTGAATGTTTATTGTTTTGAAGGGTTTTGCTGAAATTGAACTAGTTCATATCTTCTATAGGTGACTTTGTATTAACCCCTCTCAGCACATAAAACCTAAACGTAGTGTAGGTTAAACTTGAAGGTTTAATTTTCCATATTTTTGCCTGTCCTAATGAGCACAGCAGCTCTAAATCTTGTACAAGCAGGTTTAGTAACAGCAAAGGGTTGTTGCACCATTCACTTCCTACCTGATTCAGCTCATCTGCTCTGAAATGGCACCAGCTCACACCTACTCTCTGTGTTTAAATTCAGTTCTTTAACTTGAAGGGGGGCTGAGTATCTGTAATAAGACACTAAAAATTCGAGTTATGTGTATAAAAACAATCCATACAAGTTTAAACAGTTCCCAGACTGTGGATTCACCATAAAAATCAGAAATACAGATACATAGAAAGTGTTACATACAATGAAGAGGAGATTTTGAGTGTGGAATGATTCCAGTGCAGTGGGCACAGCAAGCAGAGGGTGCAGTGATGTCATTTCACCACCGGGAACTTTGTGCTTTGCCAGAGTATTTCCAAGTGATGTACAGAGAGAGTGGCTGAGCTGTCTGGGCTTTGTCTTCAAAAATGTTGCAATTTGATGTACAAAAGCAGACCTGGTTGTGTTGAGATTCCCATTCCTGATTTGTTTGCCTTCAGTGTCCTCTGGAGTTGATGGCAACAAGTCAACCTGTTTTTGTGCTGTTGTTCCCTTGGACCATTTAGTTCTGCTTTCTACAGAATGCAAAAGTACTGGAGGCACTTGGAGGGCTTTCATCATGACAAGAATAACAGAAGCTGAAATCTGTCTTTTAATGTATGTTTGCACAAACTGCAGCTTTTACTTGGCAGTATTAAAGTGAAGTACAGTAATTATCACATTAAGTGAGATAATATTTTTCTGTTTTCATTAATAATGCAAATAAACATTTTTTCCCCCCAAGGCAAATGTTCAAATAATTCTTAAGAACAAAAAATTGTTTTGTTGATTGAATTAGATGTGCATTCCAACTGTGATTGTGTTTATCCAGTGACAATGGCTGGGCATTTTTAATTCTTTTTTTTTGTAATGTGGCATCTGTAGGGGTTATACCCCTGTTCCATGCATAGAGTTTGCACAGAAAGTCACTGTCATTTCATTAGACTTCTGGTTAAGTTTGAGCCTCCTGCTCTCTCTGGTTAACCCACTCACAGAAACTTGTTCCACCTTTGGTTTAATTCCTCCTATAATACTCTTAATGAATTCTTTGTATTAGTTTATCCTTTCATTTCAAACTTCTGTCCTGAGGTTTTCCCTTTGACACGGTCAGTTTGTATTTCCTTGAGACAAGAATGTAATTTCTGAGCTGAAATAGATTTGACTTTTCCTATTTGTTGGGGTTTTTGTTTGTTTTCTGATGGATGTTTCCTTCATAAATAAACAAACTGCCTTTACTTTCTGAGAGAAAACACACATTGCACTGAATCTCTTTCTGATAGTTGAACCCTAAGCCAGAAACTCACAATAATCTTCAGATTATTTCTTGCCTAAATTCAGTTATTTTAGACAAGTCAATGTGCTCTGCTTTTTTTCCTTCATCCTCCTGCATTTTTGGCTTATTTTGTGTCCTGCCTGGATTCTGCTTTCTGTGTGTTGGGGAGAACCCCAAGAGCAATCCTGGCCTGGTGTGCCCTTGGTGAACAGTTCAAACAAGTCTCCTCAGGGTCTCACAGCAGCTTTTCCCATCTCTTCCCTGTCTCCTGCTGTCTTGGCTTTTCCCAAATCTTTGGGGTTTCCTCACGTTTTCCATTTTCCCCTAGAAACAGAGACTGGTGCCAGTTCTTGAGCAGTTGCTTTGCTTCATCCTGATTATTTCTTTTTCAGTGATCATCATCCTGCCTGATGTTCTTGGTTTGGGAGCCTCAGGGACCCTGTTTGGGTTCTGGCATTTCATGTGCCAGTTCTTTCTGTCTTAGTGTCAAGGAACAAGAAAATCTGTTTCTCTTAATCTTTAGATATTCCTTCTATGCTTTGAATCAAGTTGCCAAACCCAACTGGTATCAATCCTCTGTCTTACCTAATTATGTATATTCCTATATAACAAAAAAAAGTTATTCTTCTCAGCTACATCTTTGTTCGTCTTCCACTGCCATTAAATTTACCTGAAACTTTATTCCCTCAGTACAATTTTCACCCATTACCTATTCCAGTGTTAATGGTTCAGTGATGCCAAAGAGTGGATGCCATAATTGGAAGGCTGTCAGATCTCTGAATTCTTCATCAAGCATATTTTTAATTTTGCCTTTGATGGTTCTGCAGTGATAACAGCATATTAATGATTTTGTGCTAATTCTTGTTTAATTTTCAGTCACTGGTGGGTCAAATCAGGTAACTGTTCACATCAAGTTTCCTTTATTATTTCCCTGCAGTGTGAGTTTGTCTGAAAGTTCTATTGTCTGGCTGTTTTCCTTCTTTAAAGTACCACATTTATTCTGTGTCCTGTTGTTGTACCACATTTATGGTGTCTGCCCATGGGAAGGCATCTGACCCATCCAGGCCCCCCAGTGGTTCAGGTGAGCTCCTTTCAGCCTTCTCTCTGAATAGTTGGGGGGGTTCCATTTAGCTTTGCCAAACCTGGAAATTTTATTGGGACTTCATGAATAGCTTTGCTGTTACTATTTGCTGATACTTCTCCTATTGCTGTGCATTATTCCTCTTAAGTTGGTCTGAATTTTTTTATTTCCCACATGGAGAGCCCACCTTGAGGCAGCAAAGCCACTGCTTGGATGAGTGTGAGTTGTGAGTGTCCAAGGCAGAGTCCTTGCCAAACCCACACCTGGACACACATATATATTTGACAGGCCTTTATTTGGAGTTTCTGTCTGTGCCAGAACGTGCTGTTGTGCTGATACCAACAAGACAAACTCTGCTAATTGTAACTCTGCTAATTGTAACATCTGCAACTTGGTGACACCCTGAAAGAGTTCACTGAACTAACAGAGAAATGGGGAAGAGCATCCTGGGGCAGCAGTGCCTGGTGGGTTTGGGGGGGTTTAACTTTGTCCCTGACAAAGCATTTGTCACTGCAGCCTGCATTTAAATAGCAGCTTTTTCTCCTCTTGCCTTTGCTTGTGGTGTCCTGTTTGTGCAGAGTGGGCAGCATCCATCAGTCTGGGCATTCTCCCTCAGAACCTTTCAAGGGACACATTTATTAATTACTTTCTCTGAGCCAAGTATATTCCACAGGTTTTGTCTATTACAAAGAAATGTTCTTAACCTCCTGGCAGTTCTAGACAAAGGCAGCTGTTCCCAAAGGGGTGAGAACATAAAGTGTGTGAGAGCCTGTCTAGTTGAAATCATCTTTCTGAGGGTGAACTGGGAGATTTCAGAGCTGTTCTGGTGGTGATTTTGCTCTTCCTGCCCAGTGCCCTCAACTGCACAGCAGGCTGAGCCCATTCCTCCACTTGGAAGACAAGCCATGGTATTTATCTCTAAATTTTCTTTTATTAGCTGCTGTATAATGTAATATTTTGCTGTTAAGCAGTTCAGTGTATTGAGGGGAATCTCTTCTACTCTCCTGTGCTTGCTCACAGCTTTTATTCCTGCTGTGTTGTCTGTAAATGCAGATTTCTGTCAGGACATGGCATGGGTGAGGTGAGCCAGGGACCTGCAGGCAGTTTGTGCTGCCACTCCAGGGGTGCCCAGCACCCTCCCAGGCATGCCCAGCTCTGTCTGGACATTGTTCCAGTTATTGTTTGACATGGACAGATCAATAACTCTTTACACACCTGCCCTTTGGAACATTCACTTCATCATTTCTTTCAATTCTTGCAAGGTAAATTCTCTCTTTCCCAGTGATCCAAGTTAATATTGCATTATGTTGATTGAAATATGATTGTATCAAACTGTAATTACCTTTATCTTATCACGCTTTCATTAGTAAAGCACAGTGGATTTCTTTGAAGTTAAACTCATGGGTTGTGGCTTCACGAGGAGATAACGTGGATTGTAAGTCTGAAATGTTACCTCTGGAAATTTAGTTCTGAAGATACATCAGGTTGTGCTCTGAGCACATCAGTCCTTGAGTCTGAGCTTTCAGGACCATCCAGTCCCATTTGTCAGTGTAAAACTGGAGTGAAACTGGAAAATTTGGAATTGTACAGAGGCAGCTTTGAGTCTTTATGGAGTGGGGAGGGTGTATGTGTGATATTTTGAACCAAATGCTACACTTACTCTTAGAGCTGACAAATATATTATTATTACTCAAATTTGGTTTTTTTCTACTGCTCACAGCAGTAGTAGTTCCTTTTCCCATGTGGTCATGTATAATATTGCTCTTTAAGGAGAAAAAAAAGTTGTAGAGCAGTGATAGTGGAAGGTTTTGCCCTTCCAGATCTTCCTTTTATGAAGCCACAAATCTCAAGCCTCCTTTGAAACATTTCCCAGCCCCTTCATCCTCTGTGCAGCTCTTGGTCCTTCACAGCCTCAATCCTGCTGACATTTGCAACTGGGAAACTTTTCATGGGATGGTTTCTCATGAAGGAATAAGACCAAAAACAATTGCAGTCAAATTGTTTGTGTAGCTTGTGATGTGAAAGAATTGTGTCTCTGGGATCCATCAGCTGTTTGGGGGTAACTCCTTTGAGCTGAGTGTGTCTTTCTCAAAATCTCCTTGGCTTTAATGTCTGTCTCACAGGAGCCATTCTCCCCTCCTTCTTTGTGCTGCACAAGTTATTAATATAAATGATCTTGAACCTAAACCTTGGAATAAAACATCTGGCCCAATGGCAATGTTAGTTCCTCATTTTTTTCCTTGATCAGTTCTTGGTTCTGCTTCAACTCTTACTTTCCCTGTTAAAGTCTTGCAGCTTGTCATACTCCTACTCCTTTGACAGCTTCTTCTGTTCCCTTCTGCTTCCACACTGCTGACTTTGGCCTGTCTTTGAAAAGTGCTTGACCTTCTTTTTGGTTTCAGTTGTAGCTGATTTATGTGCTAAAGCCTCACCAGCCAGTGTGTTCCTGCACTGAGTTGTTCCCTTCCATCAGATTCCTCCCTGAGGGGGAAATAATACCCTGAGAGGGGGCTGTGGTTCCTCAGCTGTTCATACCCAGCTGCACAGCCCTGGCCTCTCTGAGGTGGCATCTCTGCTCAGCTCCTTTGTGAGGAGACATTCATCTCTCAGTGGCCTTTAATCACAGTTACTTTTCTCAGTCTCTGTTCAGTAACAGCTCAGAAAGAAGTGGAGGCTGATGCTGATTTGAAGGTGTAGATATCTGGTAATCCTGGGCTTCACTGGAGCAGGTACAGTGGGAGTGGTTCTGTCTTGTTGATGTGAGAATTTGTTTTCTCCATCTTTTGTTTGGCAATTTCTGTTTTCCCACAGCAGAGAAAAGCAGCAGTTTGAGTCCTCTTTGCCTGAATTGTAGCACTGAGAAGGGATTTTCCCCATTTGTGGCCTCTGTGGCAGCCTCTGCTCTCAAAGTACATTTCAGAACTCAGCTGTTCTTATAAAGTTCTGTGTCTCAATGAAGTTGAGATGTGACATTTCTCCAGGTGTGGAGTGTTTGCCAGTGCTGTACTTGCTTTGGTTTACAAATAAACAGCCACCACTGGTGTTTCTCTCTTGTCCTTTCCCATTACTTTTTCCTACGTGCTTACTGAAAACCAAATTCACCCAAACCTGAAAGTAAAATTTTAAAAGCAGATCATTTCTCTAAATTCTAGAAGTACTTTCAGAGGTTTTTATGCTGTTGTGCTGTATCATTAAAGGCTGTCAGAAAGGGCATGTCATGCTGGGCAGTGTCACTGAAGGCTGGCAGGGTCAGCAGAGTGGCAGATCTGTCACACCGAGGACATTCCGGGCCCCTCACTCTGCAGAAGAGCTGGTGGAGAGGGACCAGAACAGAGGGCAGTGAGATCATGGGCAGGACCAAGGAGGTGACCAGAGTTGTTACTGGTCTCTCCCAGCACAGCAACTGGGGGACAGCAGCAAAGGGCAACCTCAGGAGAGATTTTTTTCTTTTCTGTCAGGTGGTTGTGATGGAGGGGTTCAGATTCATGGGGAGCCTGGGGGAGTCAGTGGAGGAGAGGTCTGTCAGGGGCTCCTGGTTACAAAACACCTCTCTGGCAAAATCCAGCTGTTGGGAGGAGGAAGAGATTCCTAAAGGCTTCCCTAAACTGCTTCACTGCCCACTGCTGGCAGCAGATTGGTGGCTTGGGGGACCTTTGGACTGCTCTGTCTTACCTTCAAAGTCCCTGAGACACTGCAGGGCTGTCTGTCATAGAGAGGGAAAAAGACTGTCTTCAAAGTCCCTGGAACACTTCAAGGCTCTCTGTTATAGAGAAGCAAAAGGACAAGTTCAGAAAGTTCTTCTTCATTTCAATTAGCACTTGTTAATGGAGCACCCCTTGCAGTTCTGTCATTTGGTTCCGTCACGCCCCAAAGGCTGTTAATGCTGTTGGTTTGGGTGCTGTGTCAGTGTGAGGAGCTCAGTGACTGTCCCTGGGGCAGCCTGGCTGGGCCCTCAGAGCCCAAAT
>JAJPCS010000025.1:1612878-1636142 GCA_021164005.1 Willisornis vidua nigrigula
TGGTGAGGAGCTCAGGGACTGTCCCTGGCTGGGCACTCAGAGCCCAAATGTTCAGTGTTGGTGATGGGCACTGTGTCAGACTGAGAGAGTGTCCCACATTCTCAGCTGAGGTCTGTGAATTCTGACCATTCCTGACAGCTCTGATGTTAAAGGGGCACAGAAAATCGGTGATTTCAGTGGCTGTTTCAGTGCAGCAAACATTGTCAGCTCCCAAGAACAGTCCCTGGTGCTCCCCTTAATAAATTCAAACTTTATTTTTAGGGCTGACCTTTAGTAATGTGAGCCTTGATCCACTGAGATGCTGTTCACTTTGGATGCATCTCCAAATCCCTTTTTGATGCATTTCAAATCAACAGACGCTTACTCTGAATTTCTGTGTGTGGAGAGACAGCGAGATGTAATTTAAACACATCTGTTCAAATATGCATTTCAGATCAACTTGGTGCCGGCTCTCATAACACTGCCGAGTTTTTGACGGGTATTATATCCCCAAAGTACACAGCAGATGGTATTTATTAGAGATTGAATGGAAATGAAGTCTAAGGATGTTGAGCTTTTTGTCTTAAGTCACTCATTTTTTAATCATAAAACAATAATGATCTGAAGTTATAAATCCGTAATGAAGTTCTTGAAAATGTTTCATGTTTATGAGGGCTGTAGAACACCTTATTTTTGAGTAAAGTCAGTCCAAACCTTAACTGTTTGGGGGCTTTTTAAAGGAAATTTATAAGGGGAAGTATGACACAGTTTTTTCTCCATTTGGACTGCATCAGTGGGAGCTGCAACCACCTTCCCTGGGACTGTTTGGAGAGGGTCAAACCTGTGTGTTCTTCATCCTCAGGCATTGTGAGCCTTGCTAATTATGAAATACACTCCTTGTCTGGGTCACTGTTCCCCAGTTCCAAGGACAAGCAAGTCCCCACTCACACAGAGGGTACACCCTCCATGCTGTGCCCTCTCCAGCTGAGCTCTGGGATTCAGGTCTGCAGCTGCCCCAGGGGCCACTCAGCCCAGTTTGTGAAAGCTCTTCTGGGGGCAGGAGGTGGGTTTGGACAAGGGGAGTCACAGAAAGTGCCTGTTCTCACTCTCAGTTACGCTCTGAGGGCTCTCAGGTTGTGCATCTCCATCACAGATCCATCCTACAGCCTTCCCAAGTGAGTTACACAAACCAGTGATGGCCCCGAGTGTGTGAGGAAAATGAACTCCACCCCAGCCAGAACCACCAGCACACCCTGAAGAGTGAAGTGTTTCACCAGGAATCACCTCCCAGTTAAATGGTGGGATTTAATGGTCTTGCCAGTTCTTCTCCCATATGTATGTACCTCTCCTGAGGGCAGTCTGCAGGGATGCTCTGCAGGGATGCTCTGCAGGGGTGCTCTGCAGGGATGCTCTGCAGGAATACTCTGGGTGGTTCTCTGGGGTCATGGCTGGGTTTACTTGTCTGGTTTGTTATTTTTCAATCAAAGCAAACTTACAATCTCTTGTACCTTGGGCATCAATTTCAGAGAGATGTGATCCAAGCTGTGAAAATAAGTTATAAAAAAGTATTAAAAGGATGCATTTTACATACATAAACAAAATATTACTTAAATATCTGCTAGTGAATAGCTGAGTGAAGGGAAGTTGACTTCTGGATGAAACCATTAAAGAATTTCCCATACAATAACAACATGAAGTTACCTTCTTTGTTTAATGCAGCCAAACTGAGATGTGAAGGAGAACTGATTTGTGAGAACTGATTTGTGAGAACTGATTTGTGAGAACTGATTTGTGAGACAACCTGGTGTTGTGTTGGGCAGCAACAGAGAACAGTTTAAAGGACTTGGAATAATGTGCTTGTTTGGCAGGGGGAACATGTACCTGGATAAAGTCTCATGCTATTGGATTGAATAAAAATATGTGCATTGTAAACAGGTCTAAATTTGGGAAAAATATTTAAAATGGATCTGAAAACTAATTTGCAACACAGTTTAAAACCAATTAAGTTTAGGCCTGATAGTTTGTTAAATAAACTCTTTTAAGAGCGAGGCTGTGGCTTTCACCATTTCCCTCAGTATCTGACACTGTTGGGTGAGGACACATTTAGGGGTTTTTGCAGTACCATTTCAATAGAAATTCAATCAAAATGCAGTAAATTCATCTTTGGCTCAATCTGGTGAACAGTTTGATAGAACCAAACATAAGGGCTCTCAGACTTAAAGCTTGAACTCAAAGATACTAAAACTAACTATAGAAAAGTGGAAATGGACACTGCTTTTGCATTATTTATTGAGGTCTGACTCTCTGGCCAGGTTCACACCAATATTTTGCCATTTATCTGTTCTTCTAAATTGTATTGCAGTCTGTGACATGTCTCTCCTGTCTTGCCATTTATATTTTTATTGCTATATTTTATAGTAGTATTTTAAACACCTTCCTTGAGAACTCGTGGTTGGATCTTCCCTACTCACCCTACATTTGAATGCAAAATCTCCCACTCTTGTGGCATAATTGTGGTGACAATTTTGATGGTGTCATTGTGTTTGTAAAGCAGCTGAACACTGGAAAAGGGAGTGGCAGCATTAGGTAAAATTTCATGTGAAAAAGAACAGCACAGGCTCTGTGGTGACCTGCTTGTTTTCTTACATGTTTCCTGAAATATTAATGTTCCTGACATACACTGGAATGAGCTGCACCAAGGGAGATGCTCTCTGGCCACGAGGCTCAGTCTTTGCCATCCCAAAGGATTCCCCCAGGAATGTTGGTGACATTCCTGTTGTCCCTGAGCCAAGGTCCTCCCCCCTTTCTCTCCAGGTGTAAATCAGGGGAGCAGATGATGGGGGGGCTCTAAAAACCCTTTTTTCTGACACAGAAATTTTGAACTTTGCACATCCTGGACTACCTTTAAACACATATGGGAAAGATTACCAAGGAAAACATTGTCAGTGGATGTCCATTTATTAGGAGTCTGTTCATCCATTGTGTAATTTAGGATATATCACAAACTGGGAAGGATGGAAAACCCTCTGCTTCAGAAATTAGGGCCAGGTTTAGGCCCCTAATCAGACACTTAAATCAGGAGTGTGTTGTCCTGTGCTGCATTCACAGCCCATGGAAAGGAGGGAGAAGTGCAGGAGGATTTCAGAGCAGAAAGAGCCTGGATTCCTGTCAGGAAGTGGGGGGATTTTTCCATGGCTTCACTCTTGGGTTGATCTCCATTCAGCCCAGAGGAGGCAGGGTGAGATTCCATGTGTTGGCACCTGTGAAGGGGCAGTGCCTCCCCCTGAGCAATCTGGTGCTTGGTGCCAACTCCAGCTCGGGGGATCCCATGGGACCAGGCTTGGGAGGGCAGAGGGAAGAGGGGAAGGGGCTGCTGGAGGACTCTGTGTGGCCATGGGGAAGGTGCAAACACCTCCTGCACCCCAACACAACGTGGCACAGTGAGATGCCTGGAAAGATGAGCTCACACTCCTTCAACTCATTTCATCCATTAACCTCCTTCCATTTGCATGCTCTCTAAAGGAGTATATGCTGCAGAAATGTTCTGAAATATAAGATAATTTGTCATGCTGAAAGAACAGTCCAGAGGAGCCTGGTTTTATTTTTGTAAGAATTCCACTTTTTTCCCTCACACTTTTTCAATGCAGATTTCTGCTTTATGAATTGAGAAGGTGCCAGGTCATCACTGTTTTGTTTTGGCCTTGATTACTGTGGATTGCACAGGCAGTTCTCATACCCTTCCCTAAGACCATGCAGTGTTTTAAATTAATTCATGTGGCTGTTTATTCTAATCCAGCATTTTGTTCTGCTGGGAGGGGTGGACGGGGGTGATCCTGCAGAAGAGCAAGTTGGTGGCTTTAAGTCATTTCTGGATTTAAATGTTAATTGCTGAAATGGAAGTGGAAAGAAAATGTGATCATCCAAAAGAATTCCAGCTGGTCGTGTGAGTAGCTGAAGGTGATAATTTTAGCTCCTTTACATAATTTCTTCCCTGAGCATGGATTTGGTTTGCAATGGTTATTGCTAAAGGGAATGTTTCCTGTAGCTAAACCCACATGAAATGATCCACATAAGTGAATTCCAGAAAGCTTCACAATTTTGCTGCTGTTTTTCTTAGAGACCTTGCTCTGTGAAATGGGCAAGGGGGGCAGTGTCATGCTTTAGTTTTGGCAGCCTGATGGTTTTATCTCTATGGGCAAGGGGGGCAGTGTCACTGCTTTGGTTTTGGCAGCCTGATGGTTTTCTCTCTTTCTTGAACCAAATGAGCAGGAATTCTGTATTTCACTCCCATCAGGAGTTCTGTGAGTCCCTCACTGGTGAACTGGTGTGTGGTGGCTGTTGCTGTAGCATCTCCTGCTGTTTCAGTGTGTTTTCTCCAGGGTGGTGGCAGAGCAGCCCAGCTGTGCCCATGGGGCTGTGCCTGCAGTGCCTTCTGCTTGCTGGGACCCCACAGAGGTGCCAGAGCTCCAGAACTGCCTGTGCTGGCCCCGAGCTCAGCTCAGACTCCTCTCTGCTGGCTCAGACCTGGGAGCTGGGAGGAGGAAACTCTCAGGGCTGCACTACCCCAGCACATCCTTCACTCAGCCACTTCAGGGCATCAGTCCCTGCTCTGGGAGGCACAGAACCTTTTTCTCTGCCGGGGGTCCTCTGTAGATACAGGGTAAGATGTTGCTTTTCCTCTGTGTTCTTTCACAGGTATTTGTTCCTCCTTTCTGTGAAGTTTTGGGTATCTCTTCTCTCAGCACTAGTTCTGGGTGTGCTCCTTGCAGCATCACATGCAAAGGACACATCTCTGTATGGGGAAGCAGCTGCTGCTTTTTGGGTGCTGAGAGTTGCCCAGGGTGGTTGTGGTTGCATTGCTGGTTCAGTTCAGAGTGACAGAGCATAAACCTGCCTGAGCAGGTGGGTGGGACTGATGTTTGGTGTGTGCAGAGGGACATGAAGGAGGGAGAGAGTGTTCAGGAACAGGAAGCCTGAGGGCTGCATTATCTTACACATGGCATTGGTTACTCCTCAAATCCAGCTCTTTTGGAAAGTCCACAATTTTATTATAACATTTGCCAATTCACAGTCAACTTGAAATGGAAACAATTGCCTGTCTTCAGAGAAAAAATACTGCAAGATTCATTATTGCAGATGAAATGATTGCCCACAATCTCTTGCCTTTGTCAGAATTGTGCAGGTTTTTAAATGGCTGGGAAAGTTTTGGTGATTTTATACTCAGAAATTCTGAGACAGGCTGGGCACATCCAGTGGCTGTGCTGAGAAGGGGCATCCACATTTCTGTATGTTTGAAGCAACTTCCTGGTTTTGAAACTGCATTTCACATGAAGTTTGATACTGACTGATGTCTGAGACCTTTTTCTAGTGTCATTTTCTGTTCTATTTCATGGCTGGGGCAATTTTTTAAACACCATCTGAGTCTGTGTAATACAGATTTTTGTGCTGCTTTTTTCAGGCTGTCAGAGCAAAGGTCACTTTGATTTTCAAGTGTGTATGTGGTTTATATTTTTCTGTAATTACATCTTTTTCCCCCTCTTCTTTCAATTAAGAAATTATGTTTCTCATGTGGAACTAATTGTATTTTTGTTCGTCAGTGCTTTGAAAAAGTCTGAGAGCTTGATTTTTGACACTTTGGATTTTATTCTGAGTGAAATCTCATGATTTTCTCCCCTTTTTAAACTTCTTTTGAAACAATATAATCAACAGTGATATAAAATGCACTGTGCAATGTCATATTTCAGGCAGTTATAGTGGATTGAACTGTAATTAATTGCCAGTGCTGAATACACTGTGGTCCTTATTCTCTTTTCATACCCAACCTTTCCTTTGTGTGTAACAATTCCATCCAGGAATAAATCTAATTACTAAGATAATTAACACCTTATCAGCAAATGGAGTTCAGACATTTGTAGAGTTTATGAATTTTTAAAATATGTAATTTCCTTTTAACTGAATGACAACTTGTGTTATGGAAAGAAAGAGCATATTTTATTGTATCTGGCTTGATTGGACCTCAGAATTCATGTTGCTATGGAAACCACCGAGGCTTTAGCAAGGCTGGTGTTCCTACCACCAGTGGTAATAAATGCTTTGGCTGTTGCCAGTAGTGCCATTAACATTGCTGGAATAACTTCATTATAGTGGTTTTGTCAGAGGTCATGACTGTTGTGTTCATGTGCTGGGAAGTGGCAGCTGCTGTTGGGTGGTGCTTCACAGAGTGATGTTCTCCTCCTGCCATGAGCCAACAGATTTTAGTGTTGCTGATCTCATGGTCCTTCCCTGCTGGTTTGGATTTGCCATTCAAATGCCATCTTTTAACTTCATCTCAGGTTATGGAGTCTGAATACAGGAACTGAAAGAGGAATTGGCAGAGTTTAGTCTCTTTGGTGAGGATTTTTCATTAGGAAAATGTGGAAGAATTCTCAAAAGGTTTAAATTTTATGTGTTAACCAATCAGAATTCCAGAAATAACAAGTTCTGTTGATCTCCTCCAATTCTGAATGAAGAGTCGATCCAGATGTTTTCACTTGTCACAATCCAAGTCCAATATTTGTTGCAATATTTTTCTTCTATTCCATTCCCTCTTGACTGATTACTGAATGCATTCTTCATTACCAAGCAATGGTGTTAAAATCTCTTTTTTTTTATTTCCAAAAATCAGTTTAGGTCTCAATTTCTGCAGCTAAAGTGGCAGATTTCTAAGTCTATGCACACCAGCAAGACTTTGGCATTGCTTAGTGAAGTTTTCCTTTCTGCTTTCCCTACAGAGTGCCTGGAATTACCATTGCTACAGACATCATCTGTGGGTTTCCAGGAGAGACAGACGAAGACTTCCAGGAGACAGTGAGGCTGGTGGAGCAGTACAGGTTCCCCAGCCTGTTCATTAACCAGTTCTACCCACGCCCAGGAACTCCAGCTGCCAAACTGCCCCAGCTGCCCCCTGCAGTGGTAAGAGGAGTTCCCTGTGCCCTGGGGGGCCTTGAGCACATAAAACGTGTGCATGGAAATGTAGATTCTCTGCAGAACTGTGCCATGAGTCGGTCACAGGTTTGCTTCAGTCCAGCAGGTGAAGTGGTTGGTGAATTGCCTTTGGGTGTCACCGGGTCACTGAGTGTGTGTCCTTCTATCAGTGACTTGTTCAGATCGTTGGGAAGGGTAAAATATGGTTATACTGAAGGTCTTCTCTGCTTTCTCTCAGGTGTGGGGGGAATGAGCACCAACAGCAACTGCTCACACACAGGAATTGGTTTCCATTTTAAGAGTTTTGTGACTCCATCAATGTCAGACTTATTGTGACGAAACATGCAAATTATTAATAATAGAGAAATAACAGTCTCTGATTTATTTGTCAAATGGCAAATTCGGAGGCCACTTCTTGAGACTCTCCTTATACACTGCTCATGAACTTCCCTTCCTTCAGCCTGCAGGGTAGAGGCCATTAAGAAAATTGCATTTAATCTTTCATTTTTAGGTGTTTCCCTTCTCCCCTTCTCCCTTTCCTTCTTTACCCCCTCCTCTCTCTTTCCCTCCCTCCCAACACTTCCTTCCTTCCTTCCTTCCTTCCTTCCAACACTTCTGGCTGCCAACATTCTCCTCTGAAACTCCCACGAGGAAAACTGCCTCTTTTGATAGAGAAGGTAGATGGCTGTTGACTCTCTTTTTCTTGCTAAAAATAGCTATTTATGAGCAATAATAACAGCAGTCATATCTGAAGGCATGGTTTGATTTATTTCAAAACAACTGAAGTTGTTATTTTTGTAATCTGAATCTCAAACCAGGAAAGTACACAAGACTGATGCCTGTAGTAATGCTATTCATTATTATCTCATTATTATGGGCATAAATAACATTTATATTTCCTCTTGGTGTAAGAATGGGAGTCAGCCAGCAATGTAAATCAATTTAAATAAAAACCTGTTTCTTTCAATCTGTGTATCCTGGTACACCAAAATCAAAGCAATTTGTCAAAACTTGGATCCTTTTGCTTATATATCTCAAAGCTAAACAAAGTATTTCTCCTACTCAGTATAGACCATGAATTCCATAGGGTGTTTCATCTGCTGGGACATAAATGAGATGGGATTTGGCTTCTTCAGTTTATTGTTTAGAGAAGTGCAGCTGAGCAGTGGTTGTTCATTTATTATGGACTGTCTCATCATGGGAAATAGCAAGTTTTCAACTATAAATAGCTGCTGTTGGGACACTCTGCTTAGTGTGAGCAACTCACTCTGCTGCATTACTTTTTGTTACTTCTGAGTGCTTTTTATACACTTGAGTAAATGAAAAATTGTCAGAAATGTAATTTCTGGAAGGCAGGAAGCTTAACAATCAAACCCTCCCTTTATGCTTTGGTTTGCATTCCCCCATTCCCAGTTTTTAAGGGTGCTGTTTTCACAGGAGGTGCAAAGAGCTTCATTTGCCCTCTCCTGTTCCACTGGGGGCTGTGGGAGCACAGGATGGGAAGAGCTGAATTATTAGAACAACATTGGCAGTTCTGTGGTTAGAAATATTACTTGGAAAGTGGTAATTGTCAATTTAACCCAGTTTTACATTCTTTCTTCTTTGTAGCTCTGGTATTTATCCTTTCAGTGAATTAGAGCCTTCAAAGGAGATGAGGCCTCTAATCCAGGGCTGATGAAAATCTGTAATTAATAGATTTTGTTTCTCTCTTTTATTTTTTTCCCCTGTAGTCCTTCAAAAATCCTGTGTTATGAGATCCTTTGTTCCTTTATCTCTGAGGAGAAGTGGAGAGTAACGAGTCAAACAGAGCAGGAAGAGCTGGTGCTAATCTCTTGTGGTTTATATTCTCATTTCTTGTAGACAGCAGTGCTGGGCAGGCACTGGATTGGGCTCTGCCAGGAATGGGCTGGCACTGGATTGGGCTCTGCCAGGTTTGGGCAGGCACTGGATTGGGCATTCCCAGGAATGGGCTGGCACTGGATTGGGCAGGCACTGGATTGGAATCTCAGGAATGGGCAGGCACTGGATTGGAATCTCAGGAATGGGCAGGCACTGGATTGGGCATTCCTTGCCTGGAGTAACCTCTGTGTTCCTCTGCCAGGAAAGGGAAGGAGCACGTGACCATCTGCACTGTGCACTCCCACCCCTGCATCCTTTAATGAAATGTTATTCATGTGGATAAAGTCATTTAATTGACTTGGTGTAGGAAAGCAACAGCCCCTGAGCGGGCACAGAGCTGGTCCATGTGGGGTGTTGTGTGCCCAGCCCCTCCACAGGACATGGCCCTCTGCAGGGCAGCTCTGGGGAGGCAGAGAATTTGGGCTGTGTTGTTTAACTACTGATGCTGCACCACTGAGCAAGGTATTGCTATTCTTGTAGGGGTTTTTCCCAGAAACCTGCATGTATTTGCCATGTTAGTGCTGCAATGGGCAGATCTGTTGCTGTTTGCAAACTGCTCCTCTTGTCCAGCTCTGGTTCTCGGTGGCTTCAGTGCTCCTGCCCAGGCATCACAGCTGCAACAAGAACATATTTCCCAAGTCACTTCCTTCTAGTTTCTTTCAGAAGACCTTTTACCTTCTAGGGACAGTCAGTAGAGTATAATTTAATAGTTTCAAATTTTTAACACACAGTTTGGATGGAGATCATAAATGTAATTGCCTTTTTGGGGAAAATCCTTATTTGAGTTTATCTTAACAGAAAAAAAAATCAGTAGGTCAACATGGACTCATCCCTCCACATAGATAATTTATCCCTGAAAGCCTTCCAGGCACTGGTATTTTTCTGAAAGGGCAAAGACACTAATCCAGATGGACAGTTCTGCCACCATAAATTGAGAAAAGGCAGTGGAGGCTGCAGGCCCTGCTTAATTCTCCTGCAGAAAGAATGTCCATGGAGAGTCAGACATCTGTCTGAGTGGTCTCATCATGTCAGAACCATCAGTGAGATGATGCTTGCCATGAGCACTGTCTGCAGTTTAGAGAGAAGTGGGAATAAACCCAGGCAGGATTTATTTTTCTTAATAAACAAACCAGCAATTACAGTGATGCTGAGTCATGTATGTGGAAAATTAGTCAAGATACTGTTCAGAACTTAAAAGTTATCCTGTTTCTTTTTGCCTTTGCCCCATTTCATCTGCCCATGCTAAATGCACTGTGTCAGAGGTGAGTCTGGATGCTCATTGTGTCCAGTGGGCTGTCAGTAGAAAATTCTCACTCTGAAGTGTGGAAATGAGGAAATGCTATTTTGTTATTGCTGCTGTTCATATTATTATGTATCCAAATTTCTCCGTTTCTTTACTGGGTTTAATTATAAAAGTGATAGTGCTGATAATTGTGTAACTCAAATTACAGATTCTACTCAAACTAATAATATAATAAGCAATGTAAGAGGACATGATTTAGATGTGACTGGCAGGGAATTCATATTTAGCTGCATAGCAGAGGATCAAAATACTTCAGTCCTAAGTGTGAAGATTACTCTTTTTCTCTAAAATTAAGGGTGTGTAACACCCTGTGTTCCTGGTAATTTTAATTTCTCTGTTGTTTATTATTTCAAGGCAGCTCTTACTCATCTGGGGAGACTTTTGTCTCTGTCCTGTGTGATTTGATCCCTCCCTGTGTTGTGCAGAACACAAAGCAATCTGAGCCTTTGGTACTGGGACAGTTCCAGTGCCTTGGCTCATGTCTGGATTGTGCTTGGAGGTTCATGGATTTAGGGCTTTGTGGATTGAACCTCCAAGCAAGGCTTTGAAACGTGCCCTGGTTGGGGGAGTTGCTCTCTCTGCTGTTTAACCAAGTCACTCTTTGGATATTAAAGTTACTCCAGCTGGTGGTTGTAGGTGGGGGGCTCCCAACTCTGCTCTGGTTTATAAAAGTTCAGGGTTTGGAACTGCCCAAGGCCTGGGTAGTTTTGAGATCACAGGTGGAAAAGAGACACAGCCTTGTGACTGGTGAGAGAACACCAGGACACAGAACACGTGAGGGGTTGCTGTTCCAGGAGGCAAAGCTCCAATCTCCTGGTTCTGCAGGGCTGGAGTTGGGGTGTCTGTGCTCTCAGTTACACTGGGGAGGAAAACTGCAAATGCCTGCAAAGCTGTTTCATTCCTCTCCCCAAGTCTGAGCAAGTTAAACCTTCCACTAAGCTTAATGTGGCTGTAACCCTTCTGTGATGCATCAGACACTGCAGGAGGAGGGAGTGCAGCTCTCCAGACCTGTTGGAAAGGAAAACACAGCAATGCTCTTGGTTGTTATCCTGCTCAAGGGTGTGAGGGGCTTTATAAGCTCTGCATTAAATAAGGTTCCTCTGGCAGTATAAAATTGTTTATTAATTCTGATCAGTACTGTGTGGAGTAGAAATGGGGGAGAAGGTGAGTGAGGGAAGAGAACTGAAATAGAGACATTCATTTGGTTGCCTGGACACATTATTCACTGTGCTCATGAAGGAAAAGAAGAATATTTGAATGCAAACAGGTATCTGTCCTGGTTACTGAAGGCAGCCCTGCATGCTGGAAGGGTTTTAAATCATAGGAGCAAAAACACAGAGGCAGGAGAACTTTTCTGGCCATATATTGAGGCTGGCACCTTCAGAGCTGTCACAGCATTAGGCCACAATTATTAGAACTTTGAAGGTGAAAATAGACTTTATAAAACTGAAAGTCGAGTCTAAAGGAAATTGGTAATACCTTCATATCAGGGACTAATTTTGCTCCTTTTATTGCCAGATGAAAAACAGAATATTCCATTTAAGCAGCTTCTGAGTAATCTGTAATCAAAATACCTCCTCAGTATTGTGGTTCTCCTTCACAATAAACATTGTGGACCTGCAACGCTGTGGTTGAAAGGAAAATAAACAAGTTTTACACCACATTAGAACCATCAGAAAGACAGGTAATTATCACCTGAGCACGAACAGAGGATCTCCAGATAACTGCAATGTGCATGTGTGAGTCTGCAGTGCTCAGCATTTGGTGTTCCCCTTTCATTTGTTGTTTTGTAAAGCACTTTCTGTTGCAGGGTTACTGTTAGAGCAGCATGAATTGCTCCTTCTGTCCTCAGTCTCTGTGCTCTGAAACGTCTGGTATTTCTGGGTTTAGAGTTCTGAGTTCAACTGCACTTGGTGTTCTGGAAAGACACAAATTATCCCTGAGCATCCCTGACTGTACTTGAGACAGTTTTGTCTCTCTGTGCTCAGAGTCCACCCAAAAGTCTTTAGTTCAGATTTAGCTCAGCCAAACCTGTGGGACATCCTGGGGCTTTGGGGACACTTCTTCATGTGCAGCTCAAGAGTTTCAGTCTGTGTTCTTGTGGTATGGACTTGAGCATTTCTCTCCAGTCAGGAGTGTTTTGGTTCTTAAAAAAACACAAAAATTTTGTGGAAAGGCAGGAAAGAAACTGTGATTTTCTCTAATAAAAAGTGGAAGATGTGTCAGTGTGTTGTGCAAGGCAAACCATCTTCATTCTTCATCCACTCAAGCATTTAATGACAGTCTGGGGTGGAAAATAGGTGTTTTCTGTCACAAAGTTTTCTGGGTGTTATTAAAGCTCTTGCAGTCAAAGTGAATACAAGAGAAAGAGTCTGTGTAACAAAAGCAAGGGTTGGGCTCATTCTGAATTGTGCAGGGTTTGCTTCCTAGACTGACCTGCATAATTCAGACTAAAATGCCTTTGTCTTCTTGCATGATCCAACATTCAATTAGGTTTTAAGCAATTCTTTTAGTAATCATTTCAATATCTCCTTTTCATTTATTATTACATTTCTCCAAATCATCTTTATGGTATTTTAAGCCCTTTGGCTGTGTGTGGTGGGACTGCCAGGAAAGAAGTCACTGCAAGGGGGTGATTTGGAATTCAGATTGATGCTTTCATTTGGGCATCTTCTTTTCCCCACTGGAAATAAATATCAGTGAGGGTCAGAGGGTGGAGTTTCCTCTACTGAGGGAGATCTTTTCTCTGGCAAAGAAATGTTCAGTTGCTGAGAAAGTCTGTACTAAAAATAAAATGTGGGGTTTAATATGACTTCTGTTAGTTTTAAAGCCCTGCATGAAACTCAGAGAAACAAGTCCTGTTGGATATTCCTGTTGGTGATTGAGTAGAATTCTGGGTGACAGGACTAACCTTTGCATGCTGAGAACAAAATTTACCATTTTCCCTCTCCTCGAAGAGGGACAGAGAGGAAAAATTTGGTTTCTTGACTCGTAGTGGTCTAAAGGGACCTGACAGGAGTAGGAATATTAATCTGATACCCTGAATAATTCAGAAATATCCAGAAGTTCCCACTGTTATGACTAAGTATCCGAACACTTCACTGGGAACAAAAACTGTAAAGAAAGGAAATACAGAGTTTATTTTGTACAGTCAAAAATTGCTAAACTGCCCCATAGTTTCCAGAAGTTAAAATAAATAATAGTCATTTTCCCTCCCCTGCTGCCCTGATGGGCTGCACCTGATGGTCATTAACAGCAGCTGAAACCACTTGGGCTAATTGGGCAGAGGGGGATTAATGAGGAGCTTTGTCTTCAACTCTGCTCGGGACAGGAGACATTTCCCCCTTTGCCGTGGCATTAAATGGCATTTCACTTATTAATTTTCCTCAATCAAGGCAATGACAGTGTTGGCATCAGAAGAAAATGAAAAATAATAAGTTATTCTTGTTTAAAGTGACTTCCTCTGAGCCTGATCTGTGAGGTAAGAGATGGACACGGAACAGCAAAGTCCTTGCGGGGTTGTGGCCTCATCTCTGAGTTTTGTCATCTAAAACATTATTTGGGATTTATTGTGCAAAATTAAACCCAATCTGAGTTGTTGAGACATTCCACTGATGTGCCACAGATTGGTGTTTATTATTTATTAAGGATATTTTCTGGATGTTGTTAATATAAATGTTAATTATTTCCTGTGGTATTTACTGTCCTTAATCTGCATAAATTGCTCTTCATTCCTGCAGCTCCATTAACAGAGGGGGGAGAGAATAGAATGTCTTTGTGCCTGCATGTTTTTTGATCACAAGTCTCTTTCTCCCCTAACTCTTCTAATTGTTATTCCCTTACAGAAAAAACAGAGAACAAAGGACCTGTCCCAGCTGTTCCACTCATACAATCCATATGATCATAAGGTAAGAAAAAATACACTGCCTGTATTTGTTGCTGGAAAAAATTCCAAATACTTTTGATAACTGTTATTTCATGTTTAGTGCAAAAATTAGAGGAAATCATAGAATTGAAAGCAGGAGGGTGTTCTTGTTAATTAAAGTTTGCTGTTGTATAAATGTTTCTTTGTCTAAGAGAAAACTTAAGCCAAGCTTGAAAAGGTACATTTTGTGATTTGTGAAACCAGTGACTTGGAACTGCTCAGAATCTTTATAGTTTGATGCTTATTTGTAAGGTCTGGGACCCCTGGTTAAAAAAAAAACAAAAACAAAACCCAAACTTAAGTATATTCATACTATAGGGGAAAAAAGTTCATTTCCCTAAAGACATTGCAATAACAGAATAAAGCTGTTACAAGAAGATTTTGGAGAACCAGGGACAGATCCCAACTTTTCTGTGCTGTAACTGTGTCAGGGGGTTCTTGTAGACATTCTGCAAAGGGAGCATCAAGCAGCAGATTGGAGGAGGGTTGTTAAATAGGTTTGTAAATATTTTTGTGGAGTTCCTCCTCTCTTGGATGTACCTCTGGGTATATTTTTATAAACAATTGCAAACCTTTTAATGATTTATCAGCAGCATGAGGTGTCCGCTTGGCCAAGTGTGTGTGGGTTTGCAACTATCCAGTAAAGCAAAGAAGGATTTGAAACATTTCTGTTGTTGGTCAGACATTTCAGAAGAAAGGTCTGAGCTCTGCCTCTTCTTTTCCTGGCCAGGGACCAAATACAGTGGAAAAATCAGCCAGGTTTTATATCTGGGAGGAGAAGGTGGCAGGAGTGTGAACCCAAACATAGATGTGTGTAAGTGCACATCTGTCTGTGGGAAAGAAGTGCAGTGTGATAATTAATTGGTTACACTCACCAGGTGGGATGTTGTTATTAGTTTTGTAGTTACCAGCAACTTGAAAATTTGTGGTGTAATTTTATATCATTTTGAGTTAAATCCATCACTTCAAAGTACTTTTTATAGGTAGTCTCACATTATTTACAAGGTTTAAAGCTGATATTAAGGGCCTGTGAAAAGGGGGGAACATGAAGAGAAAGGGAAACAGTGTGATGGGATTGTTGGATGGGATTGTGTTGCTTTTTGGAATTGAAGCATTTTAAAATAAATGTGTTAGTAAGTCAAGAAAGGTCTAATAAGGAGACACAACTGATGAACTGGAAGCTTTGATATTCCTCCCCATGTCTAAATTCTCCTGTACCAAACACTTTATTCATAGTACAAGGAAATTCCATTATTCTTTTATTAGCACTTCTAATGGAACTTGGCCATTTGGAGCTCCTGCTGCCTTCCTGCTCATATCCTTTGTGGCATTCCATCAAAGTACCCTCCAATGGTTTTGGCTGCAGTTGTGAAGCCTTGTGCACTTTACAGATGAGTCATCAGGCCATGTGGAATTGGATAGAAATGCTTAGATATAGTCCCTTTTGATCTTTGTTTTAGGACCTTTAACAAAGTATTAAAAGTAGCACAATTGTTTGAGAAGTGATTTTTGAAGCTCCACTTTTGCTGCTTCCAAGCCCATTCAGCGTGTGTGTAAATTTATATTTTATATATATGAGTGGAAAAGGGTGGGGGGAAAGGACAAATGGAAGTTTATTGAAGTTACAATTTTTCCTCCTTTTCCATTTGATGGGGAAGGTTTTCCTCTGCTGACAATTCTATTTGCAACAACCTCAGTGCAGGTTTCTTGCTCTGTGCTGTTGGTTCCCCCCTCAGCTCCCAATGTCACACTTGTCACAGTCACTTCCTTTGCCCATTAAAAGATTCTCTCTGAGGTCCTTTCTAAAGTAGAAAAGAGGGAAACTTAAGAACTTAAGTAGGTGCTTAGTGGTAGTTAAAACAGATGTAAAAAGCTTATGAACTGCAGGGGCTGAAACAGGACTTGCTGCCAAGGTTTGATAGTTCTTCATCCTTTAATGATGGAATTTCTCATAGAAAAGAGAAAAATCAGTCAGAAAATGAGAAAATGTTCGTTATTCCCCTGAAACAGAAAGTGATGTTTTGCTGGAGTAATTACAATAAACTTATTAACCTAATTGCTATTTATTTATGGTCAGGAGACCAACAGCTCTTAGAAATAGTTGCTGTTCCTGGAGATTTTGCCTTGGTGGATTTGTCTCTCTGGAGTGAGTTACTGCAGCCTGAAAGATTTAGATGTTCCTGGTTGTGCATTCCCAGGTGAAAAGCAGCTGTTTTATAGAGGTGGAAACAAGGATTTGCTTTTCCTCTGCTCACAGGTGTGTGGAGTCTTACCCAGGGAGGCTTTAATTCAGCAGCAGGGGGGACAGAGCTTTAAATTGTCCCCTACAGAAGGGATGGAAAAGTGGCAGAACTTCTCCCCTGCCATCAGCAGGGGCAGGATCAGATAAGCTCCTGTATTCTCTACTGCCTAAACAAGTCTAAGTTACCATCTGGTTGCCCTGGGTTGGATAATTCCCCTCTCCAGGTGGATTTGATCCTGCTCTTTACCCTGGTGTCACCACAGGGATTACAGAACCTCTGGGTCTCTGACCCTGAGCCCCTGCAAAGCTCCTTCAGTCTGGAATGCCTGGCAAACACTGAATTCTGGATGGCAGACACAAACCAAGAGCTCCCTTTTCTCAGGTTTTTCTCTTGTCCCTTTTAAATATCTTGTAAAATTCTTTCTTTTCAAATGTAAATAATTATTTGAGACATGCCAAGCTCTGTCTTGGTTATGAAAATGTTCCAGGTGTGTCATTGCCCAAACTTACTCCAGGGAGCAAGTGTAAAAATACACAGAATCCTCCTCGTGATGAAGCCATTTCTTGTTCTGAAATACTGGTTTGTCCTGTGTTTGTGTGGAGGGGGAGTGTGTCCAGTCTGGCTCATCGAGAGCCACGTTCTGGTTCTGTGTGACTTTTCCCTCACCAGCAGTAGAACAGCTCTCCCAGTTCCATGTACACTTTATCTTTTTCTAGGAGCATCAGGAAAGGAATAGAAAATTGCACCCTCATAAAGCTGTTCCTCAGCAGTTTTAGTGTTTTAAAGCTGAAGAGAAGGTATTTGAGGATCACTGTTTTTACCCTTGGGTAATCTGGCCAGTTTTCTCCCAGCTCATTCGGTGACAGGCTGTGTTTGCACACAAGTAATTCCTGCTGAGTGGTTTTTGTGGGCACACTCTGAGGTCCCACAGGAGCTCTGCTCTGCCTGCAGTGGGTGTTTAACTCCAAACTGATGGAGCTGGACCTTTCTCCTGAATTGTGGGTGTCCTTTAATATTTAGGACTCAGCTTTTCCCAGGCATTGAGGTGATTGTGTTAGTGGGTTACCTGGTCAGCCCAGCAGGTTGGAGAAGCTGAGTTGGAGTTTCTGGGTCGGAGTGTCCAGACTGAGCAGCACAAAGTCTGAGTTCTTGTCTCCTTTCTGTCAGATAAGTTAATGTTCAGTCTGGCCCTCAAGCCATTGTTTAAAACCATAATCCTCAATTTATGCTCTGCAAAGGAATGTTTTTCATGTATTAAACACAGCATAACAGGAGTACTGTTGATTTCTCTGCTTTGCCTGCCTGGGAGGACATCAGGGACACCCTGGGCACATCCATCCCTGCCTGTGGCACGTCCATCCCTGCCTGTGGCACGTCCATCCCTGCCTGTGGCAGCCACACAGCCCTGGGGAGTTGTGCTCAAACCTCAGCTGTTCCTGCCTTTTACAGCCTGAATCTCTTACTCTCAAACAGACCATGATCTGTGAAAAAATAAGGTCATGTCTTACAGCATTAGGGATTGTTTTTCTTAGCATATACCGTGTCCAACCAAGTAAGAAATAAAGTCAAAGTTCATGTGGTTTGAGAAGAGGTTTTTGAGGTATTTTCTCCCAAATTCAAAGTGCTCAGGATTAAAAAAATTAATTGCTATTTCAAAATGTGCTCCAATTGATGCAATACAACTAAAGTAGTTGTAAAATCATTAAGCCTCATTCTTTTAAATGTTCTTTATTGATGTGTTCTGGAAATGTTAAAACACTTACAAAGCCAAAACCCCCTGGAGAATGCCTGTGCTTTGGGCAAATTGTATGGACCACTGTGCTGAGATACACAATTAAGTGACAAAAAGCTTTCTTGTTTTGTTTTGTTGGGTTGTTTTGGGGGTTCTGTGAGCTCTTAGCCTGGCACACAGTTTTGGGAGGCAGGGGTGTGATGTCCTGTGTTCTGTTGGCTTTGATAAATGTGCATAATTGATTAAGGAGCAGCAATAACAAGGCTGTGTGTGGCTGTCCTCGAGGTGCCAGTGGCTGCTGGCACTCTCAGGCCTGCCACGTTTTCCACCAGTTCTTTCCACAGCACAGTCTCTTGTTCCAACTTTTAATGGACAATAAACAGTCTAATGTTGGCTCCTTCAGCCGAGGTTTCTCTGCTGGGTTCTGTAGTTCTGGGGGAGTTGATGCTTTGGGTCAGAAACTTTCCAGAATTTCCCCAAAGTTGTGCTCCTACCCATTGAAAGAGGCTGTAAATAATGCTGGGGTGGAGCTGTTCTCCCTGTGGGATGGGAGCTGCTGCCAGATGGGTGGGCTCTGCCTTTTGGGGCATCTCTGTGTGCCCAGAGGGCTGGGCATTGCCAGGAGCACAGCGTGGCAATCCCAGCAGTGCCCAGGGCTGTGGCATTGCCTGGGGATGATCCTGGGCAGCCCAGGGGAGGGCTGAGGGTTCTGATCAAAACCAGGCAAGTCCTGCAGCCCCTCCACTCTGTGCTGGAGGAGGTGCCTCGAGGGGCAGGGGTGGATGGAGGGGGTGGTGGTGGCACTGAGACCCCACAGGACTCTCTGCCATGGTGAGGGCTGTGCAGTTAAACAGCACAAACTGGGAGATGGGAACTCAAGAGCTACTGTTGGGACCAGTTTTCCCACCAGTGAGCCCCTTGCTTTCATTTTTCTGCCATGTATGGGGAGTCCTTTACAAGTAATGAAATTTGAATAACAGAAATTCTGCTGAAAGAAACCTCTCTGAAATGCCTTCTGTTGGCTGACTTTCTAATGGCAGAGCTCACTATTCTGCTCTTGTTAATTGGGTCCTAAAAGCCTTGGGTTTGAAGATGTTTCTGCACTGTGGTGTGATGTGGTTTCCTGAGTGGTGTTATGGGTTTAGCTGGTTTAGGGAGGGGGTTTGACTGTATTGGGCAGTTGGCATTTTGCCAGCTCAACCCAAGACAGGTGGACATTAAATTGAAATGCTGGACACTAAAGGAGTTGGAAGTGTTGCTGTGAGAGCAGTTTTTTAAAGGCAGCTGGTGACAGACTAGAATGTATCTACAGCATTAAACACATCTGCAGGTGAGATTTGTCTTTCCATAGTCTGTTCATAGTTCCAGATCCCCCAGACTTGGCCATTTGTGCCCCTGTGTTTGCTGCTGTCACCTGTCCCAGCTCCCACGTTCTGGAGTGGTTTGGGTTTATATGAGAGGCAACGTGTAAGGAACAGGGTTTGGGTGCTTTTTGGAGTCTGGCAATGGGAACTCCCAGAACTGCTGAAACCCACAAGCAGCTCTTGCTGCTTTTCCTAAGGACAGGAATGGTTCTCAGTCATTAACTGGGCTTTATAAGGTCTGCTGTGAATGTGTAGGTTTTACTTCTGAGCCAGAAAAAAAGAAAGCAGTTTTGAGGTCCTGTGTCAGCCTTCACAGTTTTTGGATAATGACTTGGGGATATGATTCTGGATAATAATAAAAATCCTTTTAACCTGTTTTCCATCTATTCCAGGAACAGCATTGTACTAAATCATAAGGCAAGTGTGAGGTTGCAATGCCTGTGATAAAAGCCATGCTCTGAATCTCCTAAAGGAGGTGCTTTGAGTTGTTCCTCTGTAAGATGAAAAGCTTTTCTGGGTTACTGCTGAAAAGGGACAGAGCCTTTTGCTGTCTCCTGCCTTGAAACAGATTTGGGGTTTAATTTAATAGCTCAGATATCAGATATGACCACGTTGTATGGAAATACTCTCATTGTAACCTGCATCCATTCTTCTCTGTTCCTCCCCTCGTGTTCAGAGCTGCTTTTTGGAGGAGGTTACATAAAGCTATTCTATGCTCTTGGTCTGATGGGAGGCTTCAAAGGACACCCCTGAAAGAGAAAAACAATTTCTGTTTGGGAGAGCAGTGCAGGGGCCTCTTGCTAATGGCACACTTGAACATTACTTGATGGCAGTGAAGAAAATCTAATTGCCTGACAAGCTCCTGCTTATTCCTAACTCTGAGCCACACCGAAGTTCTTCTGGAACACAGAGCAAGTTAACACAGAGGCAGCTTGGAAAGGGCTGTGCAAACACCAGGGTTTGTTCAGGGTTTGTGGGAAATGGGCACAGAAACAAGGCAAGCAATGCTGTGAAGGCCTCACTTCTCCTTTGAATGTGCTGTGTGGAGGAAGACAGGTCTGCTGTGATTTAATTCTGTAGCTGAAGTGTTGGGATAGAAGAGTTTCAGTCTGATTTGGAGTGTGTGTTGCATCCAGAAAGTGAAAAAACAAAGAACCCAATTCCTGACTATGGATCTAAAACCAACGGTTGGTTGGTTGATTCTGTTTCACACAAAACCTGAAATATATACAGGAGAGGTGTATGTGATTAATATTTCAGTGAAAACCGTATTTAATGCTGTTATCTTTGGCTGTAATTGGATATTTAAAGCGTGTAGCCCTGTCTGCTGCTGACTGAATTGTTTGGGATTGTTACCTCAGTTATCAGCCAGACGGGAGGGTTGTCCTGGTTTAGGCTAGGCAGGTAGTTGTTGTAGCTTTTTGAAATAATCTTCAAAAATTCCTTAACAATAGTCTGTTAAATCCCATTTGCATCTCCTCACAAAGGTGGGGATGTGTGGGCTTAGATGCTGAACAAGGTTTCACAGGTCCTGATTGAAATCTCCTCATTAATCACCTTGGGAGGAGTTGAACAAATGAGTTGCTGTGATTCACCTTTTTCAGTTAAACAGTCACAAAAATAGTGGTCCTTTACCTGAGCTTGAATGTATCCCAAGGAAGGTACAGACCTGGATTCCTCATAAATGCACTTTAACAGGCCCATTTCATTCACTTCATTTAACATGTTCTTAATATTACTTTTCCTCTGTATTCTGGTATTTTGCAAACATAAAAGGATTTTCATCCCAAAAAGCTGCATCCACCCAAAGATGGGACTTTAGAGACTCTGTCTTTGATTTGCATCCTGTAAAGGGTAAGATGTTTTGGGCTAGTGGCACATTTCAGGTTTGGTATCTCATGATCCATCACTATAAAAATGGAGGAATTGTCTCCTTAAAGAACCAAAAGCATTACAGTTTCTTCATGACAAATGTGGCATTTTCTAATGTCACTGAAAACAAGTAAGAAGATGATCTTTAAAGATGACATTTTAGTTCAGATAATGCTGCTGCAGGTCATGTTTAATTTTCCTTTCACCTGTTTCTTGTGCAATCATGAGTCATATCCAGTCACCAGCCTTATAGAAAAAGAGATGGAGATGCAAGTGGTGATGCAGGTCTTTTGGATTTTATTTTACAAAATATATTTCTGTGCCATTTGCTGTGTGTAGCACATGTAAGGTGTGCTGTGATGAAACACTTCAGGCTGCAAATAGAAGCAGTCCTGCTGACAAACCCTTTATTTCACACTGCCAGGCTGTTTCCAGGAAAAACCCACCTCTGTGTAATTGCTGCTGCTGGTTTGTGCTTCTCCTTTAATGCTGCCATCACCATTTATGAAGCATGTCTGTGGTGAATTACCCTTTTCCATGCCTTTCCTTTTTACAAGCTCATTTTTTCAATAATAGACCTGCTTGGTGCCAAACCTCACAAGGTGTAAACCATCACTGGCTTACATTGCAGCCCCCCTTGTTCTCCAGGTGACACTTGAAGGTGTGTAACAAAGCTCAAAATACAAAGCATTTGAAGTGCTGTGAGGGCACAGAGATTAATTCCCAGTTCCTGTGTCAGGCAGGCAGTGGCAGCTGCTTTGGGGATGGGTGGCACGAGCCCATGTTAAATAAATCAAATGGCAAGTGCAGTTTGACAGATCCTGCCATCAGTGCAAACATTATTAAACCCATTAAAGGCACTGCTTTAATTTTGTGTTTCAAGTGCATCTCTTTGGCTTGCAGAGCCTTTCCCAGCCCTCCTTCTCCAGTGTCTGTGGCTGCTCCCCAGGGCAGTGCCAGGGTTGGTGGTGCCTTTCCCTGCCCTTGGTGCTCCAGGGTGGGTGACCAGAGGCTCCATCTGAGACTCTGGGTGGCACTCCCTGGTCCCCTCGCTGTGATTGATGGCTCAGGGTTGGCACCATCTGCCTCCTGATAGGCTGCATTAATCATATTCCAGACTGGGGGATTTTTTAATGATCCATGTTGGAAAGTGTGTGATTCTCTGTATTTGTGCACTTAATTCCTGTAGGCTCCAGTCCTACAAAAGGAGCAACAAGCCTCTCATGCAGTTTGAGTTAAATAGGTCTCTAAATAAATCTCCACTTACAAATGCCCATATATCAATTTTACTCCTAGTTTTGGCTGTACTGTATTTTGTTTTCTATCAGCACTGCCTTGTGTTGACAGTATTTTTGGTTAGGAACACTGGACTTGCCTACTCTTTCTGTTGTCTCTCTCTGATGGGTTCATGTTTTGCTGTACATTTATTTCCAAAACAATGTTTGCTTGTTTGTTTCCAGTCTCACAGCTTTTTGGAACAGACACGTGGGGTTGAGAGAACCTTAATTCACCAATTATCTGCGTTAAATTAAGTAGTGATGCTGGAGATTAGGATAAGAAACCCTTGCTTAATCATTGTTACAAAAGCACCATCTCCATTTGCTTGACAAGGAGGATTTTCAAAAAGCCCCCACAAGTGATCAGACTGTGTCCAGTGCTGAGTTACAGTGCTCCAGAAAATCAGCTCTTTCTGAACTGTTCTGTGCCAGCTCAGGAAAACAGCCCAAACTCCTCACACACACACTCTGCTGTTTGGGACCTGGAGTAAGCAGCTTAGTGTGAAGAAACCCTGTGTTGGCATATCCTCTGAAACTCACTCTGCTTTTCAGCTGGACAGCTCCAGTCAATCTTGTCTCAGTCCATGCAGGTTTCATGGCTTTGCTCCCTGAAGTCAGTGCAGTCAGTTGTGCAGAGGATGCTCTGCCTTGCTGTGGGGTTGCTGCTGCTTCTCTGCTTTGCTCCCTGAAGTCAGTGCAGTCAGTTG
>JAJPCS010000025.1:1636152-1660460 GCA_021164005.1 Willisornis vidua nigrigula
TTCTCTGCTTTGCTCCCTGAAGTCAGTGCAGTCAGTTGTGCAGAGGATGCTCTGCCTTGCTGTGGGGATGCTGCTGCTTCTCTGCCTGGGTTTGTTTCTGGTCAACAAAGAGAACGGAGGGACTGGAAATTCGGGTTGTGTTTTGGGTTTGAATTTTTGTTCTGTCCTTTTTGAGTTTTATTGTCACTGCCTGTGTTGTGAGGGGTGAGCAAATACTCAGAATTTAAGTTCTACCTGCTTCTGTATGCACATTCCATTCTTTATCTTTCCAATAACAAGTCAGCAAATGAGATGACTCAGCCTTTTAATGAGCTCCTTTTCCAGGGACATTTAATGTGGTGGTGTCTGGTCTTGCTGTTGCTCTGATTATGAGCAATATTGCACCAAGAGATGTCAATTTATTGTAGGGTGTTTGGGCTTGGAAAACAGATGCCTTTGGTGTAGGTATCTTTAAAAATCCTACATGTTTGTGTTTAAAAATCTACAGGATTTGGTTTGAATAATAATAATCTGAGAAATCATCCATGTGAAAGTTTTTTAAATTGTTTCAAAGGATTCTTCCTTCCTTGAGACTATATAGAGGGTTTTGGTGCTTTTAAGCTCCTTTCTAAGTGCTGTTGTTGAGCAGTTCCTTTCCTTGACATGTTCATGGTTTCAGGGTGAGGGGAGACCTTTGCTGGTTGGATTCTGTGGAAACTGGTTGGGAATTGGTGCATCAAAACATTTTATGCAAGTGGGGAGAGTGAAAGGACTCACTGTAAACCCTCTGTCATGCCTCATATCTAAATCAAAGTACTGCAGTTCCTCATCCTGGAAATAGGGGGATGTTATTGCCAAAAAAGCTGTTTGTTTGTTAGTTGGTGGATAATAAGCCATTATATCATGTACATACATACATATATATATGTATATTGCACACACACATCATTTCTGTGCTCTCCAAATTCTCTTCAGAAAAAGCTCTGCTGGAACTTGGTGCATTTTTCTTCCTCTACTGCAGCTTCCCCTGATTCTGAGAACGATTCCCCAAAAAGAAAAGCCTCGAGCCAATAAGAAAAAGGGAATTGCCAGTGAGGATCTGTGTGTTGTGGTGCTGGTTGTGGTTTTTGAGGAACAGTCTCCTCTTTCAGAGTCTTTCACCATCCCAGTTTCCCTGAAATGTTTGAAAGGAGGTGTCAGCCTATTTTCTTCTGGAGAATAAGCTTTTGACTTTGAAGCTGAAGCCTCAAAGTTATCCAGAATCACAAATTGCTTATTTGTGGGGGGAAAGGAATTTGCATCCCACAGGAGAAATAGCAGGTCAGTGGGGATGTCTGAGGGTGTCTGAGCCCATGCAGGGGGCTTGGCTGCCAAGGGTTTGTGTGGCTGAGTCAAACACCACTCCCAAGTCACTGCTGGGCTGTATTTCCTCAGCACTGAACAGCAAAGTGACAACTGCTGTGGTTCCCAGCACCATCTGTCTTGTGAGCCCTGCCCTTCTGCTCCTGCTGGAGGTGATAAATCCCACCTTGTTTCTCCAAGAAAATAAAAATAGTATTTAATCTGCGGTTCCAAAGCTGGATCAGTTCCAAGGGAGGCCCTGGTAGTGATTTCCTTTGTCTCTGGGGTGTAAAGTTGGGCTTACACCTAAGTGTGTATGTATAAATATTGCAGATTTATTGCTGTGTGTGCTGGGCCACAAATACAAGTCTGGGTACAAACATGTCACAAAAAGTCTTTTTAACAATCACTAATTTGTATCCACCATAAAGTCATTATTTTAACTTGGATATCTACAACTGAAGGTGTTAAAGGTGTTCTGATGGTTGGGGTGGGGAGGAGAGATTAAGGTGGGTTCCTGCTTGGGTTTGTATTTTGAACTCTTTGCTGGTGGTTGTTGTGGGCAGTGCCTTTAGGTATTTTTTATTTTAATTTCAGCACAGTCAGATATGAAATTGGTGGATAATTTTTCAAATTTCCTGTTTTCTCCTGTATGAACAAACTGCCTTTAGGGTGGATTGGGTTTTTACCAGAATTCCCTGAACACAACATATTTTATGGAACTAAACACCCTTTATGTGAAGCCAAGAAAACTTGTGCCATGGCCCAAATATGCAAAATGGGGCACTTTGCCTTCATTGCTTTTATCAGTCACTTAGAATTTTTCACTGAAAATATTGGGAATATTCAGTGTAATTAAGTATTTTCCTTACACAAGTGAAAGAAATCCTTTATTGTTTCTGAAATTATAAAAATGTTGTGGGAATTTGAGAGTTGGGGGAGTGGATTGTTTTGAGAGGTCAGAGGGTGTGTTGTCAGGTGGGATGTTCTTGCTCTCTGTGCTCAGGGGGGACAGTGAGAGGCAGAGATGGTGCAGGGCTCTTACTGCATCTCCATAAACAGCCCACAATGATCTGTGGAAAAAACAGCCCCTTTTCTAAGAGAGAATTAAAAGAGGGGTGGAGATAATGAGTCAATCTTTTGTCTCTTCAGGTGCCCAGAGCCCAGGTGAGTTTTCTCACAGCAAACTGCACATTTCTGCCCGGGGAGAACTTCCCTCTGGGCTCCAGAAAAGAGAGAAAATTGATGCTTGAATACACTTTGATCTCCTGTTGTAAAAACCACAAAAGGGTCTTGCTGCTTTTTAGTGTTTTTTCTTTATTCTCCACAGCAGAACTTGGGCCTGTGTATGGTTTGTGCTCCCTCTGCTCTCAGGGAACTATTCCAGATATAGGAAGAAAAGTGAGTGGTGAAAGGAGCAGTGATGCAAATGCAGTCAGTTAAAAAAGAGGGAAACAAAAAGGGAAAAAAATGAAGATTAAACCCCACAAAACCATTGTAGTCAATAATAAACACATATGACCTTTTTGATGTCTGGCCCCTCTCCTCCCAAATGATGTGAGTGGGGCAATGCCTCATAGAAACACCGTTTGTGAGTAACACCAAGGTGAAGGTGCCTTCAGATACCTCTCAAGAGGCCCCTATATGAGAAAACCAGCAAGGGAAGAAACAAATGCTTCAGGGAAGAAAAAACAGTCCTGCCAGACTCACTGTCTGCTGCACTTGGAGGAAAGACATAAATATTGTTTGCCACGTTATACTGAGCAATGTGTGATGGATGGAGCAACTGTAAACCCTTCATTGTTCCTCCAGCTAAAACAAACACAGTGTGTAATTAGTTGGCTGCTTCTGCCTGATCCTAAATCCCAGGGAGATTACAGGCCATTTGAGTCATCATCTACCTGGTTCTTTACAGGGTTGTTTGGAGTCATCTCTGGGTTTGCAGGCACCAAAGCTCTGCAGAGAGCCGAGTTCCCACTGCCCTGACACTGCTCTCAGCCGAGGGGGGTCCTGCTGCTGACCATTGACTCAGAGCCATGCCGGGGATTTCTGGATGTTCAGAGGACTTTTTTCAGAGTCTCCAACTTTGTACAATTCAGTTTTATAAATGAATCTCAGTACTAATTTCATTTTGTGGGTTTAGGGTTTTTTTATTCCTCCTTGATGAGGCAGTTAATCCGTTTTAATTTGCATCTTCTGAAGGAAAATTCACTTTCACTTCACTGTAGTGCAAAAGGTTGAATTGTTTGGGGTTTACATTTGCAAGGTCACCTTAAATACAAAACCTTCCTATGGATGCACAAGAAATTCTGATTTAATTTCTGTGTTAGAATGAAAATTTTCATTAGCATTACTATAATATGAAATCTTGATTTAACTAGAAGGACTCCTGAATGAGAAAACCTTTATAGACATTGCTTGGGGGTTTTATCTTTTTAGATAAAACTTTCTGAAAGTCCATTTTCCTCTCCTGCACCATCTTGTCCAAGTTTACCTGTTGGATACTTTAATGAGTAGTCAGATTTCTGCTGCTTCAGAAGAGCCCTGAGTGGTTCACTGGCCCCTCATAAACCTCATGCAGAGGATATTGGAACACATTGGGAAACTCTTGGGTGGAGAATGTGGGAAAATCCATCAAAGCCAGTGAAGTTCAGTCTGTGGAACACGTTAAATCAGCCTTGTCCTGCCAGGCCACAGTGCCTTGTGCCATTCTGGAAAGCTCTGTGGAGAAAGATGACTTCAAAGTTCAGAGACAGTCTGTATGCAGAGATAATGCCCTTTATGAGACAAATTGCTACTGGTAAAAAATTCTCAGACTGCTGAAAGCTCCTGTTCCTCCCAACTCATCAGATAGTATCAATTTATTTTTAAAAAAATATCTTACCATAGGAGTTTTGTTCTTCTATCCTTAGATCATTATGGCTACACCAACACTACTCTAAAATCAACCAAAGGATGGGTTATTTCTACTTATTTGAGTTACTTCATTTTCTGAGTCATCTTGGATTTCTGTAGCTTAAGATGCCAGACCTGAGCTCAGGGCAAGGAGGAGGATTCCCTGATTTCCATGAAGTACCAAAGTACAACACACACAATCAACTTGGGAATGTTGTGTAGCTTTTATTACCTTTACATCCTTTTCTGTAGCAGTGAAAGGAAGAGCTGGTGCCCTTGTGCCTGGCAGGGGAGCAGGGCACGAGCTGGGCAGTGGAGGAGGAGGAGGAGGAGGCATGGCTGGAGTGGAACACATGGAAGCAGATGGAAACAGAAACACCAGCAGTGGAAGCACAGCAGTTTGGTGTTTGCTCAGAGGGATATTTGGATTCTGTGTTGGTGTTTTCTCAGAGGGGTATTTGGATTCCATGTATCTGATTAGTATTGTGATTTACAGATGTAAGTGGCACTTCTCTCCTGACTGGAAGCAGCCCTGTCTCTTGTCACACAATTCAGCTGCTCTCACATTGGCATTTTATGGAGTTGGATGAGCTGATTCAAGCCAACAGAAAGAGGTTTGTGTTGCTAGGCTGGGGCAGGGTCTGACCTCATCTGCCTGCTTGTGTGCAGGGATGTTTTGCATATGGTTCCAAGAGGTATGTGCAGCTGGGGGCAGAGCTCTGAATTACTGCAGTGATTCATGGCACTGCTTCCTGTGCAGTCACCTTGTCCTCCTTTAGTCAGTGAATGCAGCCTCAGCTCAGGAGAAATCCAGGCTTGCTTTGCACTGCAGCACGAGGATTGTTTGTTCTTTATATTAAAGATCAAAGGATTTTTTTAATAGCAGCAGGAACCACAGATCATAATTCACTAAAATTACTTTCCCCCCTTTTCAATCTTAGAACTATGCTATTGTGGAGTATTTATTGTTTATTATGCAATATAGATGTCACTGAATGCAGTTATGTTGATTCAGGATGGCCTTTTGTACATGTTTTTCAGAACTGCAAAGGATTGCATTTAATTAAAACACACACATTAGACCAGATGCTCCTTTAAATGGAAAAACTCATAATATGGGCAAGAAGCTTCCCCATGTTGGTCATTCCATGTCCCCTCTGCTCTGGCTGCTCCTGGTGTGATCCATGTTGGTCATTCCCACATAACCCTCTGCTCTGGCTGCTCCTGGTGTGTTCCAGGTTGGTCATTCCCACATATTCTCTGCTCTGGCTGCTCCTGGTGTGTTCCATGTTGGTCATTCCCACACAACCCTCTGCTCTGGCTGCTCCTGGTGTGTTCCAGGTTGGTCATTCCCACACAACCCTCTGCTCTGGCTGCTCCTGGTGTGTTCCAGGTTGTCATTCCCACATATTCTCTACTCTGGCTGCTCCTGGTGTGTTCTAGGTTGGTCATTCCCATGTTCCCTCTGCTCTGGCTGCTCCTGATGTGATCCATGTTGGTCATTCCCATGTGCCCTCTGCTCTGGCTGCTCCTGGTGTGTTCCAGGTTGGTCATTCCCATGTGCCCTCTGCTCTGTCTGCTCCTGGTGTGTTCCAGGTTGTCATTCCCACATGCCTTTTTTTGGTAAAACACTCATTTCTGTCCAAACTCCCCCTATTTTATTTTCAGAAGTTATGCTTAAGGAAGGAATAAGAAAAACTCTTTTCCTCCCTGAGGTTATTCCCATGCTTTAGTGCCAGGAATACCCTCCTACACTGCTGTTTCATGGGAAATTATCACGTTGGCCTTGGGTCAAAGGAGATGAAGCTTTCAAACAGGAGGTGGGTGGTAGGGAATGCAGTTTCCAACTCTCTGCCCCCCATTGGAGGTGGTAGTGGCATGTGCACTGAAGGGTATGTACAGGCCTAGAGAGCAGGTCTGTTACTTAAATCATTCTGAAAAATATGGAAACAACCTGGCTTGGTTTGTCTTTTCTCTTTCTTGGAGTAGAAACCACGTGTTTTATCTTCAGTGTGTTCTACACTTGCCAACTTCTGAAGCTGTGAAGGTGAACCTTGAGGGGGATTACTGAGGACACCAAGGGGTTAATTTGCCTTCAAAAGAGACTTTAAAGCAGATGACATGAGAAATGTTTAAAAACCTTTCCTGTGCCCCCAGCATTGGTCTCTCTAAAGACACCTGAGCAAAGTTCCTGCCATTCTTGCACCGTTGCTGCCCACAAGAACAGTCTGTGTCTGTATTTGTTACTGTGTCTGTCTAAAAAGGAAAGGAGACTTGACTCTTTCTATCCACCCAGCTCTTGCAGGTACAAAGTGGAAGCAAATGTGACCTCAGCTGTTCATCCTGTTAACTTGGTCAGGCTTTTTTCTACTAACAGTAAAAAATAGGTAAATTCCATCGAATTTGGGGGTTGGGTCCAGATGTTTGCAGGGCACTGTGAATGGGATTAAAATAACTGCAGTAACACCCTGGATAGTGGGGTTATTAATGGTTATTGATGAGGTGGTGCAGTGGCACAGATATCCCTCAGAATCATATTTCTTAACACTGAGTTGTGTTGGCTGAGAGCTCAGACTGCCCTTGGTCACTCTGTGCTGTTCTGCTGCCCGAGGTGCCTTGAACTGTGAGAGCTGAGTCACATTTACACATTTGGTATCTTAAGGTCTTGCCCTGACTACAGAAAGTTCCTGTCTTAAGGCCTGAGCTCAGCTGAGCTGTGCTCTTTGTGGAGGTGTCAGCACCCCACAGCAGCAGATAAATCAAATGCAACAAGCCCATTGTAAGGTAATTTTTCTAAATAAAAAGGATTGATTGAAATGGTGGGAGAGGTGGTGCTGGAGCAAAGTCAGCCCTCTGGCACTGCAGTTGGTTCAGACAGAGAGTGAGTTTAATGAGACAGTCAAATCCCACCTCATTTTTATCAGAGAGCCAGGAATTATTTCCATAGTCAGCAGAGCTGAGCTGCTGGAAAACAAGGCAAGGGGCTATTGAAGCTGCTCTCTTGGAACCTTCAGGCAGGTGTAATACAACTCTTCACCTGGCACAGCTGCATCTGCAGCAGCATCATAGCAGGAGTCCTTCCTGAGCTGAGGAATGCTCTTTATTTTATTTGCGACATCAACAGGGGCAGTTGTTTAATAGGTGAGAATTGCACTTCAGAATAACATCCCTTTTTCCTGCTGTTGTTTTTGGGTTGTTATTTTTGTTGTCTCTATAATATGGGGTTGTCAGTACAGGCAGCAGGAGCTCTGTTAGCCTTGAGGTCAGGCATCGAGGCAAAATCTTGACACATTCCCAGTCTAGAAAGAGCCCTCCTTTCTCATCTGTGTTTATTACCTTGTTTCTTCTAAGGGACATGTAAAAATAACCTTATTTTGCAGCACTATCGAGTTTGGTTCATGATACCCCCAACAGACCTGTTTCTTTGGGGTGCAGAGTACATTTTATTGAGCTGTGTGCTCAAAAATTAAAGATGTTACTGTGTTAAACCAGAGAGAACTGACCTTCCTGCTGCCCCATGAGGGGCAAAGCTGCATTCTGAGATTATTTGGAAATGGTAGAAGTGGCTAATGGGCGTTTTGGTTCTTAAATAAGTGCAAAATAATTGTTCTCATGCCTGCAGTGGTGTCTCAGTGTGTTTGAGGCCCCTGAGTGGCAGTTCTGTGTCTGAGCACCTGCTGACCCACCCCAGGGTGCACCTTGGGCTTGGGCTGGGATGTCTGTGCTGCTTTTGCCCCATTCCCACCATCCCCACAGCACAATGGGAATATAATTCTGTCTTCACGACTCTGTTGTCATGACTTGGGGCAAACCTGGACCATAAACAGCCCAGCTGACGTTTCTGAATTTAACCCTCAAGTTTAAGCAGGGAATTGTGACCACGAATAAGTGAATTAATTCATTGTGGGCACAGCAGATCCACTGTGTGCTTTGCCTGTCCTTGGGAAGAGGGAATGTTTCTGGAACACACCAGGAGCAGGATGGGTCTGGGAGCATCAGTTGGCAGCTTTGGGGCTCTCGGTAGCTCTTTATTTCCCTGTTCTCACGTGGGGAAGGTGCAGCACAGGAGCTGCAAAGGCCTTTCTGAAGGAATTGCTCTGCCACGTGAAGACTTTCTTGTACCAAACCCACATTCCAGCCCAGCAGGATTGAAAGGAACCACACGGAGGGGATGAGTCCTTGCTTTGTACATAGAGGTGTGTTCTAATCACATCTTCCTGAGGGTTTTTCTGTTATGCTGATTCTTTGTACTGTCATGTTAATGACTGGAAAACTCCTTTTTTTTATCCCCTTGTACTCTCTCACTTGTAGGGAATTGGCACCCTTTTCTTTTTTCTTTTTTTTTTTTTAATAAAGGGTGAAAAGAACTAACGTACTTTCAGGGAATATTTTAATAAACAATGTTCCAAAAGACTTATTTTATAAGAATTAAAAGAAGAATTCAATATATATAAGTATGGTATGGATTTGCTCTGATTCAGAGTCTAGAAGAATCAGGGCATTGCCAGTACCATTATTTTCATAAAATGATTATTATATTTTTAAGAAAAAATGTTGAATTAATTTATTCTTCTCATATAAGGTTATCTAGACAGGTCTGTTTAATTTAATGGCTGTTTCATGATTAAGGGAGAGTAAGAAGTTCTTAATTGAGGAACAGATAAAAAGCAAACTAATTAACTCCCAGTGCATTTCTTTAGCAGCATCCAAACAGCCATTTCTGAGATGAACTTGGGTTCCTCATCTTTTGAGCTTTTAATCATATTTTAGATTGCATTTTTACACCATCTGTACTACAAAAATGACTGTAATTTCTGTCACAGTTGGAAGCATCAGTTAATAAATGTTTTCTATTTTGATCTAGGGAGGTGTTTGAATTGAGGGGAAAAGTATTCTTAAACTAATTGAGTTAATTTACAGTAGATTGAGGGAGAGAGGAGTGGAACTGGTTTCCTGTTATCCCTCCCTGGTCTTGCTCCAACTCTGAGCTTGCTCTTTTGGATTTGGATGCTGTCCCAAGCCCTGTGACCTCGTGCCAATTCCTGCCTGGATACTGGGAAGGCTTTGCCCTTCCAGAGGGTGTTACTGGGGGTGTGTGGCCGGTGGGATGTGGAACACACCCTGGTGATACCGAGCTCAGCGTTCCTGGAGCGCTCCCTGGATTCAGTGCCGTGTCTGTGGCACACACAGGGAGGGGGTTCCCAACACACAGGGAGTACTAAAATCACTTGGGCATATTCATGTTCTATCCTGATTTATTCATCCATAGAATGAATAGATTTATGCTCTTGCATCTTCTCGTGTTGTTTGCTTATATATCTTTATTCTCTCTATTCCTGCACAGTTCAGAGGGAAGCTGAGTGTGTTTCATGTAATCTTACTATTATTCTGAAGAACCTTTTTCCTCAATCCTGACCCATGGCTGAAGTGTCTTGCAGTGGAGACAGTGGACTTGCTTTGTTTAGTAAGAAGTTCACACTTGCACAAGGATTTTTTTTTCCATTTTTTTAGAGTTTTTTGCTTTGTCCACCTCCCTGGTGTGTTCCTGGTTCACCACCAGGTTAGCTGGGAATGCTGCTGATTATCCTGGTTATTGCCAGACCTTTACTGACATTGAATAAAGCAGTGAGTGGAGTGATGTTAGAACAGAAAATGAGGTTGTAACCAAAGTAAAAATAATCTGCATCTCCCAGTGGATTTTATAGTGGCTGTAATGTTTGTAGGAAAAGGGAAAAGAGAGAACAGGAATATTTGGGGAACTTACTTGCAATGGTACATTTTAGTTCTGGGGCTTATTTTACATTGCTGGGCAAAGGACTCTTCCATGTAGCAATTATTTTCAAATATAGACAATTTAAAAAATTATCAGATACACCAATTGCACTCTTAATGCATCCTTGTATAGATTTTACTCTTGCTTGAATGACAAACTGTTTTATTCTCTGGAGCAGAAGGGATAAGAATTTATTAATGAATTCAAACAGCCCAAGGTCATCTGCCAAAGCCATTTGACATTCTTAATGTTCATAAATAAAGGAATTTGGTGGCCATTTGGTAACTCAGCTGCTGTGAAGCCACTCAGTTATATTTCCCAGTGACAATTTTAGTCGTATGTGTTGCTCAGAACAATATTTCTCATTTCTTTTTTCACCCTGCAGTACATCTTAAGTGTCATCTTAAACCTGTGTATGCAAAGCCCACTGTGAGGATTCTTTATAAGCCAGACCTTAAGGAAAAGGGGTTTTTCCTGTTTGGGGAGGGACTTGACTCTGACATATTTCTGGTCCCATGGCTGGGTGATCCCTCAGGTCCTTGGCAGCCCGTGGGCACTGCTTGGAAATGAGATGAAGCTGAAAAGAAAGGAGAATTGGAACATCTGGAACATGAAATTTAAGGCTGTAGTGGAGATGAGGCACTTGAGTAGCAGTTAATCATGCAAAGTGCCTTGGGAATATATTCCTGAGCCCTTGTTTTGGTGTTGCTAAACCTTCAGCTGATGCAGCTGGTGAGATCTGGTGAATAAAAGACACATAAATAAAACACACCACATACTTACATCCATTTTCTATACCATCTCTTCATTTTTAGCTTTGCTTCTTGACTGTTCTGGATTTGAAGTGAAGAACAGCTGTGGTTCATTTTCCTGTGGTAGGTGTGAGTGTGTGCTCTGTGAGCATCACAGCTTCATAGGGAACTGTGGCCTCAGGAATATTTCTGCAGCTTTACAGCCAGGACAAAATGGGATCATCACTCAGTTACGTCTCTGAAGTTCTCACTGCTCTCAAACAATGATTTGTATTCTTTTTAGCCTTTATGGTTTTTCTTTCACTTGTGTACATGGCAAGAGTCACTTTCTGTTGTCTGAGGTTTGCTGGAAAACTGGTGCTCACACTCAGGAGCTTTAATTTGGCAAATAAACCAGCAAGGCACAATCAGTGCCAACCTGTCCAGAGGTAACTTTGGTTCCTGTTCCAGCAGGTCCCCATTCCCAAACCTGCTGGAAGGTGAGAAAATGAAGGGGGTTGTACACCCAGTTAGTGCCTTCAGGGCTTATTAATAAATCTTGGCAGTTCTCGTAGTGCCTTTCTGTGCCACCAGATTGATGTGATTGTGAGAGATACAAATTAATCTCCTGCAGGCCACAGTTACCAGTAAATCTGCAAGTGTGGGATAGGTGTGATGAGTTAAATCTTTCTAGGAACATCGTAGACATTACACAGGGATGTTAATCACAAGCTTACAGACGAGTCACAGCAGTTACAGACTTCTTAACTCCACTTTCCTGAAGATCAAAAAAAAAAAAAACAAACCCAAACCCCCAACATTTTAACACTGTGCTGTTGACAGGATGAATTTCTATTGAAGGAATGCAGTGACATTTGTTAGTGTCACAGTCTCCATCCTTCACAGTCCTGAAAAAAGAGCTGTATCTCCATATCCTCCCATCCCAGTTATTGCTTGTCAGGGGCACGGTGATGGCTCGTCACCTTTGCTCCTCTCCATTTCACATATGGCAGTTGTAAAAATTATTTTTTAAATAGTATTGAATGCCTTGTTATTATGAGATTAAGGGGGGAATTTCTGAATTTTCCTGCCAGTGGCTCTTTGTTTGTTTTGGAGTGGGTTTTTTTGCCAGGCATGTTTCAGGCCAGTGCTCCTGTCACTGCAGAGAGAGCGTGTGAGTGACAGGATGCTGGGGGGAGGGATGGGCACTCGCACAGCAATATGACATTTTCTGAGCAGCTTGACTGTTTTCATTACTTGGATTTATACTTGTGTTTCTGTGTGCTGAGGAATAAGTGAGAGAGGCAGCTGTGGGAGATAGAAAAGCTGTCAGGATGGATGTGATAGGACAGCATGGAAATGATGCCTTTTTGTCTAGTAAGACATTGGGGCTGTTCTCTTTAAACCCTTTAAATACAAAATTCTGATAGAGCAGCTTGGATTGGTAGGTTGGTGTTAGGGGGCTCCAACTTGGGGTGATTTCAGCAAGGAGGCAAATGGGGATATAAATTAAATTCAACACATGCATGAACAATTAAAACATAGTAAGTAGCTGGTGGTAATTTGGGTTTCTGTTAATGGGGAAACACAGTTGCAGTGCCACAGCATTGAGGGGTTTGGACAGAAAAGAAATAGAGCATTGTAGTGTTTGAGACACCAAGTGCTTGTTTTGGTTTTTATAGTTAGAAATTAACATTGATACAAATTGCAATGTTTTTTCAGTAGCAGATACCTTTTGACCAGGAAGAACTAAATTTAAAATAAATATTATCATTTCAATTGCAGCAAGATCAGACAGTGAGTATTAACCTCGTAGTAGCAGGATGTCCTTTCTGACAAAGATAGTTACAAATAGTTTACAAATCTCTTCCAGTGCTCTGAAAACTGGTAATTTATTGATGAAAATATGCACAAAGAGATGTTTTAGCAAAATACTTAACAAAAACTAGAAATAAAAATCAAAGCCTTGTATGTAACAAAAACTAACATTGTCTGTACTTTCAATTAAAAACAAAACAAACAAAAAACACAAATAGAAATCTATTACCAAAAAAAAAAAATACAGTGTTTCATGGTGGAGGTAAATCTTATTTGTTTGTAACTTATGGAGAAAGTTGTTTCCATCTTCCTTGTCCATCAAGGCAAACACTGAATTAACTGGGAAGTGTTTTCTTCCTCTAAAATGTGCCATTTTGCAGGGCCAGCCCAGACTCTGTTGTGGCTCCCCTGAGGCTCCTTTCCAAAGGGATGTGGTTGATGGGACAAGGGCTGCTAAAGCTCCTCTTGCAGCTGCAGTAGCAGGAGGGTATTTTGATTTTCTTTGCTATGGGTCACCCTCCATGTTATCCCAGAGCTGTCCCAGGTGCTTATAGAGCAAAATTGGGTGAATCCTCCCCCTGAGTGAAACTGAAATGAATTAAATGGAATTTTAATTGCTCACGAGCTGGTTTTATCATGGAGTTACAGCCATTACAGATGCATTCAGAGATCAAAGAAAAGCATAAACCTCTTAGAGGGGTTTATGTGCCATTCTCATTTCCATCTATTGTGGGGCACTCCAGGTGCCAGCACAGCTCGTGTCTCTCACTGGATGTGAAAAAAATCATCATGATCCCAGGAAAAGTGATGGATGTAAAGCTGGCAGGCTCATCAAGGAGAGCAAACAGTAATTACAGGGACAGCTGTAAGTTACAAGTTACAAAACAAGTGATTACAGTAAGTTATAAGTTACGTTCCTGTCCTGTGGGTGTGATGTGGGGACATCCCTCTGCTCAGCCCCTTGTGTGGCACTAACTTGGAGTGGTGTCTGATCACACCAAGGGATTTCACTGTTATTTCAGCCAAAGTGGAAGGGAAAAGGTAGAGCTTACTGAAGTCCTGATACCTAATTAGCAGATAACATCTCACCTCTGGAGCTCTCTGTAGAGGAAAGCCCTGATGGGTAGCAGTTATTTACACCTTCATGGCTCAAGAGAGTGCTTGGAAAGCTGCTCTGCTTCCCCAGAGTGGCCTTGGGTCCACCTTCACCCAGACTGTGCCTCTCTGCCATCTGCTAGAACAGCAACTCCCACAGCTCAGCCCTGGGAGTTATTTCAGTGGTTTTGTCATGTTGGTTCCCTGGAAGAGAAGCAGCAAAATAACGAGTTTGGGAGAAAGAAGGAAACAGATAATGTGGTTGGGGTGTGCAAAAAGGTTTGGGGATGGCAGAGCTTTTGGCAGAGAATGGCTGTAAAGGTGTCAGCAAGTGAATGTAAAAGCAGATGATTTCTGGTGAGGAAGAGTAAAATAATAATACCCTAAAATGGAGGCCTGGGAATGGTACCAGGAGGAAAAATACAAAATGCAAGGAGTTTCTCATATGTACAATGATTTTAGCCAAGGGAAATATGCCTTTTCTCTTTTGCTTCCCCAGTATGTCTGTATAAACATCATGTATAAACACAAACACACATTTCCCACTAGAATGTGTCATGTATGTTGTCATGCAGTAAATGACGTGCTCTGAAACACTCAGGGTGCACAACTTGGTGGCTGCTTCTTATTAAAACTGGTTTCTTCAGGACTGATCAGTCTTTAACGAGCCCATGGACATGGTGAAGTGTCCAAGTGGCAGACTCTGTGTACAAGGCAGAGTGAGCAGTGGCTGCCTCTGTTCCACCACAGCTGCCTTTGCTCTGCCTCTCCTGGAGCATGAGCTTGTCTTGTCCTTCAGGGAGATTCCAGAGAGATCTCCCAGCCCAGTCTGGTGCCCACAGAGCACAGCATTGCTCACATCTCGCTGCCCATTTCTCTCTGCTTTGCTCTTTTCAGTACTGGTCAAATCCTTAGAAAATTGCAGTGATTTCTAGTTTAGTGTAGGTTTAATTTAGTAAAACTTTCCAAAAAGAAGGGGGGGAATGAGGCAGTGTTGGTAGTTTTGGTGTTAAGAGAACAAAATACACCTTTTTCCAGGGCCCTGAAGGAATGTTTAGGCTCAGTGCCACATTGTGGTATAAATACTATGCATATTTATTCTAAAATAATGTGGCCTGGGTTATTTCCCACTGCTGTGCCACATTACAAATTCATGTCCAGTGTTCTGTCCCCTCAACCACCTTTCCCAGCATTTCCAAGTTTCCCAGAGAGCTTCTGTGTTTCAGGTTACATATTTCCAAATGGATTAGTTGACATTCTCAGAATGGGAATCTTGGTTTTCTGTCCATAATTCAGTTTGTTTTCTCTCACCAGTGTTTGCATGTGCCCTCCATTTTCATCTCCTCTCCCTCCTCCAGATTGTGTATGAGGATATTAAATAAAGATGGATGTGTAACTGGCACCTGAATTTCAGCTATTTTCCAGCTGATGCTTCCAGCAAATCTGAGGTGTTGCAGCTTCTCTTACAAACAGTTCCCATTCCATTACCAGGATGTGACAATATTTTTCTCCCAGAAATCTGATTCTGTGGTAATTTATGGTATATTGTATGAAGTGCCTTACAAGGAGTGTTTATTGTACTTGTGGCTTTTCTCTTACACCCTTTTTAACAACTGTTTTAAAAAAATCAAACAGCAAACCAACAACAAACAGACCCACCATCCCCCTCCTTCCCACATCCCAGTCTTTAATCAAAAGACAACAATTAGCTGGTTTTTTCCCTAACTGAACATGCTCATGTTTGTAAGGCAGAAGTTCTGGATCCAGCAGGTCCTGTGGTCGCTGTTACCTCCTGAGGAGCTGCTGGAGATGATCAGATTCCATCTGAAGGTCCATATCAGTGACCCTGGGAACTGCTGAACTGGGGTTTTAATGACCTTTTCCAGCTGTTTCATGAGAAAACTTTTGTTTAGAGGAAACTGTTTGGTGGGAACAACTTTTCTTCTGGAAATTGCTACCAAGTTTTCTCCCTTCTTCCAAGGTGTTTTAGGACCTGACAATTTTTAGGTGGATAATTAGGTAGAAAACCAAGTAGTCTTTTCTAATGAGCTAATTACTGCATGATTGCAACTGGCTATTGACATTTTGTAGTTTTTCTTGGTTGTTGTGGAAAGGCTGAGGAGGATTTCAATGTCACCTGAGCATGAAGTGCCAAGAAAACATTGATCTGTTTTCATCCCCATCCAGGGGCAGCATCTGTTAACAGCAAGCAATGGGCACAATAGTTAAAATTAATTTATTTGGCTGTTCTTTGGACAGAACTTCCAAACAAATATCTGAGTTCTTTCACACATTGTGACTTTATGGTAGAGGAGTTTTTTCAATGTTTTCCCCCACAATTCTATGAAATCCTTGGAGTCTGCAGTGGCCAAGACAAGGACATTTATATCATTTATATTGCATTGTCTGTGGGACTGTGATTTCCTTCTCATTTCTTCTGAGCACACCCCTCAAAAGGGTCCCTGTGCTGGTGCTGAACTGGGGAGGGTCTCTGAGACACTGCTCTGTTTGCAATGTAGGAATTTCATTCACCTGGAAGGTTTCTCACCACTGGAGGACATAAATACCAGGCTGTGGCAAAGGCAGGGAGGGATTCCTGACTCCCAGTCCCTCTGGGAAAATCCAGGATAATTCAGGAGCTCCGAACTGAGCCCTTGGCCAATGGCTCATTTTTGTTCTATTACTCTGCAGAGTCAAATTTCCAACCCAAATGAGTTCACCTACAGATATTATTCCCTTGAAAATCTGCAGCAGGTTTGCTGACTGCAGCTGGAGTCTCTTCAGAGTGCACAGTTCTGCATAAGCTTTGAATTACCGAATTATTAATTCCTTTGAAAGATTTCTGCTGGCAAAAAGCAGGATATCTCCTGTGCCATCTGACTGTGCCTGCCATAACCAGCTCCCACGGGTCAGTTAAATGCTCCAGGCTTTAGTCAGCAAGAAGACACCCATCAGTGCTGCAGGTGCTCAGAGGGAATGGAAGTTACTGCTTAATTATTCCATTTAAGAGTGGATGGGAAAGGGTCATTGGGGGTTTAGAGCTTTACTTTCGGTTTATATGGCTTAGAATTACACTTACCAAGACAAGAGCTTTTCTCTTTGCATAAATTAATTTAAAATCACAGACTTTTGAGTGCTCTTCAGAAAGTAAATGGGATTCTGATTAATTTTAGTTTTGCAATTGCAGGACTTGGTAATGAACTAAATGTAGACTGAAATCATGAGGAGGTTGATGAGATCTTTTGAAATACATGGGAAGGTGTGAGATGGAGCTACTGTACATGGGCTGCTTTTATGTTTATTTAGATACATACAGTTAGATATATATTTGTGTGTATATATATCTGTATATGATGCAGCCAGTGTTTAGGTTCCATCCTCTGCAGTAAGTTGTGTCAGTGCCTCCCTCAGCTCGTGTGGTCCAGGTGAGAGAGATCATTCTAAAGGCTCTCAGTTGTCAGTGCAGTTGGAGGGAAGCAGGGAAATAGGATCTTTAAAGGAAATAATTCTCAGGATGGTTGCATCAGTCTGTCCTAAAATTAAAACTAATTTAAATTACGAGGTTTTATTGTGCATTCCCTGAAATTCTCTTTGAAATAAGTTGAAGTGCTAAATAGAATCTGCCTCTCTGTTTTTCTTTTCGAATTGTTTGTTTCAACTGATCATTTATTTTTAACTGCCTCAAGCACAAGAAATAGAAATCAGCATCAAGCCATGAGAGGAGTGAAAACAAGTAGGTGCTGCTTTGATGTTGATTCAGGCTGGTTTTGTGCAAACACTGAGTGCTGTTCCTTGGGATATCTCATCCCATCTTATCCTGAAGGACAGACACGTTGCTCAGGCAGAAGTGGCCAATGTGAGTGAGCTCAGCTGTGCTCTGGGCTCTGTTTTTCAGTGCATGAACAATAACTCAGGACTTCCAGAACCTCTCGTGACACTCAGTTCAGGGAGAATCAGTGACTTTAAGGTGGATGTTTGAGCAGAGAGAGCTCAGCTGGAGCCACCAGAAATACAAAGCAGTGTCACTGTGAGCAGGACCAGGGCCACAAACTGTCCCCCAGCCAGCCACGAACTTCAGGGCTCCAGCTCACACTCGAGGCTGGCACTTTTTTATTTATAAATTTACATTGTTAGATGTCAAACTGACTGAGCTGCAGCAACATTTTGGAATGCTTTGCCCAAGGAGTGCAGTTTGTGTGAAGAGGGACCTGTGGAAGAAGGGCCAGAGTCAAGGGGGCTAAACCAGCTAAATGGAGGTCTACAAAGAGATGTGTTCTTTTTAAAGTATCATGCAATGGGATTAAAACCAGAAAGTCCCTTACACTCAACAAAGCTGAAAGGATTATCTGTTAAGTACAAAACTAGAAAAAAAACCCCAGACAGCTCTGTGATGTGATATGACTTGGTTTGCTCAATCAGACCACCCAAGCACGGAGCTCTCCTGGGACAGTGTCTGCTCAGCAAGCACACACATCCCCTGTTCACCCCTCAGGGGCTGCAGATAAGAGTTCTGGACACGGGAATTGGGGCCCAGCTGCCAATGGGAGCACCTGGAGATGTTTCTCCAGCAGTGCTGTGGCCACCCAGTGACAGCCAGCCCTTATCTGCCCTGCCAGGCTGAGGGGCAGGGGCAGCCTGGGCAGAGATCAGCTGACACCTTCCACCCAAATCTTGTGCTTCACTGATCAGCAGCCTCTGTGTTAAACAAGCCCAAAAACAAGCAGATAAAGGGGAGAGTTGAGATTACTGCAAAACTGCAACGATAAAAGGATTTGCCAGTTCAGGGTCCTCTGCCATTTGCTGAGGATTCAGTGTAACCACAAACTGCTGTTTGCTTTGCCATCACTTCCCTTTATTCTCAGCCCATGTCCTGTGCACCATCCCATGCATAGCAGAATAATAATTCTCTTTCTAATGCCCAAGGCAGCTGGTGTGTCTTGAGTAAGAAGATTACATTTGCAATGGCAAGACAAGTATCTAAACACATTAAATTAATCTCCCAGTCCTCCTATAATTGAAGAACCTGCTAGTTGAAATTTTGCTGCCTGCTGGAGAATTTCAAAAGCTTGGAAGGGCTGGAGTCTGACTCGCAGTTATATCATTATTTTTCATGCAAGTCACAGTGTAAGAGAGGGCTCAGGTGCAGGGACAATAAAAATCCCTATTACTGGCTCTGCCAATCTCATTTGCAGTGGCTTCCTCTGAAGGAGACACTGCGGTGTTTGGTACTGACACAGGAACTGGATTTTAAAACATTTCCTTGGCTGTTCTCTTCCCCCTTTACAAGTGGAATGTGTTATTACCTCTACAGGCAAAAGGGTAAATTCCCTATTACAGGCAAAAGGATCATATAAATGTAAGTCCTCCTGACAGTCATTCAGAAATAATTAGATCCTTGTGCTTCTGAACTGCTTTAATCTTTTTTCCTCTCCTTTACCCCCTTTCTTAAGCAGTGTGTTAGGGATGGAGGCAACTGTGGCCTGTGTTTAAGTCTCTCTTTAGGAACAGGAAGGTGCCACAGCCCCAGACTGAGCTTCCTTTTCCATTCCACAACCTCAGAAAGGAGTTTATTTATGTGTTGCCTCTGACTTGTGCATTTCTTGCTCTGTGGACACCAGAGAACAAAGAAAATCTATGAAACAAGTGGCCCAAGGACAACTATGTGGTTTATTCCAAGGTGTCTGAGAGGATTAGATTGTATTCTGTCAATTATTTTTTCCTATGTAGTTTTTTTTCAAAGAATCATTAAGTGATGAAGTGCTAAAATGCTGCAAAATTGTTAAAAATTTAGAGTGAAAATAAATAGCAGTTTTCCACCAGTGCCCCACTCAATTATCTTTGGATTTTCTATCTATGCCTACCATGAGATTCCTTCAATAGCTTCTTGAAGGATCTGTGTTCCAGGAAAAAAATATGTTCCTTCACCTTGTATGCCATGCTTTTGATCTTGCTGCTGAAATTACAGAAGGATTTATGAAGTTGTGTAGAAACAAAACAGTTAAAATGCAGGAAGAACAGGGACAGCCTAAGGCTAAACTAAACCCACATCCACATCAGCCTGGTATTTTTGCTAGTGTGGAAACCAGCAGAAGAATGAACACCCAAAGAGGAGCAGAGAGGCTGTGGAATGGCAGAGCTCTCTCCCTGTGCCCCATTTCACAGATGGGCACACTGAGAGCTTAATTGGTGTCCCCAGTGCCACCCTGGACATCATTGATGTGACAGACCTACAGCTCGTTGTCTCTGAGAGCTCTGCAGCAAACTCTCTGCCTGCCTCTCCTCAATGGAAGGTTCTGAAAGCACCTTCTCCTCCATGCAGTGATTTATACTTGACACAGGAGAGGCCTGAAGTGGGAGCAGATAATGCTGCTTGATCTGTATTTTGCAAAAAGCCCTTCCAGGTACTCTGTTCTACTTGATCTGTGTCTTTCATAACCAGATTTTCTGTCGCTGACTCCTTTCCTCCTTCAGTCTCTTTTCTCTTTGTGTAAATGAAGTGGCAGATCCTCTCGCCCAGTCCTGCATTGATTTCATGCTCTCTTGAGTTTGGCTCATATAACTCATCTCAGCCTCTCTCAGAGAGTAACCTCCTCTTCACTGAGGCTGGTCATGAATAATTTCCTACAAAGTGAGGCATTACCTCTCCTTCACCCCTGGAGCAGAGGGAATATCAGCTGGGAGTGATTATTACCAGCAGCAAAAAGGGAACCCTGTGAGTCAGGCCCTTCCTTAGCAGTGGACTTTTTATGTGACTGAGAAATTATTACATGACTTACCAGGGCCCCTCATCCTCCTTGCTCCTTATGAAGCCCTTGTTTTCTTTTACTCAGTGCTGTTTGTTAGTCATTCCTAACTGGCCTTCAGCCTGTCAGGCTGCAGAGCTGGGAGCATTGCTGGGTATTCACGTTGCCTAAAATTGAGACAATATTAGTACAGATACAGCAGAGAGCAGCTCTTCAGTGAAAGCTTTTAGGTCACAGCCAGTGCAGGGGTCTCAGAAATTCATAGCACTACTTAATTATCATTTCTAATGGCACATCCAACTCTAAAACCAATTGCCCTCAGACCTGGAGCCCCTCCAGGGTTTCTGAGCCTTCTGTCCTGCTTTGCCTGTGTTGATAAATTCAGGTGCCTGTGTCCCAAGCAGGATAATCCTTGCTGAGATCTTTTCCATGTACACTTAAATCACCCCTCTTGCCACACCAACACAGAGGGTTAGAAAGATCTGGTGTGCAATTGCTGAGCAATCATTTTATTCCTGGTGCTGTTCTGTTGGCAAAGACTTCCCACTGGAGAAAGAGGTTATTGTATTTTTCATGTGTATGTCCAAACTCTTTGCTGGGTTACTGGTAATGTAACCAGCACAGCTGGTGTGGAACTGGAGATCCTCTGGGTGAGAGCGTGATAGTCTGATTAGTGATGTGACAGGCACAGAAATATTTGCAAATCAGCTGTAATTTTTATTTAAAAAGGTTTCTAATTTGGCCTCAATACTTGTGTTAAAACTACAGCGTGTTTCTTGTTGACCCATCTCAGTAATTATTGGAGTTAAATTGTACAGCTGGTTCCTCCTTTTGTCTTCTTAAAATCCATCTCCAGTGAAGGACTTTGCTGCTTAGTTTGAGAGATTGTAGAAATCTCTGGTGTTCTTCCAGTTGTTCAGCATTTCCTTCTGCATGGTCTACATAAGGACTTTTTTAAAGAGGACAAGGTTGCACCCAGGGGTGTAGGTGCTGAAAAGCATTTACAAGGGAGTGAAGGCTTTAATTGGACATTTTTGCTTCTGGTGTCTTGCCAAAGGTGATGCTGAGGCATTTACACCAGCACATCATTGAGGTTTCTGTGATGACTTTATGCTTAGCCTTGAGAACTGAGTAGGTTGGGGAGAAGAAAGAAAACCACAGATCTTAGTCCATGGTAGTAATGTGAAGGGTTTTTGTTCTGGAACAGAAGTGACTTATCTTACAATTTTCTTGAACTGATTTCTGATGACTTCCTTTAGTGGATGATCAAGAACTGTCAGAATTATTATTCAGTGTGCCAATGAGGAGGTGTTTGTTTTCCTTCCCTTTTCCAGATGCACACGCCTGGCATCCAGTTTGAAACCAGGAAAATGCATCCCCAGCTGGTTTCAGAGGTGCCTCTGACATTCCAGACAACACACAGGCCCAGTACATTTGTCACTCCTTAATGAACCAGTCACTTTGGTGCCTGGTGAGCCCTTGATGTCACTTGTCACTCAGCTCTGGGCCCCTGAAGTGGCAGCAGTTCCAGGTCTCACCTTGCCTGGCACTGAAGGAACCCCCTGAAGTGTGTAAGGTTTGATCATGTGGTGTCTGCCTTCAAAATAAAAGCAAATAATATCATTACCTTCTCCTCATTAACATCAGCAGCTTCTGATGATGTTCAGATGCTTTTTTAAGCAGCCTGTGATTCCTGCATGCAAAAGGGGGTTATTATTCTTTTGAAAAGAAAGCTGATACATATTTATACCCTTTTTTTAGCTCTCTCTGTTAGTGCCACCATTTTGTATTCTGACTTAATTAACTCGCAGCCACGTTCTGGTACATGTTTTGTGTGTTGTTAAATGCATTAATGCAGCTTTCAGTGGGTTTGTGGGGAGAGTTGTGTTTGGCTTTGCATACCAGGGTCGTCTTGGACCTTTGTTTTTCCTGTTTTATCCCATCTGCTCTCCCTTTGTTCTCAGATGAGACGAATAGAGAACATTGGCCACAGTTTAGGATGAGCAGAGAAATTCAGTGATATTTTGGAGAGAAGCCCAGCTTTTTGGAGCAGTGGTTTTGATTAAAAAATAGCAGGTTATGGGCACGTTCTGGGAGCACCAGCCTGACTGTGGGGACTCTGGTGTCAGGGCAGGGAAGGCACCACCAACTGATTTGGAACTGCAAGTTCCTGAAGCAATTTCTGGGGGAGTTACTGGATAGGGTATTTATGGAGATGATTTTTCAATTCTCATGTAGCTGATACTTGTCTGGGTTTATGCAGCTGTTTCAAGAGATCACTGCACCAGGAATTGCAGATTGTTGCCTTAGCAACTGCCACTTCATTGTGCTTAAATCACTTGGAGAAATGCAGTGTATCCTGAGGAATGGCTTCCAACAAAAATAATTCCACAGCAGCAGCAGAAAGGGTGGCCCTTCCCAACAAACATCATCAGAGCTTTGAGCTTGGCTGCCTCATTTCACCACAGGCTCAGCTTGTCAGAAAAAAAGCACAATAAAATTTAAAGGACCCAAATACTGGTTTCCTCGTGACATCATAATCCATCTGACTGCCAGACTGGCTGGATGTTGAAAATACTTGTAAAGGATTCTCCCAAATACCATCTTCCAGTCGAGAGGATCAGCTGCTTTCCCATATTTGTGTTTTAAATGTCAAGTTTCCTTAGGGGCAGACTCTGTCTAGTTTTTTGGTTTGTTGGTGAAATGTTATGGGTATGAAAGGAAGACCTTAAACATATTTTGTATTCTCAGATATTTCTTGTGCCTGTTTTGAGGTGATCTTTTAATTTGGACTTCTCTGGAGATATTTGCCAGTTTTGTGGGGTTTGCTGGATCATCTGAAAAAAGAATATATTTTTTTTTCTTCTATATATAGATATATTCTTTTCTTTTATATATATATTCTTATATATATTCTTTTCTTATATATATTCTTATATATTTTTTCTTTTATATATATTCTTATATATGTATTCTGTTATATATATATTCTTATATATATGCACACACACATATACAAACATATGTATTTTTATATATATAATATACTGCCTGTTCCCTGAGGCAGTTGCAGTGCTCATGCTGTGTGAGAGTTTCAAACACCAGTTCTATACAGAGTATTTCATGTTGTGCAGCAGCTGCCCCAGCTTTGTGGTCACTGCTCTGTGTCACTGAGAACTGGATCTTGCATGTGTGGAAACAGCATTTTGGAGAGCACAGGAGAACAGCCTGAGTGCCTTGGCACCACTTGGAACAGAAGGATCCAAAGGAGAGAGACAATAGAAATCTCCCATCTCAGAAAACTTATTTTCCTTTCATAGTATTGTACACAGGCAAGGAAATGCAGAAAGGTGGGATGGCAGAGTTGTCACCATCCTGCTTTTATTATCCCTTTTCCAGGCCATGAACGGAAGAGACAAGGAAAGTGCAGACTTAGGGAATTGAAAGGGAATGAGATATTTTGAGGAGCAGTTGTCATTTTTAGGTCACTGCTCTCATCCCTGAATATGATTCCCCTCTGAGCTGCTGGCAGGGGGTGTGTGCTGGGGGAGCTGCATTTTCCCAGCAGGAGGAATCCAAATGGAGCAGAGAGATGCAGGTGCCCAGAACACAAAGGGTCTGTGTACCCTGAAGCAGGAGCAGTGGGCCAGGGCAGCAGGAGCAGTTCTGCTTCAGCTCCCACATCCCTCCTTCCCCACCTCTTCCCTCCCCACAGCTATCCCAGTAAATTCCTAAGGGGGCCAAAGGCAAGGTGTTCTCTTGCTTTTATGAGCTGCATTTCCTGCTGCTGGAGGGCTGGGACACTTTTGTTGTGCTGATTGTGCCCTGTTAGAGCTGACTCTCTTTTAATTTATCCCTAATCCTTCTTCCCTGCTTGTACAACCTTAATCCAGCCTGGAAAATGCTTGGAAGGGTTTGTCCTGTGGGCATCTC
>JAJPCS010000025.1:1660470-1691430 GCA_021164005.1 Willisornis vidua nigrigula
CCAGCCTGGAAAATGCTTGGAAGGGTTTGTCCTGTGGGCATCTCCTTCTTCCCTGCTTGCACAACCTCAATCCGGCCTGGAAAATACTTGGAAGGGTTTGTCCTGTGGCATCTGCTGCCTGTGCCCATTCTGAATTTTGGGGGGTGCTGTGTGGCTGGTTCAGGTGTGCCCAAAACAAAAGGCCACTTGCTTAGATATTGTTCTATAAGTCAAAACGTTTTACACAGTCCTCTTAAAATGAAATTTCTGCACCTCTGTTTGAAGGGGGGCAGTTTCATATTTGTGGTTTAACCAAGTCAGCTGTATTGGATGGCAGTGAAATGAGACACCTTGAGGAGCATGGTCTGCTTTCCACTTGGAATTGCAGAGTTCACTGGTGAAGAGCTGAGTGTGTGACAACCACCCAGTGCTGTTCCCAAGGCTGCAAAAAACTGAGCAGTGTCAGGGAGGGAAATCTCTGACTCAAAGCAAGTGTAAGATGGTGAAATTTGAGCATAAGTACAAAACAGTGTGATATGGAGAGGGGGACCAGTAACAGCCACTGCCATTCAATGTATTTATGTCATGGAGAGCATCCACAGCTCTGTGATGTAGGGAGGAGAGGGAGAATTTTGGTGATGCTGATTAGTGGCATTGCAGGACTGAGGGAGTGTTGTCTGGTTTGGGAAGAAGAAGTTGGAATACCTGAAATCCATGTGGTGTGTTCTGCTGCTTACTCTGCAGCTCTGTATCAGGGTCTCTGCTTCTTTCCTCAGGTGTGAAATGGGACAGACACGTCTTATAAAGATTAATCTGATGAATTACTGTGTGAAGTAAAAGTTACAGAACTCTTAAATGTTCCTGGCACTCTGTTGCTGCATTTCTGTGCAGGGCTGTGCCCTGGACATCACATAATGGACAGGAGGCACCTTCCCCTCTGGGACTGGCCATCAGCTGGAACGTGAGCCCTGGGGAAGGGGCAGCTGATAAAAGTATTTTTATCCTGGCATAAAAATTGTCACACTCAGGAGCTGAACTATTTTAATGTCACTGCTTTTCAGTCTCCACATGTAAAACCCTAAGAAGGCTGTAGAAAAGCTGTGAGACAAGTCCATTCTCTGCCTGCAGAAAGGGAGGGATGGGCACACCCTGAGTTTTGGAGGAGCTGAACAAGGCAGCACCAAGGAGAGTTTGGAAGGAGATGGGTTTGGTACCATCAAAACTGCACCATTTTGTAAGATTCTGTGAACATCTTTTTGATAGGGAGGTTGTGGCACTCTTGGACTTCTCTGTCAGGAGGAGAAAATACCTACAGTGTATAAATAAAAGAGAATGTTTAATTATAGTTTTCAAGCTCTTGGGGTTCTATTTACAGAAGGAGTCACATGAAATCCAGCAGTTCTCCTCTGCTTTATAGGGAAGGACACATTAACTGTATAATTGGTAAAATTCGTTTAAAATTATTAAATTACAACTTAAAAATCAGAAGTACAGCAAAACTGATGCAGAATGAACACTTTTTAGAGCATTCTTGCTTAAGCTTTGCTGCACTTGGTCAGAGTGTGCAAGTTTACAGAAATATTCTGTCCATCAGAAGACTCTCTAAAGCAAAGGCACACAAATTGTCACTGTGCATTTTTTGTTGCCCCCTTTATGATGTATTTAAATAACAAACACAGGAAAGCAGCTTTGCCTGTGGCTTCCAAGCCTTGTGCTGAGTCTGTTCCGTGATGCTTGGGGGCAGAATCCAAGAGATGCTGAGCAGGTCCAGTCTGAGCTGAATTGCACCTGGAGGAGGCTCTGAATCAGTGGAGGTGCTGCCTGTGCCCTGGGCTGGCTTCTGTGGGACAAGTGTAGAAATACAGTGATCATTTTTATTTCTTTAGCCAAACAGAGGCTCTTAAAAACAAAGCTAATAAAATTCACATTAAAAAAATGAGAAAAAAGTAAGAAAGATCATGTGCTTGGATGCTCTGTCTGTAATAAGTAATAAAACTGGTGCAATCATAGTTTTCATTAACTAAAAAAAATAAATTAGTGGTATAAATTTTTTGAGTGTTGCCCCAACAGGCCACTGGTGATGTTACACAGCAACATTCTGGCACAGCTTATAAAAAGGGATGGTCCTTTGCACCCAAACTGTTGTAGAGTTTAAAAATCAGTCTTGCCTTTTAGCTGATTCAGTTAGTTTGGGTTTAGAAAAGAAACCTAATTTGACTGCAGCCAAGAAGGATTTTGGACATTTCTTGCTGCTCATTTATTTTATAAAATCAGCCAGCTGGAAAAACTGCTTTTTGTGGTTTCTGGTAGAGGAAAAACTGAGTTAAAGAATTACCGTGTCAGAATTTCCTGAGGATAAATGAGAATGAAATAAACGTTCCTAAGTGATTTGATTACTTACTCTGAGATTTCCAAACTTCTTGGGAACTGTTTCAGTGTAGGAAGTGACAGGACCAGCAGTGCTTGTGGCTCAGTTTGGGGGGAAAAAATTCTCTTTGGGTGAATTATTTGATCGGCCCCCCCTGGGATGGGCAGGGGAAGTTGCCTGGCAAGTTTTTTGCTGTCATTCATAAGAATTCTCATACTGCCATCCATAAAGAAAAGAAAGTAATGCTCCTGTAGGAAACCTTTCCAAACTGAGGTGCCAGGGCTGAGTTTCCTCAGCTCCAGATGCTTTGGCAGAATTGCAGTTCCCTGAGAGCTGGAACTCATGTGTACCTGTGGAAGCAGATGAAAGAGTAGGAATAAAAATAAGATACTGAGCTACTTCTGCTGGTACATGCCTGAAAAAAATCATCAAAGTTATTATAATTATGACTGTTATTAGATATCATGTCTGGTTTCTGCATATTTAAATTCTGATAGGGTGAAACTCAGGCACTTAGAGATCCCAGGGGAATAATTGCAGAAGTGACAACATATTCCACTTCTTGAGCAAATCTCAGTACCAAAGCTGCATTCTGGGTACTTGCATTTCATCTTAATTACTCTTGGATGCAGGACAGGGAGGCATTTCTGTCTTACAAGTGCATGTGGCCAATTAGGCTTGTAGACCATGAATACTCCACGGCCTAACTCATTAAATGGAATTTTCCTCTTCTGTTGGTGTGGCAGAAGAGTCTGCAGATCACTGAATGTTGTGTCTTTCTGTGAGCTCAGCCTTGGCAGGACCTTCAGCAATGAGCAGTGCTGGCTTTGCCTGCACTCCTCACACGTGCCATGTTCCACTTGTCTGTCTGTATTGGCATAGGCTGTTGGCTCCTCTGCCCTTCTGGGGCTCAGTTTAAATGCCCCAGTTCTTTCTGCTGCTCCATTACAAATTTGTCCTTCCTGATTTCCCCCCATTCCCAAGGAATTCTGAGCCCAGCAGCTCTGCCTGGCACAGGGAGCCCTGAGCTCTTCTGCTCACAGAGGCACAGCTGAGAGAAGCTGGCAGAGTCTCTGAGGAACCACAGCTTATCTCTGGTGATCTAACCCAGGTGTTCTGTTCTGCTTCCCTCTGATTATACTTTTTTGTGTATAATAGTTTGCCATTCTTTCATCTGGGAGTATGAAGGGATCACGTGTAGCTTTGTGTGCCTCAAGGCAGGATCCATGGGGAGGGAAGGGCACATGGAGAGAGACCAGGGAAGCAGAGGACAACTGGGAGAGGAGTTACAGCCCCACCATTGCTCTGAGCCACCTTTGCTGAGTTTTGGTATCAGTAAATAATGAACACAATGTGAGGACGTAGCTTGGATTGGCCTCGGTGCTTCTCAATAGGAGCTTGTTTGCCCAGGGGTGGATGGTGCTTATTTTTCCTCCTCTTTTTCATAATCATGGAATGGATTGGGTTGAAAAAGCCCTCCAAGATCATCAAGTCCAACCCTTGGTCCAACTCCAGTCCCTTTACCAGATCATGGCACTCAGTGCCACGGCCAAGCTCAGTCTAAAAACCCCCAGGGATGGGGAATCCACCCCCTCTCTGGGCAGCCCATTCCAATGCCTGAGCACTCTCTCTGCAAAGAAGTTTTTTCTGATCTCCAAATATTCCATGAATTCTGAGACTTCAGTGCTGAGCAGGTGCTGAGTTGTGATTTTTCAAAGCTGTGGTTTCAAATATTACAGAACAACCCAACTTCTCACTGTAGGGGAAATGTTCTCTGTAATACCATTACTGGAGTTGTTATCTCAGGTGTCCTGTTGCCACGTTGTGCAAAACTCCTTTGGGGATTTGAATTGAATAACTATTTCCTTGAAAACAATAATAAAAAATCTCCACCTCTCTGTTGGTTCCACTGGATTCTTACTAAAATATTAGTGTTTTGTATCTGTTGTTATTTGTAATTGCAGACTTCCCAGAGAAACAGGAATGGAAATTCTAAATGTCCTGTAAACAATTATTAAACACCTCTTAAAAGTATGCAAAAATAGATGTATTTTCTACTATTGGGATTCTGTTCCTGGATCTGGAAGGGGGGGTGGATTTTGCCCCTCCTGCTATTTTCTGCCACTGTCAGAGAAATTCCTGATCTTTCTTGCCTTAAAGAATCCAACCATTATTCCCAGATCTGCAGGCTCTTGCCTGTTCATATGGACCTGGTGATGGAGGCCTGAAAACTTCAAGTATCACCTGCCCCAGGGATTGGTGCAAGTCTGGGATGTAACTTGGCTCAGAGATACTAAAACTTGGGAGTCAAATGTGAAACCTTTTTGTGCCTGAAAATAGTAATAAAAGCAGTGAGTAAATTTAACTTGCTAGACAGTTGTAATTTGCAGAATGCATTTGTCAAATAGTTTGGAAATAATCCAGGGCACTTTCAGATGGAAAAAATAGAGACGGGCTGAGACTGAAAATGTGAGCTCAGTGTCTTCAAGGCTTGCAGAAATTAAGCTGTGCAGTTAATTCATTCTACAACTTGGTAATGGGCAAGAGGTGCTCAGGGGGGAATTTGAACTTTGGGGAAACTCAGAGTTTGTTTCCTACCTCCTTGGCCCTTGGTTTGTCTTGGCATCTTTGGTTTAACTAATTGTAGAACTGGTGCTTCTCTGGGACTGTGTGAGTGGCTGTGGCAGGGGGGAGGTGTAACTGAAACACAGGGCTTTGGACACCACTTTTTGCCTTTCCCATCGTGTCCCTGTGGCTGTGAGCTGGTAAAAACTGTCCCCCTTGAGTCTCTGCAGTGTGGTGGGAATCTGTGATCTTGGAGCACAGCTTAGGGAGGTCCCAAAAGGGTAAAGAGATGCCCTGGCATTGTAAAGGACAAGTGTGGCTTTGAGAGGAAAGACAGAACTTTACCTTCTGGTGACTGATTGCAGAACTGTTTCATTAGTTGGATGAGGGTGTAATGGGCTCTGTGCACATCTGACATTTCTATTTGTTATCATGTGAACAAGTAAAAATCAGTTTTCTCTCAATGTGATTTCCCTGTTAAGCCATTACAGCCCCACAGTTCCAGCCCTCAGTTCTGCCTCCTAAGCCTGGCAGGTTCAGCCAGTCTCAAGTAGGGCTTTCCCTGCCCCACTTTGTGGCTGACACAGAATTTCCTCAGAGAACTTGATCAGTTCTGCTCACAGCATTTGTTTGTAGCTGCAGTTCTCCTCACAGCACAACTCATTAGTTCTGTTTTCTGACTCATCTCTTGTCTCCTGTTCCCAGGTTGGTGAGAGGCAGAGAGTTCTGGTGACAGAAGAATCCTTTGACTCCAATTACTACGTGGCTCACAATCCTTTCTATGAGCAGGTACAGTTTAAATAACCCAAAGAACAGCTTTTATCTTTGCTTTCTGATAATCTCACAGTGTGTCAGGCACAGAAAACAAGGAAAGAAATAAGCAGCTTTTTCCAGGAAACATGTGACCAACAAGACTTGGTTGTGAGATATTTTGTTTTTCTGTTGTAAATATAATTTACCTGAAATTATGTAAAGAAATATACAGTGGCTGTTTGAGTACACAGCATGGTTAAGAAGCTGTTAATTATTGCAGTAATGTTTTTTTATTATTATTTGTCTTTTTTTGATAAATCTCCTCTGTTTTTTGTTGCATATTTAACTTTTAGTCTGTCTTACATATCACTGTTCTTTGCTTTTGTAGCTTTTCAGTCAGATTTGAGGAATGTGGTGTTCCATATAGAGATTAAAAGGAATTACTTGGAGCTTTTTTAATGAAATCTTAATTATAAAGTGAAAAACATATGTATAGAATTAAAAAAGTGTTGATGTTCTGTGGTGTGTTTGTGCAGCATTTAACACAGGTCCTAACTGGGAGTGGTAAAGAGTGCACAAAATACACATTGTAACATCCAGAGGGGGTGATTTGGATTTCAGTTATGCAAGAAATACCTTCCCTAAAATCCCAGGTGTGGTGTGTTCCACAGGGATAATCTCCTGCTGCTCCCCCAGGGGAGCACACACAGCACTTGGTGCTGCTGGCTTAAGATTCCCAGCAGTACATTGAGTGATTATTACCTTGCAAACCACTCTGGAGTCACCAAATGTCACATTATGTGTTACTGGAAGCTGGAGCTCAGTCCTGGTGTGATGTTCTGTCACCTCCAACAGGTATCAAACCTTTCTCTCCTCTCTAAGCCCATCTGTATTAAGAGCATTTGCTGCTCAAGCCACATGGACAGAGCTGCAGTGACAGAGTCCTGGCAGAGCTGCACTTGCATTTCTGGAGGCTGTGCTGGTGCAGCTCACAGGGAGCAGAGGAGTCTGAGCTCCCCACATCAGCATCCAGGATGAGGGTTTCTGTTGGTAGAACTTTGTTTCTTGGAAACATCACTGAGGGCTTTCCCCCTAACAAGTAATTATATCCAAAGAATGTCTGAGTGTGTGTCTGGCCTGGCTGCTTGGTTGGTCACAGCCCTTCCAGAGACTTGCATTCAACCTCCTTCTTTTTCAGAAGTCCCATTTATATGTAGTTACTTCTGCCTGTGGAGACACCAGGATTTACAGAGGTCACAAGCCCAGGGATATATTTATCTGCCTCATTTTCCTTGGATTTAAATTGGCCCAAGAAGCATTCCAAAGAAGGACTGGGATCTGGTTGCTTTGTGACACTTGTCCCAGTTTAGATCCTGGCTCGGTGTTTGCTGAGTCTCAGCTTGCCCATCTCATGTCTGCTTTTCTTGGAAGGTGCTCTGGAAGCTCAGCAGAATCCCAGGATCTGGAAACACTCCCAGTCACCAACACCTTGAGCCTTTAGGGAAAAAATAAAACTACTGGTGGGGATTTCCTGCAAGTGGGACACTCAGCAGTTGTGATAGATGGAAATGGAGGGGCATCACTTGGCAACAAAATGCTCTCCAAATGTGGTTGGCACAGAAATTTCCTCTGGAAATCCTCTGCAGATGTCAGCTAAAAATCAAGCCATTTTAAGGCATTTTGGTTTCAGCATCAAAGAATCAAGATGCAGGAATGTGATCATCACCTCCAGAAAGCTTTGCTCACCCTGGAGAGGCCCCAGCTGGGGGGCTGTGTCCAGGTCTGGGCTGCTCAGGACATGGAGCTCCTGGAGCAGGTCCAGCAGACAAAGATGAGGAAGGGGCTGGAGCATCTCTGCGAGGAGGAAAGGCTGAGGGAGCTGGGCCTGCTCAGCCTCGAGAAGAGATGACTGAGATGACACCTCATCAGGGTATAAAAGGATCTGAAGGGAGGGTGCCAAAAGGACAGAGCCAGGCCCTTCTCAGGGTGCCAGGCAGGAGGACAAGAGGCAATGGCAGGGACTGATGCACAGGAAGATCCACCTGAACGTGAGGAACAACTTCTTTACTGTGAGGGTGACCAAGCACTGGCACAGGTGCCCAGAGGGTGTGGAGTCCCTCCCTGCAGAGGTGCCAGAAAGGGCTGGGTGCAATCCCGTGCCATGTGCTCTGGGATGGCCCTGCCTGAGCAGGGAGGTGGGACCAGGTGACCCACTGTGGTCCCTTCCAGCCTCACCCATCCTGGGATTCTGTGTCTGGAGCAGCTTCAAGTAAATGTGATTAAGTCCCCTGATTCATCTTTTCACTGTAAACAGTATAAAATGTGTAATTTCATCAGGAAATGACTTCACTTTTCTTTCTTAACTGCTTGTCTTAGGGCCTTTTTTATTCCATTTATTCTTCCAGCAAAAAATGTTGCTCGTGTATGTTGGGCTCTTTCTTTTGTAAGATGCATGACCCAGAACCATCTGTTTTGTGCTCTTTTTTGTGGAATGGGACTGTCTGATACCATGGTTGTGCAAATTCAGGACAGGCTGGCATTGGCTGCTGACCCAACAACTCCCTCATCCATTTTTACAGGCACTCAGTGTCAGTCCTGCATCTCATCTCAGCTGCAAAGGATCTGCACAAGCAAAGTAAAGGCTCCTGTGAAGAGAAGCAAGGGCATAATTTCTGTCCAGAAGCACTTACAGACATAAAAACATGTTTGAAAACAGTGTCATGGGGTGGGCATGAAATAGGAGGCTTCACAGCAGGCTGTGAGAAGTGTGTGCTACAAACCCCCTGGGGACTGCTCAGGTCTGGATTCCAAAGCTGCAACTCAGGCCCAGCTTTGTCATCACTCACAGAACGGGACTCCCAGAGTCTGTTGGAGCTGGAAATTGCTGAGCTAACACTGCCAAGCCCCTGAGGAATGCAGGCTGGAGATCCTGCTGGTCAAGTGTGCCAGGGGCTGTGGTTGTGCTGATGGCTAATATTTTAAAGTTTGGGGAATTTCAGTGATGGTTATCAGAAATCTGTTTTCTGAGTGGAAACTGGAGACTCTGATATCCCCGTGCTCTTCAGTAACTGTGTCTGTATCTTCATTTGAAAGGTCCTTGTGCCAAAGGATCCCCTGCTAATGGGCAAGATGGTGGAAGTGAGTATTTATGAAGCTGGGAAGCATTTTCTGAAGGGGCAGCCCGTGGCAGATGGCAGAGCTCACCCTGCATCCATCTCCAGGCCCTTGGCAAAAGGAGAAGTCTCTGGTTTAACAGAGGTGAGTAAAATACATTTTCTGCTTTGCTACATTGCTAAATCAGCACCTGTTCAAGCAGAATTATTCCATGCTATTTATCTGTTGTTATTTTATAGTTCCCCTTTATATGTGCATGAAGCTTTAATCTTTTCTTACACATTGAAATTTGATTTCAAACTTTGTTTTTGCTGCTGCCTGTAGCTTTCCTTTGCTGACTACAGAGGCAGCAACACACTTGTTTCTTCTTCCAAGGTGCAAGGTGGGGCAAAACTTGCTAGAATTGAAAAGATTTAACACCAGTGATTATATAACTCAGTGTATTTCAGTTTAGTGGGAGGATGAATCAGTTACTTTCCATAACTTTTTTTTAAATGACTATTGATTGTATGTCTGTTGGAACGTGTCAGAGCACGATTCAGAGATCCCAAATTAGCTGATGGGTAGAGGTATGGAATATTTACAATGCATTTTGGAGAAAGGTCAACATCTGAGTTAGTCACGTAAAGAAAATGCAACTCTTTCACAGAGAGATCTGCTCCTCATTTTACACCCCAGTAGATGTGGCTGTTAGCCAAGCACTCTCATCCATTTCACAGAGCTCTGGTTGTAAAAACTGATGGAGTGTGAAATGAAAATGTGTATCACATTTCCAAGCATCATTTGAGGTCCTTTCTCCAGCACTGTTGTTGGGCTCTCCAAAAATATGTAGCACATGGGAGAAGGATAATTGGCAGTTTATCAGCCACCTCCTGTTTTTACCATAAATTGTTGACAAGTATTAAAGTTTGTACATACCCTTGTTTGAGTAGTCATATGTAAAATACATAATCAAGGCAGAGCTGACTCCTTGGGCTCTGGAATAACCTGGCTGTGGACACACAGAGCAGCAGGAATGCATCCCCTGGGGGCACCCACTGCAATGTGGGCAGCAGGGCATGGACCTGAGCACAGACACGTTGCTGAGCTCTCCCTGAACACCCTGTGTGTGTGGATATTGCCCTGGAAAGGGGCTGTAAGAGGGAAAAACAGCCCAAACCCTCCAATTGTCTGCTTGGACTATGCAGCTTTTTAAACACAGCTGATTTTTTCAGCAGAACACTTTCTTTTTTCCCAAATAATCTGCTGGAATAGAACCAAGACTGTCATTAAACTGAGTATGTGCTGCCAGAAGCTTGTAGTGTGGTGACAAGCAAGCAGACTCCTGACTGGAATGTTTTATGCTAAAAATAAGAGATAAAATTATTAAAATCAAAGAGACTGATAATTTCCAAAGGAGCTCTGTGAGATACACAGATCTGATCCTGCCCTTTGTATGAACAAGTCCCTGGAATGCCCCAGTAAATGGCTGCAGCAAGCAAATGATGAGGCAAATTGCTTTTCCTGACTTTTGGGGCTACTGGTGCTCCTTCAAGGGAGTGTGTTGTTTATGTTTGGTCCTCTGGAAATGTGAGGAACTTTGGCTTTATGGAAAAATGGAATCTCAGCACTTGAGTGAATGGAGCATCTTTTGTACATGGAAGCTGCAGCTGAAAGCTTTTAATCACACTTGGCCAATGTATAACATACAGAATGTGAACTGAGATTCTTAGTGGGCAATTCCTCCTGACAAATCATGTATGTAAGCAGCAAATCAGGAGCTTTCTTTGGATTTCCAGGAGTAAAAAAAAAAAAAAAGGTCAGTTTGTCACCAAAGTTCTGGTGGATTTCTGGCTGGGGGCAAGAAGATGCTCTTCAGGTTGTCCAGTTTGGGTGGACTGCTGGGAAACATTTGGTGCCAGGTCTGCCCAAGACTTGTCCCTCTAACCAAAGGTGCTGTGAGAGATAAAGGAGCAGCACATGTCAGAGGAGCCTTTCACAGCTCATGTGCACAGATGGCAGGTTGGGAAAGATGAAGAGGGAGACTCAGAACGTAGGAATTCAGATACTCCTCCAAGGTAGCCAAGGATCTTGGATCTTTAACAGGATCCCAGGTGTCTCCTCTGGGTTTCCTGCAGCTTGCAGAACTAACCCCCTGCATAAATTTTCCACTGTGCACACAAATGGGGTGCACAGAATTGGGGTGTGCTTTCCATTCCCAGGCTTGGAAGGGTGAGCTGGCAGCTGACTCTTGAAGCCAGGCACATTTCTGTTGCTCAGCAGGGATGGGATGTTCACTGGGCAGGAGCTTCCAGGCAGCCACCACCATCCTGGAGCTCAGGAAGGTTCCAGTGGACTTCCAGTCTCCCCTGTCAGTGGCTTGACTTCTTCTCAGCATATATAGCAGAGGGTATAGAGGTGAGAGCTGAAATCAATAAAGCATGAACACAGGTGTAAAGGCAGTTTTGGATTTAGTTCTGGTAAGTCCAACACTGGAAATGGGCATTAAAAATAGTGCCAGTAACAGTAAAAATGAACATTCAGACAAAGAGCATGTTATGAGTTACTAATTGCAGTTACCAATATCAGTGAATAAGTATTTCAAAGCTTTGATTCTGTGAAGTTTCACAGGAACAGAAGGTGATGTAAATGCTGCAGATGGGAGATCCTTGCACTGAGGTAGGCCTGGAGGTGACAAATCATTCAGGGAGTGGTTCATCCTTTTGAGATTCAGAAAAGCACTTTATCATGTCTTGTGTTTGTAATTGCTCTGGTAAACTTGGCTGGGAGACTCTGGAGGTGGGTTTGCAATGCACTGTGTATATAGATATATATAAATACTGAGTATGTTCTCACTGGATAAATATTTTTGAAAACTCAGCAGAGTATGTCAGCAATATGAATGTAATATAATTTCAAAACTATTTAAATGTTTTTATTAGTTTTGTTTGGCTGTGTTTAGGGATCGTGACAGTTTCTCAGCAGCATAAAGTAAAATACCCAATAAATGTGTCCTTTTCACAGACAAATGTTTGCCCAAACCTAATAATTGGAAAAAAGTAAGAATCTGCAAGAATCTGATCTCTGGATAGAAGCAGAAAGAGTGTGTTACACTTCTGTACTCCAAAAATAATCCTAGTTGTTTACATATGTTCTGTGACTGGAGGAAAAAATACTGTAAGATGAGAAATGTATGAAGAACAGACCAAAGGGCTGAGGGATAAAAATAAAAGGCTGGCAACCTGCCAGAACTGCAGTGCCTTGCCAGAACCAAAGCCCTTTAAGTCTGAGGGCCTTTGGTGGGCAATTTTAATCAGATGGAAAATTAAGGGAAGAGGAAAAAAAAGCATTTTAACAGGCTATTTAATGACACAGTCATGCTTATTTTGTGCCCAGAATTCCTGTTCCTACAATGCATCTGTGACTGGCTCTCTTTGCAAAGAAATGCAGGCACACCTTGGAGTTTCCTGGTTTGCCTTGGTTTGTGGGATAACCCTGTGCATGTCCAACACTTCCATCTGCTGGGAGCTCCCATGGGCAGGGTCCCCTTGGCTGGCTCTGGGCTCAGGGGCACATCCCTGTGGCTCCCAGGCCATGGAATTGGGCTCTTTGGAGATGAAGAGGCAGCCACTCATTTTCAGTAGCAGCCAAATATTTGCTCCTTCTTGCTCGTTCCTGCTTTCCCCCCATCCTGCATTTTTGCAGCAGGTTATTGTGAACTCCAGATCCTGCTGAAGCTTTATGTTCCTGGGCTTCCAGGTAGCCACAAGTGTGTTCTGGTTGTGTGAGCAAAAGGTGACCTCCAAACATTGCCCAGCTGTTGTTTGTGATGTGAGAAAACAGGAAAGACGCAGATACAAACCCTCCTTCATGGCCTGCCAGAGAGAAATTCAGCAAAGCATAGCTGGGAGGAAACTCTCTGATCTCAGGCAGAGGGTGCTTCACTGGCAGGCAAAATCAAATGGAGAAGGGGGAAGAAAATATCTTGTGCTGGAACAGAAATGAAAGAAATTGTGTCAGCATTGAGATCTCTTTATTGGAAGCTTCCTTCAAGGACTTGGAAGGAAATGTGGAAGATGTGCATTAATTATTAAGGGCAGTTTTTACATATGTTGGAGTTTCAAAGTGGTGGAAAATCTGGTTCCTGAACAGGAACTAGAGATTAGAGATTGAGGGGAAAAAAGAGAATGAGGAAGGAATTTTTACATCAAAGAGTGGCATAGAGGTGTGAGGAGAGGAATCTTCCATAAAATGACAGAAAGTGTAGAAAGTATGAGAAATGGCTAATGAAAGTGTGGAATTTCCAAAGAGGAAAGGTAAACTAATATAAAATCACCTTTTACCTCTTTTGGAAAGCTGCTTTGCAAAGGGCTCTTCTAACTGAGTCCTCCCAAAACTGGAGGGAGCCTACAAGGAAGATGGAGAGGGATTTTTACGAGAGCCTGTAGAGACAGGACAAGTGGAATGGGCTCAAACTGAAGGAGAGCAGGGTTAGATCAGTTATTAGCAAGGAATCCTTCTCTGGGAGGGTGGGCAGGCCCTGGCACAGGTGCCCAGAGAAGCTGTGGCTGCCCCAGCCCTGGAAGTGTCCCAGGCCAGGTTGGACAGGGCTTGGAGCACCCTGGGCTGGTGGGAGGTGTCCCTGCCCATGGCAGGGGGTGGGACTGGATGGTCCTCAAGGTCCTTTCCAGCCCAAACCATTCTGATCCTCTGAAAGAACTGATGGTAGTGCAAGGCATACAAGTAGTTAGTGCTTGTGCCATTTAATGTGTTATTTGTGTTCCCTGCTGGTTGTAAATAGAGGTTATAAAAGATGGTGTTAAATCCTTCTTAATTAATCTTTTTTTTAATGTTTTCTTCAGTTGTTTCATGAAGGTCACTAGAAAGTTTAACATAATAAAAGAGCTATTTCCTTTTGAAGGGTGGAGCTCAATGCCACCTATGGGTGTTTTTTAAAAGGACCTTCAAAAGTCTCATTTCTTCCTGAGAAAAAGAACAAAAATCTGTAATGTGATGTTCCTTAGATGCTGATTTTTGTGATCTAGCTTTGTTTCTTTGGTTTGAATTTTCCTTCTGCTTGAAAGCCCAACATTTCTCAGCTTGGAATCTGAGATTGGGATGGATTATTTCTTATGGGCAGAATGGATCTTTGCTGCTGAGTTTGGAGAAGCACTGGATGGGCTCACAGGCACTGGCTGGGGCACTTCACTCAGTGCTGGTCTTTAGGAACACACTTGGGAAATATCTGAGAGCAACACTTGAGATGGAGCTCAGCCACCCTGGGCCATGGCCATGGGCTACATGACCTCTCAGCCTTGTTCCCAGCCTTGTCTTCTATAACTCTGTGAACATTTTAGTGTAGCCAACAATCATTTGAAGAGCAGAAGGTGATGCGTCGACCTGAGACATTTCCCTGCACTTCTCAGAGGGCTAAAACACACAGAGGTGATTTGAGGCAGCAAACCCAAGAGCTGGCATGAGACTCTCACCAAGTGGTTTTATCCCAAGGTCTTTAGTTTAATGGACATGTTGTCTTTGTGCCCATCCCTGTGGCAGGGCTGAATTTCAGCTGAAACAGCACTTATTGCACAGCCCCTTCTCCAGCAAATGCTCACTGGAGTCCATTTCAGGAGAAAAGGTCTGAACTTTGGGGTTTTTCCCTTTCATTTCCTCAATGTTTGGCTGAATGTCACTGCTGAATCCCTTTCCATCACAGAACTCTGCTAATCCTGTGCAGTGCATGCAATAAATGGAAATAGGAATGGCTGGGGGGATTGAACTGTAAGTCTTTTCCAGGGGAATAACAGAAGGTTAAACAGAAGTGCTGTCCCTCTCCTGCCTCCAGAGGTGAAACTCCAAGTGCTACAACAGCTCTGCCATTTCTGTGTATTATTTCTTGTCCTTTACCTGCTGCACTGCAGGGTGAGTGGGTGGGTTCTGCCCCCTCTTGGCACAGGCACAGACTGGGAGTTGTGTAGCTCTGGTAATTTTAACTACTTAACACTTCTGTAATATTTAGGAGTTCCTTTTAAATTATTTTTTATTTTTAATCACAGCACTAACAAGCAAGCTCTCTGCAAATAACCAAAAGGCATTTGTTTTCTTAAGAATGCTTCATTATTTAATGTACCAGGTTAGAAGTTCACTGAGTTTTAATTGGCTTTCAGGAAAAAATTGCAGCAGCCACAACTGTCTCAATGTTTGTGTTGTTTTGGAGGTCATTTACTTCCAATTCCCAAAAGTCATTACAGGTTTGACTTCTGTACCTCTTCAGCAGAGTTTGATCCAAAGGCAGGTGAAGGACACCAAGCCCATGTCCTTGAATATTATTACAGGTTCAAAATTTGATTGGATTCTGAGTAGATTAATGGGTTTCTAATAGTCTAAAAATCCACATTTGTGTTCTTGTTGATTCCCTTTATGACAGAAATTTACTAAGATACATATAAATTTTGCAGATTACCTTTTTTTTCACTCTGACAAATCTGTTGAAACTGTTGAACTGATCCAGCAAGATTAGGATTAATTGTGGGTCATAGTAAGATACTGAGATCCATTTGTAATCATAATTTCCCAGTCAGACTTTTATAATATTTGGATGCAGTGATTTATGCTTGTGCTTTTAATATACTTGTAACATTAAAGTATAGATTTTTGTTGTGGTGTCAAGAGTAATAAGATACTTAAAAAGGGGGAAAGGCTTGTCATTAAGAGAAAGAAACAATTTTTTTAAGGTTTTGTTAGTACTAACTTATAGTTGGGGGGACTGTGCAGCTTTACTGCACAAACACCAGCAGCAATAAACCCTTGCCCTCCTCCTGCAATCTCTGCCCCAAAGATACTTTTAAAGGATCCTCTCAAACCACAGGAGGAATAATCACTTTAAAAGTTTGCCTTCTGTCTCTCTAAGGAACTTGGCTCACAAGTTATTGGTGCTCCTGAGGTCTGATTCTTAACTCTTAACTCTGGGCTCAGTCCTTGTTTGCAGCCAGTTCAAAGCAAGCTGGGCTTTATGGGAGACCTGATTAATTAAGCACAGCTTTATTGTGGTCAGTGTACAGCACACCAGCCTTGATAACCTCCCTCTGACTACTTCCCATTGTGTGTTTAAGTTCCTTGAAGGGTTCCCCCACCCATAATTCATTATTTCAGATGTTAAAACCCTTCCTAGAGATGCTGAAAGATTTTCTGCTGCCTTGTTCCAGTGCCAGTCCCTCATATGAGCTAAAATCCAGAAATTGTGACTGAATTGGATGTGCTTGTCTGATCCAGCACTGGGATGAAGGAATTTTGCACTGGAAGATGAGGTAGCATGAAAGGTCCTGGTGGTGTGATGGGGTTAGAGTGGATAACCCAAACCCTGCACGTGTTCCCACTAAACTGAAACTGGTGCTGCATCTCCTTGCCTGCTCCTGTAGGTCTGGGCCTTTCTTTTTCATCACAGCAGAACCCAGAGCTTGTTCTCCATTTCCACAGGGAGTTGACTGAGCAAATTTGCATCAGAAACAACAGTTCATGTGTTGAGGTTCCAAAAGAGTCAGAGGGCTTAAAGCACAGCCCTCAAGCCTAGGTTAAAATTCCAGCATATTGACTGTGATTCCTTTTGCTGGAGTCAGGACCACAACCCAGCTTGGGTGTAACAATAAAATTGCTTTCTAGGACATATTTCTTCCATAGCAGATATCACAAAAACCTGAGGCTTTGGAATTATGGTGAGGGAGATGAATGGACTTCAGTGTTGCTTCAGCTTGTAATTGTTGAGATCATGAGCACTGGCATGAAGTCATTTTTGAGGAGGTTTTAGTGGTGTAAAGTCAAAACTACACAGTGGTCAGTGCCATCAAGGTAGGAAAGAAATAATATGGGTTTTTCTCATCTATTCTTTATTGTAGAGAAGGGCTGACAAATGCTGTGGAAAACAAAAACATACATTTAAAATTTTCAATTATAGGTTTTAAAAAAGAAATGTACATGTTTAGTTGTTCTAAAGGAGAGCTGGTGGCCATAAATCCCATGATGCACTCATGGCTGGGTGTGGGACTCAGGGCACAGTGGTGGGAGGCTCTTTGGGCTCCCAGAGGCTCTCCAGAGCTCTGACCACCCAAGCACTGCAGCACGAGATCAATGCCTGGTTGATAACCAGTGAGAGCAGTGACTGCCTGGAGAGCCAGATGTGAAATGTGGAATAAAAATCAAAAGCCCCACGGAAATGACTGTTATTTCTTTAGTCTCAGTACAGCCAAGGGGTCCTTGGAACAATATTATATTAGGGAATTATTCACTAAATGCCTTGGCTTTCAATGGGTGGATTCCTCTTCATACCTAAGTGTGTACTGTGGCAGAACCTGAACAAACTCTCCAGGTTGGCTTGGAAGTTTTTGTGACAGTCCTTTTGATGCACCAGAGATGTGTAGGCAGTGCTTTTCAGCTCTTTGTGTCAAAAAAATCACATAGCTACAAAAACTACCTATGTGTAATATCAACCAGATGGATTTCTGGTCCTCAGTGAAGGGTCTTGTTAGCAGGACTGGAGATTTTCTGTTTGAATCTCATCCTTGTTTTGACATGACTTCATATGTGATTGTAAGTCCTTTCAGTCAGTGTGGCTGTGATTTGTCTTCCCCGTATGGAAACTATTTTGCAATTCTCACATGCAAACTCTCTGATAAGTGCAGATAACACAATTATCATACAAAAAGGACAGCTGTGAATATCCATTTCTGACACAGACAGTTTTTTCAAAATACAAGAACTTTAATTTGGTAAAATGATGGGAGTAGTGCTTAGAATGACAGGACTTTTTTTCCTTTCTCAGCTCGTGTGTCTCTGTCCAAAGAAACATTAGTTCATTGTTTTTCAGTGAGGAGTGCTTAAGATTCTGTAGCATAATCAGATTTTGTCACAGAACCACAGGGGAAAGCCAGATGTGGAGTTCTTAATAGCTGGAAAGGAACGAATTATACTTGGGAGAGTGTCTTGTGTGATAAAGGACCCTGTTGTAGTGCTGTTAAGCTTTAGTATGGGGACATGAAGCCTTTTAATATCCACCCCCATCAGTTTGTTCGAAGACCAGACCAAGCCCTACATTTACCATCCCGTGGACTTCCATTTCTCACCTCTGTACCCACCTGGTATATCTTTGCCATTTTCAGGTTGTCTTCTGTTTTATCTGAGTTTTTCTCAGCTTTTCTCCATTTCTCCCTGGATTGTTCTCCCATTGCTGAATAAGTTGGTGCAGTGACAGTTCAGCATTTCAGAGAAACCAACTCCAGGGAATGAAGTCTCAAAGAAACAGAGGAAATCAGTCCTTTTGGCTTCATGGTTAATCCCAGAGGACCTGATTTTCTCCTCTTTAGCTAATCCTAGGAATGATCAGATACACCCTGAGGGAGCACCCCATGTCAAACCAGTGTGGGAGGGGACTGAGGTGCAGGGGTGCAAACTGCCAGTATTTGATCATGGCAGGACACAGGGCACTTCTTGGCAGCCCCAGGAGCTGGTTGTGTGCTCAGCTCCCCCTGTGCCTTCTGCCAGTGCCCTCCTGAGGGTGGGCACCTGCAGGGTGGGTACTGCTGCCCTCTGATGTCTCAGCCAGAGTGCCAAGTGATGATCTACATAAAACACACTGCCAGCCAAGAGAGGGGTTTCTCAGGGAATCTTTATTGAGGGGAAGGGCTCAGGAAGCATTTGGAGAGGTTGTGTTGGAGCTTTGCTAAGCACAGAGAGGAACCAGCATTTGATGTCTCCATGGCAGAGTCTCCATTAGCTGAACTGAAATGAGAAAGGAGGCTCAGATTTGCAGGCACTCCCTCAGGTGCTCAGAGCTGTCCTACCTGGCACTGGGGGAGACCTCCTGAGACAACCAAGCAATGAAAAACCCCTCTGTGTTATCACTGAACCCACAGAGTTGGGCAGGATCAGGCACTCTCCATTAACTGTTCAGCTTCAGGCTCACTGAAATGCTGCTTTTTGCCAAGGTCTGGCTCCAGCTGTGCTTGGGGAACATCTGCAGGCCCAGGAACTGGAGTGTTTAATGCTGGGCAGAGACATCTGTGAAAAGAAATGGAGGAGAAATCGTCAGGAGAGAACATATTAAGGCATTGTCTGGCTCTAAGAAATGCATTTAACACTAAAACTTGACAGAGAGAAAAGGTTTTACAGGGTTGTTTTACAGACTGTTGTTGGCTTCTGGTGGCAAATGGAATCTGAGACAGGAGCTGTGCAGACCTGATTGCTGACTGTGGCACTGGAGACACTTCAATCTTCTTTATTTGTTTCTCTACCTGAAAATGGATAGAGATCCCACAGATACCTACTGGTATGGAATTTGAAACTCTGGAACTTGTATCATTTCAAAGTATATAAAATGCTCTTTTTTAGCCATGTTTATTGTCCATGAGGGCTGTGTGCTTTGTCTCTGAGGCTGTTGTAGAATACAACTCTCCGTGGAACATTCCATTGTAATGTTTGGTTCTGTAGGAAGAAATAAAAACACCATAAATTCGGGATTATGGCATATTCTGGGATTAGGGGAAGGCTTTAGCCAAGAATATGTGCATAGATCAGTTTATTCTGCTTTGCTGCATGTAAAAGACCTCTAAAAGCTTTTCTTGATTTTGAGAGAGAATGTCCCTGGAGTAAAAGCAGAATTCCTCATTTCATGATATGTGAGTATCACTCAGTTGCATTGGTGGTTCTTGTGACATGAATATATATTTTCAGATCTAGCTCTTCATTTTACTGGGGTTCACTTTCTGATTGAAACCTTCTGTGTCTTTGCCTGTAGCTGCCTTTGACCTCCATATAATTGTCATTGTTATTGCAAGATTTAAAAGGGAAGCAAAAAGGTGACAGTCTCTGCCAGCTTATGCTGTAAAAAATGTGTATTGTATTTCATTTAATAATCTCATTTATAGAACAGGCTTTGAACATTCACTTACTGTTACCTTTTGTCATTCTTTCATCATCCAACAAAAAAAACTGGGAAAATGGTTGTGTTATAAACATAACCTTAAAATAGTTATTAAAAAAAAAAACACCAACCAAAAAACCAACAGAAAATCTCTGTGATCCATTAAAGGAGGAGCAGGTTGGGATCCTGTGGAATGACCCCCAGGACGACAGGCCATGGTGGGCACACTGACAAATTCTACCTCGTGCTCCTACCAGTGAATGTACATCCTGTAACTCACTGGACTTTCAAAGCCACGAAGTCTGTGCTGGTCATGCCTGGGGACAGATTTGCCTGTTAACCAGCTAATTACCAATCAGCACCCAGAGCCAGGGCCTGGCACCTCCTTGCTAACCCTGGGCTGGGCACAGGGGCATAAACAGGGACAGAGCCCCAGCTGAATCTCCACATTGTGCTGCCACCTCCATTCTCCAGGGCATCCCGTGGGTGACTGGGATTCTTGGATTGCAAACTTCTCCCATTAGATCTCTCTGTTCTGTTTGCTTGCACGTGCTGCCTGGAGTCCTGGCTTGCATGTCCCCTGTTTGCAGCAGAGCCATTGACATCCCCCCACCTTATTCCAAAAAGAAAAAAAAGGCTCAGCATCCAGACATCACACTATCTTTGAAAACTCTTGCATTGACCTTGAGTGCCAAGTTACCTTGACAGAGCATTGCCTGAGTGGTGCACGCTGAGGCTCCCAAGTTTAACAGCAGCACAAAATACAAATGTTATTTAAAAAAAAAAGTCAACTCCTGGCTGGAAGCATTTATAGGTAAATATACAGCAACAGGCTAAAACAAGTGGGGGTAATGAAAAGCAGCACAGGACTGTGCTTAAAACATTTTGGAGGTGGTTTTTGGCTTGTGTGTTCTCACTTGGTTGTTTCTCTTTTTATGGTTTCTTTTGTTAGTTGAGCTTTTTGGTTGTTTCCCTCCTCAGAAAGGAAGTCATTTAATAAGCCCCAGTCACTCCACCTTCTGTCTGGGTTTTGAGTGCTGTGTGACTTCTGAGGGCTGACTGAGGGAATAATCCTCAAAGGCTGTTTGGGTGAGGAAAAAGGAGTTGGTTGGTGAGGGCAGGACCAGGGAAGAGAGCAGAGAGTTGTCTGCCAAGACAAACACCAGTGGAGCCTCACAGCAATGGTGGGAGTTCACACAGAGGAATTTGATTTCTTTTATACTCTTAAATAGGAATATTCAGGTTTGAATTCAATGTTGATGTAGCAGGAGGAAGTTCCAGATACATGTCTGTGTGACAGGGACAGAATTCCTGTCATTCCAAATGGCAGGAGCAGTTTTAGTGACTGCAGCTCTTTGCATATTTTGCTTAATTTGTTTTATTGCTGTAGCTTCAGTTTTAGTGATTTGGGGTTTACAGGTTGGGAATCCTAATTATTGCTAAGACTCAGACCATTTACTGAGAAATTACTAATAAATCTGCATTTATCTTTCAGCTCAGTTCAGTTCCCTCACTTAGGTATTAAATCATGGGGTCATATATCCCACACATACACAAATATATGTGTATATGCACACAACATGAAGATTCTGCATGAAATTCCTCTGCAAAAGTTCCTGGCTGCTTTATTCATTTTTTTCAAGGTTTCCTGTTTCTTCAGATGGGTGTTGGGAATCAGTGAATTCCTGGGAATGGTGTCCAGCTGATAACACCTGACACAAACATGTTGTAGGCAGCATTTGCTCTTCCCAGCACAGCCCTGTGCATTGGAATGCCCCTTGTAGCAATTCCTGTGTTGATTCCATTAGAGAAAGAACCATTTCTATGCCATTTATTTTGGTGTTTAAGGTCAGCATTCAGCATTTGCTGGTGGGATTTTTTAAGTATTAAAGGAGTTCTCTTAATACCTGCAGAGCTGAGTGTGTCCTCTGGAACTATTCAAAAAAATTCAATTTACATATTTTTTGGGTGTGACCTTCAGTAACTGTTTGGTTTTTTAAATCTGAAAAATGCCTTCAAAGTGTAATAGCCCAGAATTTCAAATGGTGCAGCAGGGTCTGTAATACATATTTTAACATGTTTTCTTTTAATTTGTCACCCAGCCTTGTTGGGCATGATTATCTAAAAGTCTGTTTTTCAAGCCAGTAGTACAAGTGTGTAAAGTTCTTACTTGGGCTAAAAATGCAGGAGTCTCATTTATCTGGAGATCTGCTCAGCCAGGAGGTTTTCTCAGCAATGAGCTCACACTTCAGGCTCCAGCAGTGCCCCTGAGCCATGAAAGAGATTTGCATGTAAGAGATGTTTTGAATCTCTTAAACCCTCACTCAGAGCTGGAGAGCTCCTCTCGTGCCTTGGTGGATGACACGAGGTGGGATGTTGGCCAAAGCCAGGCTGGGATGGGGCTGAGGAGCTTCTGGGTTGGGTTCATGTGGGACGGGAGTTCCAGAAAGAGCCCTCACTGGGGCTGTGCAGGAGCACCCCAAGTGTGTCACTGCTGGCATCAGCAGGGCAGAGTTACTGACAAAATATCTGAAATGCATTTGATCATGTGCTGGGAGTTTTAATAATTTATATTACACCTTCCTAGCAAAGTCTTGTGTTTACTCAGTGGCTGCCAAACAAGATGAAAGGCAGGAGCTCAGCTCAGTGTTCCTAACTTCAGTCCAGAACATTTTCCTGACTTCCCTTCCTCCCCTCATGTTGATTAATGGTATGTGACATCTCAGAGTACCTTTTCCTTCCTTTTTAGTGCTCCTTTCTGGTGAGAGCAAAGCCCCTTCTCAACAAATCTTTCAAAGAGTTTATGGCCTGTCCAGACTGAAACCAGTACAAACACATGGGTTTGGAATTGCTTTACCTTACGGTTTGCTCCAAGTAATTTCTGGTTAAAAGAGGCTTTGAATTTAGTTCTAAATTCCACTGAACTGAATCATTATGATAATCTTCCTGAGTCTTGCAGCTGCTAAAGTGTGACTTCTGAGCTCAGCTTAAGAAACTGCTGCACTCTGAGTAGTGATTGTGTGTGGTAAAAGTCACAGCAAATCAGCTCAGAGTATTACAGGAATGATGTAAATAATTCCTTGAAAAGCTAATGCAGTGCAAATGTTTTATTTAGAGGTACAAATAAGGGAATTAATCCTCCTGTGAAGGGAGAGCACAGGGAGTGGAGCAGTGGAAGTGCCAGTTCAAGAATGAGGTCTTTGCCTCTGTAGAAACTCCCCTGCTCAGGGATCATGAAAGATCTTTCCTGCAGGTGACTTGGATAGTCCTTCAAGGCACATCTGGATCAAGGATCCTCTGAAGACACCCACATTATCAGACAGAAATGCTCTGGTGTTTTAAGTAATAAGCTGGGAAGTACATCCTTAAGAAAAAGGTCATTTCAGTTTGCAAATTGTGGGGTTTTTGTCCATGTAAGAAGAGTTTAATCCATGACAAAAAGTGTAGAGAAATCAGGTTAGCAAGATAATAGGAGTAGTGTTTCATGTAGGCATCTGTTGAAAGAAAAGCTTCTGGTTAAAATTGTTTGATGTGGTCTGAGATACTGTGAAAAACTGAGAGTTTTGAGCCATGTATAAAATGTCACTACCCATGGAAACAAATGCATCAGAGTTGACAAGGTAAGATGGGACACAACAAAAGCACAGTGACATTGTGAGAAGAGCACCCTCCAACCCAGCTGGGTTGCAGCATTCATTAAATACTGGGAGAGAAAATCTCATCTAGGGAAAGAAAATAAAAACTGGGGTTTAGTCTATCAGTGTGATCATCTCATTTATGGGAAATAGGATGAATAAGGGAAAATGGGTCTCCCAAGTTTACCAGTGATGTTCATCATTGCCAGAACTTCTCCAGCCATGCTGAAACCTCTTTGGGCACTCTCAGGTGGAGCTCTGCCCCAGGCACACACTTTGCATGTGCACTGGAGGCAACCAAAGCACTGTGGGAACAGAAAAAGGCTGTAGAGGCTGTGCACGATCCAAGTTACACCAACAAGGGGAGACTGTTGGGGTTTGTGTTGGGAAACAGAAAACAGAATGGACAGCAACAGAAAACAAACATGAAATGGCAGTGAAATCCCTGCTGCAAACTGCAGCACAGGAGCAGGAGTGGGTGATGAAACACTGATGTGTTTGACTGTCAGTGAAGAGGAAAAGGAGAAAAGGTCTCTCCAAACATTTCCCAGCCTGTCCCTGTGTTTGGGGTGTTTTCTGGCTGTCCCTCAGCTCACAGAGACAGGTAGGTGGGTGGGAACTGAAGCTGAGAGGAAGAGGAGCATTGAGGAAAAAGTTACAGCATCATTTCTGGGGTACTGGCTCTGATCTCTTTGCTAAGGGATGGCATCAGGTCTTGTACAACTGAATATTCAGGACTTTTATCATGTGCTGTAGAAATACTTAATTAGGAGTTGGTAGGCTGATAGTAGTCAGCCACATTTGAAGTCATGAATCAGTGAAAAATAAATATCAGACACAATCAGGCTTTAGTTGTACTGATATCTTTACAGCCTTATCCATTCTTTTAAATCACTTTAATGTTAATGTACCAACAATACACATAAAACTCATTACCATAAATTGTGCACTTCAGATTGGCAGAGATTTGTGAGACCTGCAAAGGAAATAAAGGCTTACACATGTCTAGAAAGAATCAATTGCAAAGGAATTTTGATTCATTTATAAAAAATCCTGTACATTTTCCAGTTTACTTTGCAGGCAGAGGTTAATCAGCTTTGATATGGGAGGATAAAATATTTTCCAGTTTATTCTGCAGGCAGAGGTTAATCAGCTTTCATAAGGGAGGGTAAAATAGCTGTGGCCAGGTACTAAAATTTCAGGTGCCTCAGGAACTGATTGCAATTAATACCTTAACAGTGTGAAGCAGCTTCCTGGTTTTTGATGACACATTGTTGAAATGGAAACAGGAGGCAGTTACAGACAGTTTGAATTGTGCTGTCACACTCTCCTGGGCAGGCACCTTGTGTGGAGCTTTGGTATTTCCTTGAGTTTGCCCAGAAATGTGTCTGTAAAGAGGGAGTGGGCATCTGGTCTGTGTTTTCACGTGTCCCTATTGGAAATACAAGATTATCCAGATAGAACTTTCTGGGTCCCCGAGTTACCCAGAATGAGAAAGGGGGAAAAAAGTGTTTTAATCAAAAATCTCTTTCAACCAGAAAATTTCAAGCCAATTAAAAATCCAGCTGGACTCAGCTGAGTTCCTGAGAGACTCTTGAAAAAGAGGGAAGAAAACAGAAATTATCAACAGAAATACTGAATCTTGTGATGCAACATCATTGCACCTTTGTTCAAAGACACCTTTCCCACAGAAATATTGAATCTCATGATGCAACATCATCACACTTTTGTTCAAAAACACCTTTCCCACTTCCACCTCTTGCAAATGTCGTCAGATTACGAGAGGTGACATTTGGATGCTTTTACCTTTGAGTGCCTGCAGTGCTGAGCTGACCAAGGTTGCAGGAGAGAAGAGCTTTGTGTTGCTTTGCCCTGGATTGTCTGCAGAAATGGTGCCTCACTCTGGACCTGGTGCTGCAGTGACAGAGCTCCTGTTTGGGGTCCTGGTGCTGGCAGGCAGGTTGGGAAGGGCATGGCAGTGACAGTGACCAGTGACAGTGACAGTGACAGGCCAGCAGGGACTCGGATGGAATGTGCTGAGAGAGACAGAAGGTGAGTGCTGGAGCTCAGCTGCCTGCCATGGGGCAGGGGAGAGCACAAGCCCTGGGGGAGGATGTCCAGGCCCCACAGAGCTGGCACACCAGGAGACCCTGATGGATTTTGGAGGAGCTCTGCTGTGCCAGGGATTGCACTGTGGTGGTCCCCTTTAGCACTGGGTCCACATTTCCTTTGAAGAAGCCAAAGTAGTGAGATAACAGCAAAACAAATCAAAAAGTAATCCTCAGACAAGTCTCTTTGATGCCATTGGGGCTGGAGATTTGTTTCTGTTGCTAACACTTCATTGATTTGGCAATTATTTAATTGGAAATACTGATTTTGTGTGGCATTGGTGAGATTGCTGCAGGACAAGCTGATGATGATGCAGTGCAGGTTGAGTTGCTGTTTGTCTGGAGGAGGGACATTAATTTGAACCTCAGGATAAAGAGGGGGCTGTGTTTGGTCTGTACAATCAGAACCACACCTCACAGGTTCAATCTCAACGTGTGCCTCTCTTGCAGGAGTTCAGACGTGCCCCCCGGAACGGCCCCAGGTGGAGAGGAGTCCCTTCTGCTGAGACCCCAGAGCAGCCCCCACTGCTCAGCCCCTGCCTGGCCCTGCAGCCCCCCTGGCAAGGAGGAGGTGCCCTGAGGATCCTGTCTGCCAGCCTGGCTCTGCTGGCACTCCTGGTTATGTTTTACTGTGCTGGAGTGAAAACAGAACTGTGAACTGTGGGAGGCTTTTATGAAAACAATAAAACTGCTGTTGAAAATCTTCGACGGAAACACTTTTACCAACAAATATTTTTTCTTAAAAAAAAAAGATAATATAAATTGGGCAATAATTAGTTCTTGTTCTATGCATTTCTTGTCATTCAAAGGAGAGAGTGTTAATAAGCTCTGAGGAGACCTGTCTTACCAAAACCAACCAGATCCTTGGTTGGCAGAACAGTTTGTTGCATCTTTCCTTTCCTTTTTTTCCTAAAATGATGCAATGTTTGCATTACATACTCTTCTTATAACTGCTGTATCAGTCAGACTGCATGAAGTTTATCAGAAAGCTTTTCATGGAGTGATATTGGTCATTTTTATGGGTAAAATATTTAAAGCCTTCTTGAGGTTTTGTTTGATGCAGTGTGATGGTTTGATATGTGGTTTTTTACATTAGAATCAAACACTGCAAGGCCATTAAAGTTTGTCATTTGTTGCTATTTATTTTGCTGTTATGTCTGAAGGAGTTTTTGTGTGCTGTCTTGCCTCTCTCAACTTCACAATTAGTTACTGGGCTTTGTTAATGCAACAAGAATTGTTTTAAAGGTATTTGGTTTTTATAATTGAGTGGTATTTCTGTTAGAAGATGGATTTACTACAGTCTGTAGATTTAACACAGTGCTCAGACCTCCATGTGAATCTTTATTAGCTGTGCATTGGATCACCCTGTGTGAGACAGGATTGCTGTGCTGGTGGGGAGCTTGCACTGAGCACTCTCCAAATCTCTAATTACTTTCTTCAAGCTGTTTTTGTCATGGCAGGGTCTCCCTGCACCTTGAGAGGGGCTGGACTCTGTGCCCACTTCTGCCAGCAGCTGAAATTGTTCAGTTTGTTCATATTGTGCCAGCCTGATATTGTTCATTTGTTCCTGCATTGTCACCTCTCTGAATCTTCATCCAAGCTTCTACTCACAAAGGCTGTTTCAAATGTAAAGAGCAGGAACTGTAGGGTTTGGGGGTTGTATTTTGGGATGTCTGTGGGGTACCAGATGGAGGGGAGCTGCCTGTGTGGCTGTTGGGGTTTAGCCCCAGTGGGCAGCTGCCACAGAACCCCCAGTTGGGGACAAGAATCCTTGGGGATTCCAGGATCCCAGCTGCTCCCTGGCAAAGGCCTGGGCTCTGGGCAAGCCCTGCTCAGCACAGCTGGAACAGCTCTGTGTGAACAGTCTAAAGCACAGCCCAGACCTGTGAATGGAGAAAATTAACTGCCCCAACCAGTGCCCTGTCTGTGCAGTGCAGGGGAACAGTCCACTGGTGGGAAAGGTCTGTGCTCTGTGAGCTGGGGATTCATTATAGTTACAGACAATTAATCAGGAAGTTCCACCATGGTCCTTTCAGAACAGCCTGTAAATTATACAGCAGATGTAACTGTCTGCAGGAACTCAGGTATGTGATGACTCGAGGATTGTACTTCTTACTGCTGCCACTTTTTTGGAGCCAAGACTCAAAAAAGCCCAAAACTGATTTGCTTCTGTTTTGTTTTTGGTTTGTTGTTTTTTTTTTCTCTCCTCAGGCTTTTCTTTGCAACCAGGAATATGTAACAATCAGTAATTTACACTTTTAACAAATCTGAGAAATTCTCAAAAAAAAAAGAAAAATCCCAAGCCTGACTGTGGGAGTTGAAATTTTCAGGATAGTAGCACAGATTGCAAGATTCTCAGGATGGCTGTGGATTGACAAAATCATTATATCTGAGCCAAATTTCTGCATGTGATGGGAATAAACTGTGCAGGTCTGTTCTGTGCCTCCAGCATTGTCTCTGTCAGCCACTCTGGCTTAGCTAATCCCAGCACTTGCAGAGCCATTGCATCAGCTGCTGCAGAGATTGAAGGAGTTTGGGGCTGAGATCCTGTGCCTCGTGTGCCTCAGTGGGACCTGCTGGTTTCCTTAGGGAGAGTGCAGTGCACTCATGGAGAGGACTTTGGAATGACATCCTGAACTGGCTTCACCTGAGGAGCAGGAAATGTGATTTACTGAGTATTTGGTTACTTTCCTCTAGATTTTGGGAGGGAGTTTGGACACTTTGTGCTGTAGAGCAGTTGTGCGTTTGTCTTTTTTTTCCATTTATGTCCAACTAAAGCTCTCAGAGCCTCTGAGCTGAAGGAACCAGTCCTGGGGCTGCTGGGGCAGGTTGGGAAACCTCAGGGAGTGTGGAGGGAACTGTAGGAGTGGATCTACTTTGTGGAACAAGTTGGCCTGACCACATTTGATCTGTGATTTTTGATGCCATTTGACTCCCTGAATGCTTCTAACATGGCAGGATTTTTGATTTTGGATTGACATTATGTTTGAGGGCTACTTCACCAAGTGTTTTCTCTTTGCAAACCATCAGGGTGGGTGAGAAGAATCTCCTGCCCTCCAACTTAACAAGGTTATTGCAGGAAGGTTTCCCCACAGTCAGTTGATCCCACTCAGCACTAGAGAATGTGGCTGCTATTAACTATCTACATTCAATGCCTGGTTTTCAAAGCAAAAGAGAATATAATTTCCATTGGGGACCAAGAAAGCCTCAAGTATTTTTCTTGAATGCTTGTGGTAGTTCTGAGTTCTCTTTAGCTGTTTCCAGTGAGGAGTCTTGCAAACCACAGGACCCTGAATAGCCAGGACATCTTAATTCTCTTCTGAGCAACATTAAGGACACACTTTATTTTCGGCTTGTGTGTTGTATTCTGGGGGACTTTGTCATTTAATCTTTTCATTGCAGCTTTCTATTAATGGTGTATTTGTTAAGAAATAGAATGTGAAATAGAAGTGGCTTATGTAAAGCTTGTTATATACAGTGAGAAAGAAGGAAAAGGAGGTCCCTTTTGAGGAGAGTGCACCCACCTCTGTCACATCCTCCCTTGCACACCTGTGACCATCTGAGAGCTTCTGTTCCTGTGGTTTCACTCCACATTCCCCTTCCCATCTGGAGAGCTGGAGTGGTGTTTGAGGAACAGCAAGTCCTGTCTGAAGTGGCAGCTCTGCCATGGAGCTGTGGCCATTCCCCAGAATCCTTCCCCCCTTCCTGAGCAGCAATTACACTTTCACAGGTTGGAATTAAAATTCCCTGTGGGATGCAGGAGAGGAGCTGAGGCTGTCAGAGTGATTTCAAGCTGCTGATCTCTGGCTGCTGGAGGAGGGAAAACAGAGCCCCTCTCAGGCAGGCAGGATCTGACAGCTTCAGAACTGCACTGCCTTTCAGTGCAGATGGAGAGTGGCTTGATCTGCTCACAGAGCTCTGCAAAGATGTTCTGTCTGGGAACATTTGTGTGTCATTAACAAGTCTATCTTTTTTAACTTCTAAGACGTGTGTAACTTCAGGGACTAAGATGAATATAAAAGAAGTCTTGGTTGAGCACTGAGAGTCTGGAGGAGTGAGGAGCCATGTGCCTGTTCCTGGGAGGCTTATTAAAATCTTTATCTCTTTGCACATGGATTTTTTGGCCAGAAAAATTGCTTGCAATTTCCCTGAATTTTATTTTCACATATTTATATCCCACATTTTATTTTGTGTTCACCATGTTTGGTTGTACAGATAGAAAGAAAGAGCATTTAGAAATCCAACCCAAAGTTAAAAATTGTAATTTTTTGCCTCCAAGGTACAGTGCAGAATGGAAAATATTGGTGCAAAAGCTGCAAAGCAAATTTGAACTGGGAGGCACAGCCCCGAGTTCGGGACTGGCTGCACAGCACCATTTGCAGGAATCATCCAACAGATAATTCAAACTGGAATGATTGCTGGAAAGTGTCAGTGCAAACATCATTCAGTGTCTTTTAGTTCCTTATTTGATTCATGCACCCTTTTAACACTCAAGTGAATGCTTTTTATCTTGGAATGAAGGTGCTTTGGTAGCTGCTGGAGGGGAGGTGAACTCTGAATTAATTAATTAAAACTCCTGTTTTAATTTTAAAGACATCCAATACAATTTAAAAAAAAATAAGAAATAATCATGTCATGGCACCTGCTGGAGCCCCAGGGTGTGTTAATTCCCAGTTGGGTGGCTGTGGGGAAGGACTTGGGTCATCAATACTGTCCATTCATCCCCATGAACGGAGAAAGAGTAACCTTTGAGTATCTTTTCAACAGCCTTTATTTTGTTGGAAAATATTTAGCAATTTTAGCAATTCTGCTTGGAAATTGGTGTTAACATGATGTTTCAGAGAGGACAATCTGCCTCTCCTGGTTTGCTGAATGCTGCTGGTAGGTAATGAGTGGATTTCCATGTTGGTGGGATGCAGACTGTGCCTTCAACTTGCATGTTTTCCATGTCCCATCTGTCTTGGAGTGGGAAAACAGGGTAGTTGTGCTCAGCTGAGCATAAAATATTGTGTCTACTCCCTTCCTGGGGGGTGTTTGTGGGGAGTGGTGTACAAATGTGAGTTGGCAACGGGTTACAGATTACAGGGGAGGCTTGGAGATGATAAAACACACCAAAAAAGGGCCAGGATTGTTTGGCACACTGTGAGAATTGGGGATCTGAGAGAAGTGAACGTGATGAAATCATGCCATGATGGGAAATTTGACTTTGCATAGTTAGGATCTTGTTATGGTATAGTCTGAAGAATAAAACTTGTATGGTGCTGGAAGGCTTTGCTGCACAGACACCCCTGGCAGCTGCTCAGAGCTCTGGGCTTGGGGTGGGGTGGCAGAGCTGTCTGTCACCACCCTGTGTCACAGCCAGAGAGAGCCCTGCTGCCCTGGCTGCAGTTTTCTGGAGGAGGTTCCACCTTGTCCCCTGCCCTGCTTTGTCAGACCCTGCAGTTCTCTGGAGGAGGTCCCACTGCAGTTTTCTGGAGGAGGCCCCACCTTGTCCCCTGTGCCCTGCTTTGTCAGACCCTGCAGTTCTCTGGAGGAGGTCCCAGCTTG
>JAJPCS010000025.1:1695702-1718536 GCA_021164005.1 Willisornis vidua nigrigula
TGTGCCCCCTGCCCAGCCCCAGGGAGGGAGCTGTGCCCCTGCCCAGCCTTGCCTGCAAGACAAATGCCCCATTGTTCTGGGTGTGCAAACATCCCCGGGCTGGAGGTCAGCACTGCACACACTGGTTGCTTAACGAACTTGGATGGAACACACACACAGATTTTGGAGATAAGGAGGAGTCAGGAATGGGGAGACTTGTGTGCTGTCTAACCGTGTTTTGGTGGTGCAGTGAAGACACAAAGCACTGAGCTTGTGTAAACTTACCCATTCTGCTGGATCAGAGTATGGCAAACAGCTGCCTTTGTGGCACAGGCTTTGTGCCAGGTACGGTGTCACCTTTCCCCCCCACCAGCAGCCTAAGAAGCTGAGGCTGCCATGAGCTTTCTGTCACTGACAGCAGTGCAGGTCTGTGTTCCTGCCTTACATGATGCACATGTGTCCTGGTGACCTGGTGGTGTGTGGAGCCAGCACGTGGGAGACTGACTGCAGATTCCTGGGGCTGGGCTGGCACTGGGGCGGGCTGGGCTGGCACTGGGGCAGGCTGGGCTGGGCAGGCTTTCCAGAGGACTCCAGAGCTCTTCAGGAGCCTGGCCTGGGGGAGGCTGAAGGTCAGCTGTGGAGGAGCAAATAGATTTCAGTGTAATGCTATAAAGAAGAGGATTTTATTTCCATTTAAGAACAGGAGTTGCCATAGGTAGGAGGGCTGCAGGCTGGTCAGGTACTCCAAAAGGCACAGCAGTGCTGGTGAGTGGAGATCTCTGCTTTGGCTGTCCCTGGTGTTGGTCTGCATCAGGCTGAAACAGTTCTTCTCAGATCAGTGATTGTGGAGTTTTGGCAGATTTCTTAGTGACTTGTGTTCCAAATAAAAACTCTTCCTGATGCATTTCATGTCCCAGCCTGTTGTTCTGACCACGTACAGGAAATAAAAAGCTTTGTGCTGTTCTGGAATCACACAGATGGCTTCCAGTGTGTGGTGTCCATCACAGTCAGCTGTCATGGATTGGAACAGAACCGTGCTGAAGAGTTTGGCACCTTAAGATGCTGTGTAAGCTCATGGGATTTTGGAAGGACAGTGCCCACCCTACCCTGCCATCCTTAGCCTTGGGAGGGGAACCATTCATGTCCCCCACCCTCTGCAGGGTGAATTCCCCTTTCAGTTGTGTCCACTACAAGTGGCACTTTACAGTGCCTGGGGCCATTGTTGACTTTTACGTTGCAGACAGTGACAAATGACTCGTGAACAGAGTTCATTGTGGTGGGGTTGGTTGGTGTGTGCTTGAAGTGCAGGTGGGTGAGTTGCAGTGCCCTGTCGGTGTCTGCACTGGCCTGAGGCTCCATCAGCAGTTCCAGCTGCAAATGGTTGTCAGAATGAGACAACCCCAATGGCAGGACTGAGCGGACTCATTTAATTCCAATGCAACAAAGTGATTTCAGGGCCTGCTTCCCTCTTATTTTGAAATTAGATTTATTAAATGACTCAAGGATTCCTACATGGCCTACATTCCTGAGGTACAGAGGCAGCCCCAGAACTGTACACAAAGTTAATTCTTTTGAAAACCCAATTTTTTTGGTACATCTGCTGATCTCATATTTCTTTTGCCCAGCAGACAGGGCATGTTTTCATCATTTCTCTTTACAAATATCCATTAGAGTATAAAATTCTTTCTAATGTGGGCTTCAAATGAAGATTGAATCCTTCTCTCCCTATGATTGTATCACTCCTTTTGTTTTAATTTATGAGGTCACTGCAGGCAGATTTCTTTTCTAAGGTGGGTTTTCTGGCTTTTTTTAAGGCTTAAAGGAAGGGAAAACAATTAATGTACTAACAACATTTTCATTCCACTGATGCTGATTCACTTGACTCATAAGAAGAGCTTATTGCTTTGTTTACTTGGAAAGAATGAATATCAACACATAAATAATCAGCTGAGAGCTGGATTTCCAGGAGGAAAACTCTTCCTGGTCACTTTTCTGTTCATTCAAAGCAATATCTTTTAAAATTGATGTAACTCACAGCCTTATGATGATCACAATACTTTCCCTTAGGAGTGTCTGCTTAGTTTCCAAACCAGAGAGCAGTTGTTGCCTCAGGTACTCAAATTTCAGTAGGAAAAAAGCTTTCCCTGCTCTTGTAGCTGCACATGCTGAAGGGATCAGAGCACCTGGGGACTTCCATGCCAACCTCTGTGAAGTACCCAGAACTCCTCTTCAGAAAGACACGGAAAAACAATTTACTGAACAAGCCTCCCCAAAGTGCCTCTTTCAGTCAGTCTTTCACCTCGCTGAAGGACTCAGGCCTGACTGAAGGAACTAACCATATATATCATTTCTGAACTCTTTTCCCCTCTTGGAAAGATGTAACTCAACAGGGCAACAGGTCAACCCTTTCCTCAGTGCAACACTGAAACCTTCTGCAGAATCCTCTTGGGCAAATGCACTGCAAAACTGTTTCAGAGTTTGCCAAACTTGATGTATTTAGCTGGTTAACAGCACCCCACAGACTCTGAGGCCCCAGGGGCAGTTCCTGTCCTTCCCAGCTCAGGGATTTTGTGATACTCAGCAGCAGTGAGAGGTTTGTCCAGGAGGAAGGTCCTGGCCCCTGGGCACCAACCTTGCCTGCTCCATTCTCTGTTTCAGCAAGATCATGGTCTAGAAAGTTATAATGGGAACTGTGTCACTTACATGGTGCATAAAGCATCAAATCCTTTTATCAAAGACTTCAGCTGTTGCAGATTGCAGGGATGTTTTTGGGCTGTGTGCAGCTATTGGGTTATTTCTGTATCATGGGTTTGTAACACCGAAAACAGAAAAGCAGATTCGTTTTCCTCAAACTGCTTGATGTGAGAAAATTACACTTGTAGTTCCTGCTGTTGGAAAAGGTTGCTGTGACCTGGAAATGTAGCACTCAGCTTATCACTTCCAAGTTTAAAAGAATTGCTGTCAGCAACAGAAAGTTACTTTCTGGTTGCTTTCAAGGCATTTTGCAGAATTCAGTGCACTTTGGTCTCAACAGGCTTTGGATGCTACACAGGAACACTTAAATATGTGCAAGTAACCACTTATCACCCTGGCTCCAGATATTTACAGCAATAATGCCAAAATCCTTCCTGCAGACTCTGGACCTCCATACCTGGAGAAGCAGAAGGTGCCAAGAATTCGGTGACTTGGAGGATAAGAAGCTGGAGGCAGAGGCTGTAAGGGAGACAAGCTCTGAAAGAGAATTCTTTGAATGCACTCGTGGCATTTGGGGCTGAGGTGGAGTTGTTTCTGTGCAGAATACCTGAACTGAGTTGCTGGTTTGTGAGTCAGCAGAGCGTTACCAACCCTGCAGCTGAGGAATGTGTTTCCTACCCAGACTGAGTCAAATGAAAACCCAGTTTTTACTTTTGTAATAAGAACTGCATGTGATTGGAAAAAAAAATTAGAGATCCTCTTGAGTGGTGTTTTCACAGCGGGAAAATATTGGTCCTTTCTGGTGGTACTTGAGACTTGGCAGAGTCTCTTGTTCAGCTCTTTCTGGACACAGTTCAGGACAGACATCCTGGGGGATGGTTAAGCTGAAGAGAGTTTTTGTAGGTGGATTGTTGTCTGAGTTACCAGTGAACCTACTGTTTAATGCTAAAATGAAATCACTGCCAGAACTGTGCTGGAACATTCCAGTTTTAATTACTATTCAATTATAATTTTTTTTTTAAATCTGGCCTTAGTCCTCAGCTTGCTCAGTGGGCCAGGGGAGACTGAGGCATCTGCAGAGAGAACCAGTGTGATACTTTTTCCCCCCATTGTTTTGCACTTTGAGTTCATTTGCATGTGACGTTGCAAAGCTTGAATGTAAAATACTGCCAAGTCATGGCTGTAACAAATCTGCACCTTCTTGCACATAAGGTGGTCAGAAATCAGGCACAGCAATATTTACCCCCTGCAGACTGTTGGTAGTCTGGCAAAAATATGAGCACACACCCTTATCCAGAATAGTGTTAGGGCCTTATTCGTGTTTAGCTGAATCTGCTTTGGAAAAGGAAATACCTTGTGACATTCCTCAGTGGCCTCTCTGGACAAATAAATAAAAGATTTAATGGAGCCTTCACAGTAGGATATTGGCAGCTGAGGAGGACCCCGAGGACTGGGTTGTGTAAATGAGGCAGAACTGGGATCTTTCCGAGCTCCATGAGGGCTGAGGAAGAGGTTTTCCATCCCCCCAAGTCCCCGGGCTCTGGGGGAGAGGAGCCTGTGTGATGCTGAGCACAGGAACAGCTGCTTCCCTGACTGTTTGGGGCTGGCCATGCACATCCCATGCTCTGGCCCTGCTCCACCAAACACATTCCTCTGCCTTGGGCTCGATGGTAACGGCTTTTAATGTGTCAGCAGGTAATTAATTATGATAAATGTGCAAATTGCCTATTGTCTCAGTAGGCTGTGGAGAGCCAAAGGGTGCATGTGACTAGAAATACTCTGATTAAAGGGCTCAGTAGCAATGGGCACTGCAGCAGTGCAGCACACTGAGCACTGGGACCTGTGCTCTCCATCACCTGGGCGTTTAACCACATCTCTATGGCCTGAATGGAAAGCCCCAAAGGCTTTTGTGCCACTGCCTCTTACAAATGCGCCATGACAGATCTGCTTTTTATTCTTATTATTTCTCTCTTTTATTCCTCCTTTTTCTTTTAATTTTTTGAAAGAAAATCCAACTTCAAAGAGACAGCCTAACTTAGGATGAATATGGTTACAGGATATGTCTTGGGGTGTTTTTTCCTTGTCCCATCCATAGCCTGCACTGCAGGTTCTGCACCTGGATGCTGGACGGAAGGAGGAGGGGAAACACAATGCATGCCAAAAGAAAAAGTCATTGTGATGATAAGAAGTTTTAGCAACTTTGGGGGGAGAAAAATCCTTTCCCTCACAGTTTTCCAGCCTCTTTTGGCTTTGCTGTGCCCCTCACTGCTGTTGGGGGTATGCCCATGTGTTTGTGTGTGTGTGTGCATATTAAGCACATCATTACATGGAAAGAGGAAGGTTTTTCACTTCAGCACATCCAGAGGAACTTGGAACCACTTTGTCAACATGAGTGAACTGTGAGCCTGTACCCAGCTGACAGCTCTGGGGCCACCTTTGCAGCCAGAATAAATTGCTCTTTAGCAGTGCAGATGGACAGCAGGAAAGCCAGCAGATGCACTGTGGCTAATCAGAGAGAGACTCAGCAGGGTAACTGAAATCTCTGCTAGAATTCATATCCCTGCACAGAGTTTAATTAAAGAGCTTTGTGTGCATCCTTTTGTTTTATCTGTTGCCAGTGTTTTGTCTCCTGTTGTGGCAGTTCCTTCAAATAACCATCAATTTGCTGTGATGATCTACTGAGAGGAATGAGCAGCACTGTTTAATTACATAAAAATGATAATGAGCTTTGGCTGTCAAAGAGTTAAGGAGCTGCTGCTGGCCACTGAAACACAAAAGAGCTGGTGCCAGAGGGGTCCCTGGAAGTCTGTGGCACTTGAGGCTTCATTGCTGAGCAGCAGGGCCTGGCTGGAGGAAACAGCAGCCCAGGGGAGCTTCCTCTGGGGGAGATAACTGAGTTACTGAGCAGCCTCCTAAGAGCAGGAAGCAGAACAGGCATGGGCAGAGCTCTGTTTCACACCCCAGCAAAATACAAGGCAATCAAAAAGATCCCTTGTCCTACATGAGCACAGTGCCTTTGGCATTGTACCCTGTTCCTCATGGCAGAAGGTGGAGTTTGGGCATGACCAGGTGTCCTCTGCAGGAGGTGGTCAGAGAACTTGGGGAGTGGGGTTCTGGCTGCCAGGGGATCATGAGCTGAGGTCTCAGGGGTGCCTGTGCTCTACCCAAGAGCAGTGGGTGTTCAGGTTTATCAAGAGAACTCTTCTAAGAGGTGAAAACTTTCTGTTTTCAGACCTTTTTTCCCCATCTTTTTTTTTTTTGTTTTAGCCAAGAGATAAATAAAATCTTGTGCAACCTCCTTACTTTGCATCCAAACTCCTTAGTCACTGAAACTGTCGTTTTCCCTTTTCGATTTTCTCTGTCTGGGATCATGCTGAAGTACATGGGGCAGAGAAGGAGACATTGCTGGAATCCCTGTTGCTTAGAGCAGAGATCCCTGGAATTCAGCAGGTATTGGATGATTGGCTCCCATGTGCTGCTGTTCAGCCCCAGAGCTCCTTTGGCTCTGGCTCCTTGTGTTCCGTGGCAAGGCACAGCATCACCCAGGCACGTTATCAGTTTTACATGAAGAGTACCATGCACCTTTCTCATAAGAAAGATTTGAATCTCAATTACCTCCTCCTCTTTTAGCCTCACTATTTTGGACATCCCTTCCACTTGTAACCCAGTGTTGTAAGTTTATTCTGCATGCCCTCTATGCAGTACATCCTTTTCCCTCTACCCTGACAACTACAACTTTGCTGTTATAACTTCAGCTCTTGTTGTCTTATGGATCAGTCACTGGACTCATCCCATCACCAGTCTGACAGATGGACTGTGCCAATCCCCAGTGCTCCTGCAAAGACAACTTTCCCAGTGTCTGTTCTCTCTGCTTTCCCATTGCCTTGCTCCACAAACTTCAGCTACTTGTTTTTACTTCGAGGCTTACCCTGACCTGTCTCCTCCCTACCTACAACCACCCCCTCAGTATGGAAGAGTTGGTTTCCACCCCCTCTAATAACTCACAGTCCTGCTCTTCTCTGAGCACTCATTTCATTTGTGAGCATTTTTCCTGCTCAGAAGGACCATCCTGCAAAGCAGCTTCTTTTGGCTTTTAACACCCATTCCTAAGACTCTTCCTTTCCACATTGCCTCTTGACAGACTTTGTGTCTGGCTGCCATTTTCTCCCTTTCCTCCCTACCCTGGCCATTCTGCCCCACTGTTTTGTGCACAGACCATGAATTCTTTGGGCCTGGGATGTGCTGCTGTTGTGCCCAGGGGCAATGTGGCCTGGCCAATGGGCTCCCCCAGCCCTTCAGTAATAAATGCTTGTGCAGCAGGAGGGCACCTGTAAAAGCAGAGCACTGTCACTGTGGTAACCCAGGAAATTGTCCCCCTGCCCCTGCTGAAATGAGCAATCCAAAAGCAAAGCAGAGTCTCTGGTATCTTTATACCCACATGGCTCACCCACACTCAGGAGAGATCACATCTCTTTCTCCTCCTGTGTGACACAGCTTATGCCCAGCCCTGAGGGCACAGGTTTAGTACCTTCAGCCAAGGATCCCTCTGGCTGGGCTGTGCTTTGGGGGAGATGCCTGGGAGCCCTTCCAGGTACAACTGCTGCCTGTAAGGCCTTGGCAGCCGCCCCACCACCCTGCTGGTGGAGAGGATGGGGCAAACATGCCTTTCATCTCTTGCAGCACAGATTGGGCAGCTTATCTCCAGCTGCTTTAGGGGTGGCTAAAGCTGGCAGGGCTGGGTGGGCACTGCTGCAGCCTTGGGGCAGTAATGCTGGTGGTGGGTTGGTGGCCAACAGCCCCGGGGTGGGAGAGGAGCAGCAGCTGGGATGGTCTCAGCCCTTGCAGCTGCTCTCGGGGCAATGTGTGTTCACACCCCCACCAGACTCACTAGCCCTTCAGAGAGGGTTGTCCTTTCCTTCTGTAGACACTCAGGAAAATATGGTTTGTTTTCCTTTAGGAACTAAAACTCCTTCATTTTCCATGGAGTTTGACTGGGTCAAACTGAAATGAACTTCAAAGCAGCTTCACCTCGAAACTGCTCCAGACCTGCTGTTTGCTTGGGTTTGCTACAAAACATGAAATCACCTTAGGGGAGCTGGCAGTGCTTGTGAGGAGCAGTCTTTGGGTGAAACCAGAGAGGGCTTCCATCAGTAATGAAACCCTCCCTCCCCGCCCTCCCATCCACTGGGCATTTACATGGTTTTCTTGTGAACATCTCATGCAGCTTTGAAAATCAAATGCTTCCTTACAGGAACTGTTTTTCTCTGCTGTGCATCTCGTGGCTGGCTGCCAGGGGATCCTGATCCCACACCCAGCTGTGCCTCTCTGACTGCCTTTGGTGACTGTGGAAAAGCAGCTTTTTTTACTTCTGCCTTCTCCGTTTTCTCCCCTGTTAAATATGTACAAACAAGTTGGGAATCAGAGTCTGTGTGTTCTTTGCAGCCACGCAGAGATGTGAGAGCAAAAGGTTGGGGTCTTACTATCTTGAAAAGCCTCTAAGAAATGAAATGGAAAACTTTTTTTTTTTAATCTGATGAAAATTGCTGTTTATTCTCAAGGTAAGGACCAGGCAGTATTTCTGTGTGAGTTAAAACAGTAAGTGGCAAAATCCTCATCCACAAAAATTGCTGTTTATTCTCAAGGTAAGGACCAGGCAGTATTTCTGTGTCAGTTAAAACAGTAAGTGGCAAAATGCTCATCCCATCCTCAGTTTTGCTGAATGGGGGAGGAGATGCAGCTTATGCAAGGAGAGTGCAAGGAAACCAGTTTCCTTTGCTGGAAAACTGATGCAGACCCTTCCACACTGTCTGAAGGCATTCTGAAGTAACAGGGCTGCAAAAGCAATCTGAGTTAGCTGCATTCTGACTTTAATAATGAGGTAATTACTAATGAGGTAATTTCACGTGGGCAGATGCGTGAAAACACAGAAGGACACCCTGCTTTGCACTGATGCAACTCCAAATGGGTGTTGCAGCTATAAATATCAAAAACCAGGGAGAAAAGGGGGTGGGGAACAGCAGCAGGGCTGGCAAAAAAAAAAAGAAAAAAAAAAAAGACTGGGCTTTCTGGAGCCAGAGGCTTTGGGAGATGTTCAGGGAGATGCCAACAGCAACCCCTTTGGCCCTCACCGAGGTTTCTTTTGCACTTCACAAACCAGGAATTTGGCTGTAGACAAAATGCCCATTATTGTTTTGGGAAGCAAATGCAGTCTTTAATATACAAGAAACATCACGTGGCATCTAATGGAAAACTGACCTTCGTTCCCTTCTCTTTTCTTGTTTAAATCAACCTTGTGGCCAGTGCTCTGTGTTCAAAAATAACTTTCTTGGATATGATGGTGTCCTTCTTGAGCTAATCACAAGAAAATAGCATTAAAAATAAATATATTTTCCTTTTGATTTGTCATTAGTGTGGTTTGGAGTATTTAGGATTTGTGCTTCCAGCTTCTCCTCATCTGTGGCAGAGATTTGATGCATGTCTCTTTTCTTGTTAGTGAAAGTTGAGGTTTTCCCTGACTGTGAAACTGGGTTGAGTGTTTCCTGCTTTCCCAGTCTGTCCCTTCAGTCTGTTGGCTGGCCTGGAACAGTGGTTTGTGGTTCAAGTTCGTGTTTCTGAAAATAATGGTTAAAAAAAGCTGCCTCCTTTATTCAGGAAGATTTACTTTCATTTTTTTTGGTAACCATTTGCTCCCTGCAGTCAGTAAAACTCTCCCTTGGCATTGTGTGACTTGCCCATGCCCTGCTGACCTCTCTGAGTATCCTCCCTGCTCTTCCCTCAGCTCCCTGTGCAGTGGAAGCCTCCCCAAGGCACTGCTGTTTTCCTGCAGCAAACACTGTTTTTCATGACCCTGAGGAAGGGGCTGTGGCTGCTCCCCATGTCCTTCCTTAGGAGAAACACCCACAGGAGACCCAGTTAAGGCATCTCTGCTCTCCTGGAGAGTCCCCTGTTCTTCCTACAGCCAAAAGAAATGACTTCATGTTGTAAAAGGTGACTCAATGCTTTACTCTTCTCAAGAGGATGTGTTAGACCATGATTTGTTCCTCTGGGGCTCAGCATGGTGTCATCCACATCCTTCCATTGCCTCAGGCAGCCCTACCTCCTCCCCTGCTTCCTTAGGTATTAATTCAGGGAGAAATAAAAGGTTATTCTTATCAGGCTGATGATATTGGAGTCTTCCAAATGAATTTGCACAGCCTTGTGCCCAGGGGGAGCAGTGAATGGTCCCTCTGGAGGGCACAGCACCTGCCAGAGATGGGGAAACTCTGCCCCACACCCACTTACTGCTGGGGGACCAAGTTGTGAGGGGGGCAAGTCCTGCCTGCAACTGCTCATTTTTCTAAACAAAGCAAAAAAACAGTGGCAGCCTCAACCTTTAATTGACCTCAACCAGTGTCAGGACAACCTTTAATTGCCCTCTAATTCAGGCTCACAGCTAAAGTGACCAACCAACCCAAGGAAATACAAAAGCATAACTAGACTGTAACTCCTCCCATCTGTTAGGAGAGCTGGAACCTGTGGGATGAGCTTGGGACAAGAGAAGCAGAAATTGGATTCTTTGATAGACAAGGAGGACACAGAGAAGTGTTAGAGGAGCTGAGTTTTGTAGTTGTTCCCTTCTGGAATTACATCATATTTCCTTGGATGACTTCAGAGCCTTCTTCACCAAGTCCCAGTACCTCTCACCTAAATTTAGGAGGCTCTTAGCTGGCATTTCTTGAAGCACATTTCTTTGCCTCGTGGTTGCCAAGAAATAGTTGGAAACACTGATGAAGTGTCTACATAAGTAGAGTCTTTTCCTTTCTTTTAAAGTGAATTAGCAAATTTAAAAAAATATAAAAGGGGGAAAAAAGCTAAACTGCAACATAATTAGCTTTTATATTTAATGAAATCTTTTGATTTTAGGGAGACTGACTCATGATGTTTGAATGCAAGGAGCTGGCAGTACTGCTGGAAGATATAAAGCCCTTGAAGCTCATCAGCTTCATTTCACAAGTGAGTAGACAATATACTTGTAACCAGAATTTAAGCTCATATAAAGTGGCATTAGATGCTCAAAGCAGGGTATCCTCTCCCTGAAGTGAGTATGTTCATAGCCACTCATGTGTAACCTTCCAGGATCCAGGAAAAAATGTGCTTGAGCATCTCTCTCAAGCTGCAACTCTGCTGCAACACATTAATGGCAAGAGTGACAGCATTTAAACTCTGGTTTTCAGTGATACAGCCCATGCCCACCTGCTTTGGGTATTGTTTCCCTCTTCTAAAAATCCTAAGGAAAGGAGGAAATATTTTCAGCTGAATGTTGGCCCCTGTACATGTCTTATCATTTCCACTTCTCCCCCTTTCCACCAAGCACTAAAATTGTTTTATATTTGTGGTTTATGTGTGGCCTTGTGGTATTTTCCCTTGCTGTTGGACTGGTTCTGCCTTTCTGTGGTCTGTTCCTGCCTCTGGGGCAGAGCACAGTGGAGGAGCACCTTTAAAATGAGGTGCAAAGTTATAAAATGCTGATAAATAGTTATGTTATGTGTATTTAGAATCACCCACAATGAAAAAATTGTGCTACCAAATCACAAGCCAGCAGTGCTGTTTGGTGGGAGAAAATACACTGGATTTGGATTTTCTCTTCAAACCTTCCTTGTTTCTAGATCCCACTGCCCTTTCCACAGAACAGAAACCAACCACTTTAATGGTAAGGTCAAATAGATATGATCAGATGCCACTGGAACATTTTCAGCCAAGATTCTGTTGTGGGTGTGAGAGGTTTGCCAGGAGATACAGAAGTTGGGGGGTGTGGGGTATGACCTGGACAAGGAAGGGATCCTGCTGTGGGAGGTGGATTGTGCCCTAAAGGCTTTCTCAGTGCCCTCAGCTGAAGAACCTTCTGCTAAATAAGCTCTGGTTACCATCAGTGGGTGAAAAGGGTGTAAATCACAAATATATTTCAATTTATAGTAATAAAAATTGAAAGGCTTGAGGAGCTGCTTCCCTGGTTAATCAGGAATGCCATGGAAACAGCATAAGCTTTAGTGGCAACGATGAGATCATCGAGAAGGGCTTTAAAACAGCACCAATAATTCTGTGACTTGCCTGAGTGCTGTGCTCAGTGTTTTTAATCTGCCATCACCAATAACTGTGTATGTGCCCTGGCAGGTTCCAGGCACAGGCTCCAAATGTGCTGCCTGTGCTGCAGAGCCAGGCTGTGCCTTGGGCTTGGTGGGTCCCCAGGGCCAAGAGGGGCCATTGCAGCCTCCTAAATGACACAGAGCACAGAATTTAACTCAGGCATTGCTGCCCTTGGGCCACATTTCTGAAGTGGGGAGAGATTTAGTCCTTTCTCCTAATTTTGATCCCTCGGTGTGCTCAGTCTGGCTCTTTGTTAAAATGAAGAGACTGTAATTTTGTGTTTTGTGTTCAGAATGTGACATCCATGGGGATAGGTGGGACACACAGGTGTGTGTGCAGACACACATTCCAAGTGCTTTGCACTGATAATAATGGTTGGGCCCTCCCTAAAGATGAGCTCATACTGGAAAGGGGCTGTGGGCTCAGAGGAAAACTGGGAGGGGATGGCAGAAGGTGGCCTGAGCTTCTCATGTCCCTCATCATGGGCCTCTCTCTGAAGGTTTATCCCTGATACTGAGGCAGCACAGGGAGGGATCAGAGGCTGCACAGAGAAACAACTCCCCTCACCCTGAAGGAACTGCCAAAAATGTACTGCAGGACAGAGTTGGGGCTCATGTAAAAAGGCAGAAGCAGTGCAGGGATGATGCCATACTGTGAGCTTTTGTAGGGATGCTGGAAACTCCTTCCCTGTGCTGTGTGGGCAGGGCTGGGCAGCAGTGCCCACTGAGGAGCCTCCTGCCCTGTGCCCATTGCAGCTGAGAGGCTTCTGGCTGCTGCTGCCAAGAGTTTGCAGCGAAAGCTCCACTGAGATTATTTTATTTTACCTTTTGTAGGCTGAAAATAACTTTTAGAAAAGCCTGAACTCACTTTACACGCTCTGAGGAGTTTGGTAGACGTGATGGGACCCTGTGCAGACCTTGGTGTTTACTGCCAGTGAAGACCCTTGGCCACCCCCAGAGAAACAATTTCTGGTAAGTGGTCTCCTAAATAGTCTGATTAATGAGGCAGATTTCTTTGTTGTCACTGGAAGTTGACCTGGAAGCTTAAAGGAGAACTGCAATGGAAAGTGGTCGTGCTTTGGATGGGTACACACTTAAGAAATAAGACTGTTTAAAAATGAATTTTTGTCAGTATATCTACTCTCTCTTTCACAATTCCCATAATAACTGTGACCAGCCTGAATGACCTCCCAGTGAGGCTCTTTATTGATACTTCCCAGCAGGAGTTTCAGGCTGATAAGTAGGTCAGGATTCAGCTGCTCTGGTTCCCATTTGAGTGCCTGACAAAACAGGAGGATTTCAGCTCTGCTGTCAGAAAGGTTCCTCTCTCATGGCCAGGTTATCCAACATCTAGAGGGCAGGTGCAGGGGGAAAAAAGAAAAAAATCACAGTGGAGAGAAGGATATTTAGGAATAGAAAGTATCAGACTGTAATCCTGTTAGTGACAGCCTGACTAATGACTCCATGATGTGTGCCCTGCATTCCCTGTGCACCCAGGGCTGTCCTGCTGGGGATGGTTCCTCCTGGCCCCAACCATTCTGCAGCCACCTCTGGTTCATGGAGTGATCTCCCCCTTTATCATCGCAGCACTCTGGCTCTGGTGGAAGGGAGAGGGTGTGCTGCTGCTCTCTGCCCTCCTCCACAAAAATGCAGGAGGTCCAGGGGGCAAACCCGAACTTGCTCTGGCAATTCCTGCTTCTCCCTTCTCTCCTTGTCCTGGGAAGGGAGCTCATGCAAATCTCCCAGTGCCCCTCTGGCACTGGCAAAGGAAATTTAATCTCATTTACTAATTCACCCATAGGCTTATGATGAACAGAAAATGAAGAGGTGTGTCATCTTGTCCAGTGAAGTTGGGGGTGATGAGCTGAAACCAACAAATATATTACAGAAAAGATATCAAGCTGGACTAAACCCAAATTCTCATTGGTGAATTATTAGTCCACTCTTCATTATGATGTCTAGTTTCAATCCTAATGAGGTGGAACTTGATGAGATAATTACTTTGAACTACAGGATTCTGTTTGCCCACAACAAAAGCTTAGAGTGTGGTATCATCTCATCAGGCCCCTCCCTTTTTCTCAAAAGTTATTAGTTTTCTTTTAAATGGGATGTTTGTCTTTTCCCATTTAATGAAAATGGCACATTGACTGCAGGTCCCTGGTCCCTGGCAGGATTCAGCCAAAGGCATCTGCCATCTCCAGATAGTTCCTGCTCAGGCTGGGAGAAAGAATCTCAAAAAAGAAATGTTGAAAGGACATTTACAGGCAAATCTGGTCCAAAGTTGGTGCCATGTGTGTTGTCTGGTACAAAAAAGATGAAGTAGTGTTATTGAAATGGTTTTTGTCACAACTCACAGGCCATGGACCTGTATTTTATAATACAGAGTTCCAGTCTGAGGCTGCAGAAATGTAGGGAGAGCACTGGGTAAGCAGTTTGGGACCTGCTGATCTTCTGCACAAATATCACAGACTTTGGATGAGCAACTAATTTTCCTCTGACAAAAGCTTCTGTTTTAGAAATCAGATTGATACAATACAAACCTTGTGGGGATGCCAAAGGGCCAAATATATTCCTGTTTTCAGGGAGTGTAAGACTTGGAGCTGTGTTTATAGCAATCAAGTGAGATTCACTCAGGGAGTGGGAGGGTATGTTGAGATATTGTAGAGGAAAAATGAGGAAAAGAAGCAAAATGGATTAGTAGCTTGGATGGCAACAAATGTAGCAAAGAAAGGAATTATCAAAACCTAAAGTGCAATCTTGTGTGCTTTATAATGAAGGGAAATGAAGGCACGTGTTTCTTCCACTGTCTTTGTGGGCCACTTACGGTTTCAGAGGTGTGTCTTGTCTCTTTAAACACTTGTAAATGGTGGTTGCAACACAAATACAGTTAATTTAGTTCAGTGGCAGGCGGTGTAAGACAAAGGCGAGCAGGAAGTTAAAACAATGATACATCCCGACCAGACATTTCAGTGTGATTAAGAGACAATACCGGAGCTATTAACTATCAGACTGCAATGAAGTTAAACAGCTTGTTTGGTTTTTACTGGAAAGCAGAAGGACCATAAAGAATTCTAAGTGTCTTTCAGATCAGGGCGAAGGAGTTGCTAAGGAGCTATTTCCTCATTTAAACCTTGCTGAAAGGTCCCTTTCCATAGGGAGTAGGTAGGAGAGCTGTGTGGAGACCATTTATAGCCCTAAAGCTCCTTTTCTTTGAAGTCTGTTCTGTTCTTACAGCTCAGACAGACAATGCTGTGGCAATTGCACTTTGTCAGAAGGACAGAGGGACAGACAGAAGTGCTGAGCCTGTCAGAGCCACATGGGTGAGCCCTGCTGACATCTGGGGCACTGTCACCCCTGAGCAGGGGACACCCTGGAGATTCCCAGGAGAGGTGCTGAAGGTTCAGGTGTTGTCAGCTGAGGAGATGCAGTGAGGGCACTCTGGGTGTTTGGGAAGCCTTCCAGGCATTGTTTCCTGTTCATGTATGTTTAATGCTTTCAGGCTTTTACCTCCCATCTACCTCTTCTGTCCCTTTCATCAACATTTATGTTTTTTACAAAAACAGATTAAGCCCATGTTTCCTTTGTGTCAAAATACACTTGCAGATGCTTGAGAAACATCTGGAGCTGCTGCTCTCTCTGTATTGCTGCCATTGACATGTAAGGTGGGAAGTGTGTGAGCACTGCAAAACCTGGGAATTGGAGCTTGCAGGGGTTGTCAGCCCTGCCCTGGCAGGCTGGGGAGCCTTGGCTGAGCACTTGGCACTATCCCTGCCCTTCCTTCCTCCTCCTGCTCAGCCCTCCAGACAGAGCCTTTCTGAGCTGGGCAAAGGGTTATTGACTGCAGTGTTTGCCTTTTCCACTTGGTTGACTCTCTGAGTGTTTCCAAACTCTCTGAGTGTTTCCAAACTCTGCCAGGGGTGTGTTGGCTGCTCAGGACACCCAAACTGTGTTCCAAACGCTGCCCAGCTGGGGAGGAGCTCAGCTCTCTGTGCCCAGTGGTGGTCCCTGCAGGGATGTCCCTGGGCAAACCTGCCTTTTGCCCTCCTGTGGGCAGAGCCATCCCGGGTACAGCCTTGCCAGGGGGATCCCTTCGCTCAGGACTTGCTGTGTTGTGCCAGCCAATTCCTTTTCTGTGCTCAGTGCCTTTTACAGCTCCTTTTGGGCAGCTGCAGTGACTCTCATCCTTTCCTGTGGTCTCACTGAGGTTCCTGGAGGATGAGGTGGGAAGGTGCATTTGGCTCCTCCTGCACTCCAAACCCTCCGGTGCCAGTGCTGGGAAGGGGCACACACGGTGCCACTCCAGCTTGTGCCTCCTTCCTGAGGTGACTGGGAAGGTCCCTGTCCCTGCAGAGATCAGTCCTGCACTGGAGAAGTCCTGGTGGCATTGGTGGTTCAATGCAAATTCACTTTAAATTACAAGGTCTGCTCTGTACATACAAAAACATTCATTCAGTTACGTGCTGAATTTATGCAGGATTTTTTTTTCTTTAGAAAAGGATGTGGAAAACCATGCAAATACTCCTAGAGAATAAATGGGCAATTACTGTATTTATGTAAAGAGGATATAGAATCCACAGATGGCTGGTTCAGTGGCTGCTGCTGCACTGACATATGCAGGGAGATGCTTCGTGTACGTGTGTGTAGCAGGAACTGAATATTAAAATTGAACAGTCATGTAGCACTCTCTGTTTTCCCTCATTTAAAAAATCTGGCCTGCTTTATTTAGGCAATGTATTGCTATTCTTTCTGGAATGTCTCTACAATATTTACTGAATTCATAAGTCAAAATATGAATTCAGTTTTCATAAATTGAACACTTACCATTTCTGTGGTCTTATCTTGTTTGCATTTAATAGAAAATTCACGAGCTGAATAATGATTTTTGAAAGTGAAAAGCATTTCACAAAGGAAATTCATAAAGATGAGTAGCTCAGAGAATGGAAAAGTCCTCAATATGCTGCAATAATTACAAACTCCTTGTAATAAAATTTATTAATGTGATTTTTTTTTAGATATTTCTTAGGATGCTCACACGAAGCACTTCATAGGCTAAAGACTAGAAACACTCCATGTAGGGACTGGAGTAATTATTTGGACCATCTTTTAAAGTTCTGCCATTTATTCAATAGTCTATAATCAGCTTTATGAGCTGTAGGAGTTCACTGTGCAAATACATATTTAAGATTTGTGTGGCCCCCAATTAAAAACACAGCTGGAGAAAATATGTTATTTTTGCCTGACTGGTATTCGTGCTCCAAAGGGAGGGCTCTCCACTGCTCCAGTTGTTTAGTTCCAAACTAACTTAAGAGAATTACCTGTTCCCTGGGAATCCCTACCTGTGTTGCCTCACTTTGCCCCTCTCACTCTCCTTCTGTCACATGGGAGGTGCAAATAAAGAGTCTCTTCAGGACACTGATGTATAAAATCTTCCCCCAAGTTGCAAATGAAGTGGAAAATCTTCTGTGGTAACAAGACATAATAGTGGAGCAATTGCACTGGGGGTTTGTGCCCTATTTTTTGTGTCTTACAAGAAATCATTACTGTGTGAAATGGAGAATATTTTCTTCTCTTTCATGGCAGGGTTATGAGTTTTATTTTGTAGAGATTGTGGTTGTTGCATTAGGCTTGTTGATGTTCTCACCTAAGAGCCCAGCAGTGACATTGCAAGGGATGGTTGTTTTGTGCTCCTTAATCTGGGGATCCCACAACAATATGAGGTGAAATCACCCTGTGCTGGAAGATAATCACATGTTTGTGTCTCCTCCCCTAATGCTGCCAGATTGTATTAATCATAAATGTCAATGAAGTCTCCAGATGACTTCCTGACTTTTGACAAAAGGCCTTCAGCTCAGCCTCTTAAATCCAAGGTCAAGGGGAATGTGGCACTCAGAATAATTATTAGCATTATTTTACCTTGACATTTCAGCCCCGCTTTCATTCAGCATTCCAGCCAGGCAGTGAAGATGAATGTTGTCTTTCAATTCACTGGAGGGAATTGCCCCAATTAAACCTGACTTTAAGGGTACATAAAGCCCTGTATTAATGTGCTGTCCTGTTTTTTAAGCAAGAAATGCTTCTTCAAGGAGAGAAACATTAAAAACATTCAAGATTTACTGTCAGCAGCACAGGCAATTTTGGGATTGCAGTTCTGCCCCTGGGCCAGGATAAAATTCAGAGCTTCTCATTTGCAGGGGAGTCAGTGCCTGTGCTGCCCTAAAGATTCTTTTGCCTCTTCTTTCAGCTAAAAGGCCAAAGTTATAATTTTGTCTCAGCACAAACTGTTAGTGGTGTCTTGTCAAATCCCTGGTGCTTGTCCAGGATCTTGCACCCATCCTTTGTACATACCTGTATTTATTTTTGTAACATCCTCTCAGTTAATAAGGACAGAATATATTGTTTGTGGGGCTTTTCCCAGCAAAGAAAAACGTTTTCACCAAGGCATAGATGAAAAGAAGCCAAACCCACTGCAGCACTCACAGCCCTGCAGCTCTTTGACCTTGGCTGGGTGGAGAGCTGGCAGGCTGGTCCAGGCAAACCATTTGAGTGACTCACTTCCTGCAAACCTCTGCTGACCTCTGCCACTCTGGGAGTCTGTGTGGATAATGAGGTAAATAAGTGGATAAACTGTCCACTGTCAGTGGGGCAGAAATGCAGGTACAAACAGACAAACCACAGACACTGGGGGCCTTTCTGGTGCAGGGCAGAGAGTAAATGGAGTTCCTGGGTGAGCACAGTGTATTTCAAGAGTGCTGTTGCCATTCAATCCATGGCAGAGTTTTGCTGTGGAGCAAAAAATGGAGCCCCATTGCAAAAGGATATAAAAGGCTGCCTGACTCCAGCTCCCTGTTCTTGTTCCTTACCTTCCCTCCTGTGCTGTGCCTTTCTGGGAAACCTTGAGATGAAACTGTTTTGGATATTTGGGGCTGTAACTCATGGCTGCTCTCCAGCTGATAGCAAATTGCTGTTTGCATCTGTTGTGGTTGTGTGCCCAGTTTGGGATCTGACACAACTGCTGTGGCCCAGACTGTTTCAGTGGGAGTGATTTTTATTGACTTCTACTTCAATTTGACTTTGGGACTTCACCTAACTGGAAAGTAAATTGATTGATGCTGACACTCCTTTGCTTCTAACCTCCAGCTCCATGCAGACTCATACTTGAAATGCCTTTGTCTCAGCACAAACGTGCTTTTTCTCTTATTCTTGCTTTATTTTTAACTGGAAATCTTGCAGAAGTATCACATGAACATGTAGTTCACTGCATAAATGTATAACAATCTGCAAGTTTATTCCTTCAGAATTCTCAAGCAAATCTGTCATTGCTTTATTGAATGCTGTCAATTCTGGCATGGCTTGTAGTTAAAAGTCTAATTGTACCCAAATACCAGAACCCTTTCTGTGTGAAGCTGGTTGAGCAATGCACTCTGTAACGTCCCAAGGATGTACAGGAGTCTCGAGCCCATTTCCATTTTCCATTTCCTTCCCTGTTTCCTCCTGTTAGATATTTGCTAAGGACAGATGACTAATCCTTGGGGGGTTTCTGGCCGGCAGTTCCTGCCCCGTTTGGAGTTCGCTTTCAGTGACTCGGGCAGTGCTGTGATTAATTGTGCTGATAAGGGAGGTGGAAGCTCCTTTGCTCCTGCCTGTCAGGCTTAACAAAATCAGAGACTCTGAAGAACACAGCAAGGGCAGAGCATTGATGGTGTCCCCTCTGCAAACAGTTCTGTCTCAGCTAAGGATCTGGCCCCATTTGTGATATGGAATGAAGTTTATTCACTAATTACTTCATTACATACTGCATTACATGCTGCACTAGAGCACATCCATTGTATGCACATCTACCTGTAAGGATGTAAAAGAAGCTGATGTTGGTCTTTCACATCATCATTTTCACTGAGCACTACATGGTGTTGGACAAGAGTGTAAAAAGCATTCCATTAAACAACTATATTTCCCTTTTCCCCCTTTCCCTGTGTTTGTAATGTACTTTTTAATGCTGTGGTGTTTCCCCTGTGAATCTCATTAGTGCCAATCTGCCCGATGGGACCCTGGAGAGTGGGAGGGAGAGATTCTCTGGGGGTGACTGTTCTGGGCTCCCCTCTGTGTTCCTTCAGGACTATTTCACCCCCTAAAATCACTCCTCCTTGCTCTAGCATTTACCTCTGTGTCTCCAGCAGGCACGAGGCTGGTGATGTTGGGGCTGAGAACACAAATCTCTCGCTCTCCAGGGAGCTCTTTTTTTTTTTTGTACAAGCAGTTCCTGTTGTTTCCTCCCTCAGCCCTCACATTCACCTTTCCAGGAGACCATGCTCTGGTGCCATTTCTAACTTAATTAGCCCTTTGTACAGCCCCTCTCCTAAGCCCTTGGAACCTAAAGCTTGGGAGATAATTATTTCCATCCCTTAAGAGAGGGCTTTCAAATCCCTTTGCATCTTGTGGGTTAAGTGTTTAATGTTTCAGCCGGAGCTTGGTGAGCACAGGAACAGGAACTGAATGGAATGCATTGTGTTCAGTGCCCATCCATTCCAACTCATTTTCCTTTTGGCCCTAAACTTCCTTTTTTATGTATGAAAAATGTATTTGGAGTTTCCAGGGAAGAGGAACTAGAGATTATTTTCCCCCTTTCAACTGGAATAAGCACAGGAGTGTGTGGCTGATAATGGATCTGCAGCAGAACAACTCCAAGGCCCTTTTTGTCTGTGTTTTTCATTAAGTGTGTATGTAATACAGAAATGCTAACAAAGGAGAGTTGTCAAGTGTGGAGGAGCAAATTGATTCAAAGCTATTTTTGGAGTCAAATAAATCTTCTTGAAGCATAAAAAATAAAAAAAATTGCTCCATGCTGACAAGCAGTCCTAAAAAACGGGTCTGTTGTGGTAATTTATGTGTGTGTACACACACAGACAGGTATTCTGGTCTGGCTTTTTAGTCTGAGACAGTTATAAAAGTGATTGAAAACAAAGGGGGTTGTTTGGGAGCCCTGTTTCAGTGAATCAAGGCTATTGGGGGTTTTACTGTTGTGAAAACAGCCTTTACTTAATGGCCCTCTCCAGAGTGGTTTCCCCTCCAAGCCAGAGTGGGCACTGGCATGTGAGAGGGTCGCAGGCTGGGGATTCTCAAAGAGCTTTAAGGTAACAGGACCACCCCAGTGGCTCTGCTAATGCTGCTGCCCTTGCAGAGACTCCTGTGAGTGTTTGAATTGCAGAGGCCTCACAGTCATTGAGGAGACTTGGTCAGGAAGCAACTTGGGAGTGTTTCCTTAGCGAGAGCTCTTTGCTCAAGAACATGAAAGCAAATGTAGCTTAAGGAAGCCCAGTAAAAACCTTAATGTAGCAGCACTGATTTCCTCATTTGTGCTTTTTTCTGTTTGGGGTTTTCCCCCCCTTTTCTCCTATTTTAATATATCCTCATTGCCCTTTCTGACAATTACAGTGTTCCACCCATTGCCTAAGAAGTTTGAAGAAACCCAGCTGGGTTTGAATAAACCCAATTAAACAGGTTTCCAGCAGCTTGGGTTGCAAAGCCATTGGGCTGCTGGAGAATATGCTGGCAACAAACAACTGAGATCATTTAATGAGGTGGAACTGAGTAATTTGGGGCATCCAGCAGGTTTTTACCATAAGGGGCTATAGCAGAAAGCCTCTTAATAAGTGTCCTCTCATTGGCTTTTGGAGTTGTCCTCACAGAGCAGTTTGGAAATGCTTTGTGCTGGTGCTGATCTGTGGGCCCAGAGCTCCTGCTCTTCACTCATTTAATTAATTAGAGAAAAACAGAGCCAGAGGATAAGTGACTCTGAGGTCTCATACTTTCTTTTCTCATTGTATTACTGAGAAAGGAGTTGAACAGGGAGAAGGTCACCTTGCTTGTAATTGTAACATTCCTGGGTTTTTAATATGAGCAAAAATCTTTTGTCCTTTACATTCACATACTCTGAAGAGTTTGGGTAGTGAGTTGCTTTAGATTTGTGTTCTTCTGTAAGATTGTGTCTGTCTTTGGTTGCAGAATGGTCACAAATTTCCCACCTTCATGTCTGCAATAGCCCTGTTTGAAGGGCACTTAGTGCTGCACATTTCATGACATTCCTTCTGTGCTCTGTGGGTCTGAAAACATCTGGGATGTGATTATTAAAAGGGCCACTAAACTGAAGACTACAAAAAAAGGAAAAGTTTTGCCCTTTTATTTTTCAGATACTAAACTGAAATGCACTGTCCCATGTAATAGCCATTTCTCTGGGGTGAGTTGCACCAGGCCCATTTTTTCTTCTCAGTGAGTCCATAAAGTCCTGGCTCCAACAAACCTTCCCTGCTTTTGGAGGGCCAGATGTTTGGAAAAGTCCTTCTTAGGAGCAAGTCTGCTTGGTCAAGCCTGGTCAGACCTTCCTCAGAGGGGGAGAGGAAGCTCTCACAGGAAATGGGATATGATATTTGGCTTGGTTTAGGAATACTACAGGTAAAAATCGATTGCTTGGCTGATATGGAAATATATTTTGGAGAGTTGTGGGGTTGTTTTTGGTGGGGAGGAGTGTTGTGGGATTTCTTTTTTTTCCTAACAGCTATGGCCAGCATTGCCTCAGCTGGCAGGATGACAGAGCTGTGGGGCTGCTGCAAGCACAGTGCTGCAGGGCTGGGGGCTCTGGGACAGTGCCCGAGGTGCCCACTGCCCCCTGGAGTGGCCTGGGGGTCTGTGCCCACACCCACTGCCCTCCCACACCAGCTGCTGGGCTCACCCACAGAGCAGGAGCAAGGGCCAGCTGGGAATGGCTGCCCTGGGGAAGGGCAAAATGCGTGTTTAAGGGTTTGGTGGCTGGATGGGTGGGTGGGTGGATGGATGGATGGATGGATGGATGGATGGATGGATGGATGGATGGAGGGAGGGAGGGAGGGAGAGAGGGAGGGAGGGATGGATGGATGGACGGATGGACAGATGGATAGATGTAGAGATAGATAGATGGAGAGAGAGATATATGTAGATGGTTAGATAGATAGATAGATAGATAGATAGATAGATAGATAGATAGATAGATAGATAGATAGATAGATAGA
>JAJPCS010000025.1:1718546-1735061 GCA_021164005.1 Willisornis vidua nigrigula
AGATAGATAGATAGATAGATAGATAGATAGATAGATAGATAGATAGAGTGTGAGGATAGGGAAAGGTGTACTAGAAGCTTCCTGTAGCCCCATATTTTGAAGCCCTGCCAGAGGGTGTCTGTGAAATCACTGCAGTGAGCAAAGAGGACACTCCTAAAACATCAGGAGCTGCTGAAACACACACCATGCCAAGGGGCAGGCAGCTCATGGGCTGTCCACAAAATGCTGGGTTTGAGTCTTGTTAACAGAGCATCAGTGTGGTCAGTCTGCTCCAAAAATGGGATCCCCTTTCAAAGTGTGCCCAGCAGGTGCAATGAGTGTGGTGCTGTGACCTCATCAGTTCACTAATGCTTGTTGCTAAAATTTGCACTGTTGACTTTTGACAGTTTTTTGGTTGTTTTTACTGCTGTGTTTCAACCTGATTTTCTTCTGAGCCCTGACTGTTCTGTAAGTGATTCTTACTACTTTATAGAGAAGGTCCACAGGTAGTGTTTCATCATATTCATGAAGATCACAAGAGGAGTCTGTTTCTTTAGCTTAACCTTGATGACTGAACCTTTGAAGAAATATGTTAATCAACACCCAGTTGCTTCAATATTTATGCTGAAATAATACCTTGTGACTGGAACTCCTTTTAGATAAGTGTGATTTATAACCCATTAACTTTCAAGTGCTGGAGGATGAAAGTAGGTCTGGGATTTCTGACAGTCTCCTCTACACAGCACCCAGGATAAAGCAGGACTGAGGGAGGGTTTGGGTGGCTGTGTCTCTTCACCTGTGAGCAGGCATTTCTAAAAAGCATTGTGTTCCAATCAGATAGTAAAGCACTAAAGATCTCCACCTGCCTGTGTGCATGGGCTGTCCTGGAAGCTGTGCTGCAGAACTGCTGCAGGTTGGCCTGCTGGTGTCTGTTGCTGGTTTGATTTTGAGAGGCTTCTCCAGGTGTGGGTGCTCGGGTTGTGTTCAGATACAATGCAGGTGTCAGTACTGCAGTCAGGCAGTTTCATTTAGACCCACAGCATGGCCTGGAAACACCTTTTGCATGGGCAGTGACATGAAATGGTTTTCAAGGGCTTCTTAGGCACCTTTGGAAAAAAAACTAACAATAAAACCAAAGTCTGGCAATGCTTGCTCTAAGAGCTGAAGGCCTGGAGCTGCAGCCAGAGGTCTGAAATAGAAACAGGCAGCATAACAGTCTTTTTTGGTGAGTAATGTAAAGTCAGAGTTCCTAACTCAGATCAGTCCTCAGTGTAATAGCAGGTGAGCTGGGAAACAGTGGGGAGAAACTTGTGAGAGAAGGAGCAAATGAACTGTATTTTTCTTGGTAAGGTTTATCAGAAAACTGACTCATTGACTAAACTGGTTCAACCAGGATGCTCAAGCCTTCAGGAGTCAGATGCCTTTACAGGCATCTGTTTAAGGAAACCCACACCTTTCATTAAAAAAAATGCTATTCTACTTTAATGGGCCAAGTTGTCTTATCCAGAAAACTTTGATCAAAAACTTTGGTGGTTCTTCAAAGCTGATTCTAACCACTGTGGGTAGAAAGCCAAAGGGAAAAGTATGTGAAGGTTTTTCATACCTCCTGCTTTCCTTTTAGTTGGAAATGCCAGAAGAAGCACTTTCTCATTTCCTGTGTGGTTGTTTCCCCTGTTTCTCATAATACTTGGAGTCCTTGGTGAAAAGGGGTTTGTAGTTCATGATTGTGAAACCTTTTTGTTGTTCAGAGAGAAATGTCACATGAGCAAAAGGGTGATCTGTGCTAAGAAATAGGTGATATTATTATTCCTTTTGTGTTTTCCCACCACTAGCATAGTGTTGGAGAAGTGAGTAGTGAGAAGTATCAGGGCTGTGATCTCCTACAAATGCCCTCATCTCCTCTGTACTTCTTGGAAGGAAATGATGCTCAACATCCTACAGGACTGTCTTCATCCCTTGCTTTAAAAGAGGGGCTAAGCAGGTTGCAGGAGGGCTTTCTGCTCTCTTTTTCATAAAGGTCATATTTTTACATCCCCTCCCTCAGAAAGAAATTAATTTGGGCAGAGTCCTGAGTGGCAACAGAGAGGGCAGAGCTTTACCCCTTCAAGCCTCCTTGTGTTGGCATGTGCAGTCAGGCAGCCCAAGGGCAGCTCAAGTGCTCTCCACTCATCCGAAACTGTCTCGGGAAGTCTCGTGAAACTCCAGAAAGGCAGTTGGAAGGTTGGAGCGGGTGGGAAGACCCAAGAAACTGGGTGGAGTGGTGAGAAAATGTTAAGAATAGCTGGCAATTAATCTTAGCTCCTGGGACTTAGGGACTTTCCAATGCTGGCAGGTCTCAGAGTGTGTGTTGTTATTCAGGCTGCATGCCAGGAATATTCAATGCTGACTGAAAAAGTCATTGTGCAGACACTGTCACTCAAAGGAGACACAGCACACCATAATCAGTGGTTCAACAGGCAGTGAATGGTGACATTTGGGTACCAAATGGAACAAATAGCAAAGAAAGGTGGGTGGGTGGGCAAACCTTTGACTTTTTGGTAGTTAAGACCATTAAATGTGTTAGTATATATTGTCTGTATGTGGGTCCTGAGGTGCTGCTGCAGTTTTGATAATTACAGTGTTGTGAGAGGGTGTTAGGGCACACAGGGAAAAGCTGGTAGTTGGAATAAACCTGTGTCTTTCCTGCAGGAATGTACAACATAAAGCAATAAACCCAGAGAAACATGACTAAGGGGTGGCAGAAAAGAGGCAAACTGAGCTTGGATGTGATGTGAAGATGCGAGTTGCCCTGCAGGTTTCAGCTGAGCCTGGAGCAGCCCTTACTTGGGGTGATGTGCAGCCTGGGAGCTGTGGCAGGCTGGGCTGGGCCCTTCCCACTGCAGCACATCCACAGGGCTTGTGGGATGAGCCTGTTTGCAATGAGCAGGGACACTGAGTGAGGGAGGGCTGGGGGTCTTCTCTGGGAACGAGACTGTTTGGAATGAGCAGGGACACTGAGGGAGTGAGGGATGGGGGTCTCCTCTGGGAATGAGCCTGTTTGGAATGAGCAGGGACACTGAGTGAGGGAGGGATGGGGGTCTCCTCTGGGAACGAGACTGTTTGGAGAGCTGGGCTGAGCAGAGACACTGAGTGAGGGTGTGGAGGTCTCTTCTGGGAATGAGCCTGTTTGGAATGAGCAGGAGCACTGCTGGAGGGAGGGGGGTCTCCTCTTGGAATGAGCCTGTGGGAGAGCTGGGCTGAGCAGGGACACTGAGAGAGAGTCTGGGGATCTCCTCTTGAATTGAGCCAGGCAGAGACACATGGCCATGGGGAAGGTGTGAGTGTGGCCACACTGGTCTTTGAGGTCACTCCCTGGTCGTTGCTCCACAGATGCCCATTGGAGGGGCTCCCAAAGCACCTGGGCAGCACCCAGGGCCACCCCTGCCGTGCCCTGTGTGAGTGTCCCCAACACTGAGCAGTGACACTGAGCACGGACACAGAGCAGTGACACAGAGCAGTGACACTGAGCAGTGACACTGAGCACGGACACTGGCAGTGACAGAGAGCAGTGACACTGAGCAGTGACACTGAGCACGGACACTGGCAGGGATACAGAGCACTGACACCAAGCACTGACACCGAGCAGTGACACTGAGCAGTGACAGCAAGCAGTGACACTGGCACTGACACTGAGCAGTGACACCAAGCAGTGACACCAAGCAGTGACACTGGCACTGACACTGAGCAGTGACACTGGCACTGACACTGGCACTGACACGGAGCAGTGACACTGAGCAGTGACACAGAGCAGTGCCACTGGCACTGACACTGAGCAGTGGCACTGAGCAGTGACACCAAGCAGTGACACTGGCACTGACACTGAGCAGTGACACCGAGCAGTGACACTTGCACTCCCTGGGCCCTGCGTGGGTGCCCCTGACACTGAGCAGTGACACTGAGCAGTGACACTGAGCACTGAGACTGAGGAGTCACACTGGCACTGACACTGATCAGTGCCACTGAGCAGTGCTACCAAGCAGTGCCACTGAGCAGTGCCACCGAGCAGTGCCTCTGACACTCCTGGCTCCTCGTCTGCCCCCCTGCAGCCTTGTCAGCTTTCTGGGGCAGTGCCAGGCAGGGGGAGCAGCCAGGGCTGGGCACACACACCCAGGAGGGAGCAGTGACACTGAGCAGTGACACTGGCACTGACACTGAGCAGTGACACCAAGCAATGACACCAAGCAGTGACACTGAGCAGACACTGCCCCCCTGCAGCCGTGCCAGGGTGCTGGGGCAGTGCCAGGCAGGGGGAGCAGCACGGCCGGGCACACACACACTGCAGGGAGCTGTGCTGGGCAGGGCCTGGGGGCTCCTTATCTCTGAGCTGGGTTTGATAACCCGGCGCCAGCGCCGTCTCGGGCACATTGTCAGCCAGGGGCTGCCTGAGATGTGCAGGACAGGATCACTGCCACACTCTGCCACAGCCCCGAGGGAATACATGGAGTGCTCCAGGGCACTTCGAGAAGGGCTCAATTATTAATAACCATTAAGACTTTTTTTCTGTCAGATCCTGAAGTCTTGCTGATCATCATGGATTATTCATACACCCTAGTGCTGATTGCACCAGCCCTGTATCACCAGCTCTGCAGTGCCCACCTGGCTGGCTGGCAGCCTTTTTCTGATGCTGTACCCCCTGCCAGACCTCAGGGGGACTGATCTCTCTGATCAGCAGATAATTCTCTGTTCACTCCATTGCAGATGCAACCATAGTGTTGTGACTTCAGAAAGTTCCAGCATGTCCTTAGTTTATTCAAGATGTGTTTGTGGTAAAGGACAGATAAAGGTCCTTTAGGACCTGCTCAGGACCTGCTAAAGGACCCGCTCAGGTCTCAGCTTTGTTGGTGGCTCAAGGCTGTGGCCCATGGAGATTGTAGTGGTATAAATGGTATTTTTCACTCCATTTTTTCTGATACTCAAGACATCCTTCTCCTCCCCTCACCCAGCTGGTGGTGAGGTGTTTGCCCCCACCCTCACTGCTTTTCAATGGTAGCTTGATGCTTGTCCATCAGCACCATGGCTTCCTTCCCAAAGACAGCTTGTTCTGAAGGCAGGGTCTCCTCCAGCTTGGAGAATTACTATTCCTGCTCTTGTGACAGCTACATATTTTTATCCACCATTGGATCCAGCCTGTATGTATTCTTTTGGCAAACTTTCCTTCCTCAAAAGATCCTATTTCTGCCTGAAAAACTGCCAAACTAGAACCAGTTGGAAATTTTTCAGAGGGATACAAGGTGTGGCCATTGCAGGTTGTCTTTCTGAAACAAGTCTTGTGCACACAGCAGGCTCTGGGGGAGGCAGACTCAGAGCTGAGTTGTCTGCAATACCAGGTATGTTGAGATTTCTTGGAGGTCCCACAGGGCACAGGACACTCCTGAGGTTTACTCTGTTGATGGAGCAGTGCAAGCCCCTTCACATCCTTGTCACTGTGGGCAGATGGCATTGTGTCTCCTGGATGCCACCAGAGCACCCTGCAGAAGCAGCAGAGGAAACCAGTTCTAGCAAAAATAATGACAGAGGAGAAACTTGGGTTAAATAAAGGGGCAAGAAACAGATTAGGAAGAGGTTGGGCCAGATGGTCAGTGTGAAAACAGAGCAGGTTCACAGAGCAGTATCTGTCTAAATAAGTTTGTTGTCCATTGGTTAGTAACAAAAAGAAAAGAAAGGAAGAAACCCTACCCTTCCTTTTATTAATTGTCTTTTCTTCTGCCTCTGTATGAAGGATAAATGTATTGCCTGTTTGCTGCCATATGAAGGATAAATATTTTCCCTGTTTGACACGATAGAATTGCACTGCAGGGAACACCAGCCCAGCAGCCTCCTGTGCTGGCACTGCCCAGCTCCAATCAGCTAAAGGGAAAGGAGCTCCTGGGTCACAGACCTTGGCTGGGGAAAAGAAAAAGTCCATAAGGGGTTGAGAGTGCACTTTCTGGGTAATGTTAAAGCAGCCTGAAGGCTCAGTGCCTTCAAAAGGACATTTCCCTTGCTGTGTCCCTTCTGCAGTGAGCAGGGAGTTACACTGGCAGGAGGGGGCTCCGTGTTTGAAGGTCTTTGTGTCTCCAGAAGTTGGCAGGAGGCTGGAAGCAGGACCCCTGATTTAGGTGGTGCTCTGCTACTGGAACAGCTACACCTCTTCACTATCCCTAAAACTCCCTGAACAGATTCCCACAGGGACAGGGGAGGTGTGGCCACCCCAGGCACTGCTCTGAGGTTTTGGGGCTGCTCCTGGAGAGCTGGGGGCTTGTCTTCAAAGCCAAGCCTGAAGCTGGTGGTGGAACTGAGAGAGGAGAAGGGCTCCAGAGGAAGGCTGAGCCCCAGGAGGTGAATGTGGGAACAGGAGCACTTTTAATGTTGGAATTCTTTAGAGGGTTTCACTGTGTTTAAACATGGATGACTTGTAACACTGTTTTCTTTGCTCGTGGGATATAGAGAGCTCCAAAACAGTCATAAAAACACATAAAATAATTTATAGAGAATGTGTGTGCATATTACATTAAAAATAACCAATGGGCTTTGTGGTATATAAAATGGTAACTGAATGCTTGTATAAAACGGGCATCTGGTGTCATCAGCAAGGCAAGATTATGGACAGTGATGAGACAGGGATGTTACTAATGCTGTTGACATGCAAGAAGAAGCAGCAGGAATTCTTCCCTTTTGTGTCATCAAAATCTAAACACATGGCTAAAGCCAGAGGAGAATGTGCCTGACAGGAAGGAGCACAGGAGAACAGTGATTTTCTGTTATGTTTTTATATTGAGTTTTTCCCACTGACTTTCCTACAAAGAGGTTGTTTTGTTCAGCCTCGAGGATGAAATTGGCTGTAATTCCCATGGACAGCAAGTTTGGTGTCTGTGCTACAAGCAGCAATATTTCCCCCAAGATATTCTTGCCAGTCTTGTGAAGACAAGAACTCAGAGGTGCTAATTTCTGGGACGTGTAGTGCGAGTGTAAGTGGAATCATTAGTCAGAATGCAGTGGGAGTAACTGAGCCCTCAGCCTGCAGCCCTTCTGAGAACCCCCCAGAATTCAGTGGTGTGTGTACAGGCAGCCTGACATGATCAGAAAAGATGCCTCGTTGCACACAGAGAGGGGGACTCGGCCTGAGCTTTGGGGAGTTTCTAAATGGATTCTTTCTGAGCCATGCTGTGTGACTGCTCCCCAAGGATGTCTCTGCTCCCACTGCTTTGCTCCTGGCAGGGAGGGAGAGCCCGTGGCACTGCTGAGGACACCGGGGTAAGGAGTAACCTGAGTGGGGAAGAGGCCAAACTAAACAAAGGTTTAGAAATGGAGCTGAAAATAATACAGCTTAGCATTTTCCTCTGCCAGGGGCTGACACACCAGATTTTTTTGTTCTTTAAAACCACAGTGAATCATTCCCAAAAAAGGAAGTGCAACCTCTGTTTTCTACACTTCTGTCCTTCCCCTCGTCTGGGGAAAACCTGTCCTTGCTGTATTTCTCATGACACATTTGACTGGAGGCTCCTTCCCAGTGTTCCTGCTGGGGGCTGGCTCTTGTATCTGGCCTTTTGCAGCAGATAACAGACCTGTGTGCTGCAGAGATTAGGGCTGGCAAATTGTGCCACTGAGTTCTCCAGGCACAGATAAAATGCCTCAGTCTCCCTCTCATGTCTATACTTAAAGCAACATCTGAAACTGTCTGTTAATGGGAGTGATCTCTGAGTGATCTCTGCATTGCCTTTGCTTCTTGTCTGGCCACGTGTGCATGGTAATGAGATTCCCTGATATTAAAAGTGGGATTTGGAGCAGAGCAGGGGCCAGCCTAAGGAATCTCCTGTTAGCTCAGGCTCTGGGCTGATGTGGGGGAGGAAGGGCAGAGGCTGGACATGGGCCTGGGGGCAGGAAAGGGAGGCAGTGTGGGCAGATGGAGAGGCTGAACCTCGAGTGCTCAGGGCTGGAGGCAAAAAGCACCTTCTGCAGGAGTGCTGGGGGCAGGAGGGTGCAAAACCCAGGCTGTGGACATTGTGTTTTGGGTGGCTGTTCTGCAAGGAGAGGATGAGTGATCTTGGAGTGAAGGGTTCTTTATACCTAAGAGCAGAAACTGAGAAAAAAAATATAAATACTTATGTAGCATTTATAAAAGGTTAATGCCTTCATTTGGAAGCCTCTTTCAGAAAGACAAAGCAATAAAACAATCAGTTTTTCTTCTTCTAGTACAGCCAAGATTTTCTGCTGAGCAAGCTGTGCCTTCCAAGCTGCCCCTTTCCTGAGCAGGGGCTGGGTGTTCTATCCCTGGCAGGTTCCCCAGCCCTGGCTGCTCTGTAATTCTGGGATTCTGAGCACTGAGCCATTCCCCCTGATGGCAGCAAAGCTGGAACCTTACCCTAAAAGAGTGGGGACTGTAGAAAGGCATGGCCAGCAGAGGGGAAGCAAGTTAGATGTGAAGGGCTCTGTGTGCTCCAGGTTTGAAACTGGTTGTCTGCTGTGTTAGAGACAATGACCCCTGTGGAACAGAGAGATGATTCCCAGGGAGCAAAAGTCCTCCCCAGCCAGCCCTGGGGTAAGTCAGCAGCATGCAAAGTTTCTCAAATTTAATTTCACTGTCACTCTCTCTCTAAGAGGTTGGGGGTTTTTATTGCACCTTCTTTAAAATGATAGTGAGTTGTAGCTGTCCAGAAATTTTGTTTCCCTGAAGTAATTTAATTCTGATTATTTATCCTCAGTCACATTCAGAAGAGACTTGCAGAGGGAGGAGCAGCAAACTCTGGAAAGCAGATCTGAACAGCTGGACCTCATCACTTTGGGAAAGATTAGCAAGGGGTGAGACCTCAGGCTTCTGCCTGAAGGTGGCCAAAGTAAATAGAAAGTGACATATTCAGGGTTTGTGATGAAACTAAAAGTAACAAACAAGTAAAGCCATCAAATATATTCAAGTTGCAGGTTGCACAGAGTATTTACCTTTCCTAAGCTTGCTTGAGTTAAGCCAGACTCATCTTTTTTGGGCAAATAAGGTCCTTTATATCATCAGTAGTCCTGACATCAGTGGGATTATTTGTGTAAGATATTATTCTTTAATGTGAGTGAAAGTATTACAATCTAATCCTGGGTTTGGATGTTATATCTCCATCTGTATTTCTTGTCCATTTAGATCTGGAGCTCCCTGGCAAAGAGTGACCTCCTCATATGTACAGAGTGTAACTGGTTGTGATTTCCCCACAATCATCTGTCACTTACACTAAAGAGCTTAAATGTCAAAAGGAAATATTTTGACCTCTGTAAGAATATTCATTTTTATGTATTTTCCACTGAATTTAGGCTACATTTCCATGAAATATTTTATTTGTGCCTAAATTGTTGGTTTTCATTTCTCTAGCTCTACTCCAAAGGGACTTGGTGAACACAAAGTCACTGGCAAGAAGCAGAACTGTGGGTGTGATGTCTCTTACTGACCTTTCTGTCTTAAATCAAAGCTTTTGCCATGTTATGTCTGTTGGAGTTTCTTCATACCATTCACTGTAAGGAGGAGTGAATCTGAATAGTAAGGAAAAGATGGATCCTTGTTCAAAGGCAAGGAAGGGAGTGGCATTAACCTGGGACAAGTTCCTTTTGCAAAGGAGCAGGAGAGATTCAGAGGGGGAGGATTGTGCTGTGGACAATCTCCTCATCTGAGGTCACAGTGAGCTTGCCCAGGGGTTTGAGGGAAGTTCTGTACCCAAACTGAGTCCAGGAGGGGCAGCCTCCCATGGGTGTCTTGGCTGGCAGCACGTGGAGCTCTGAGGTGGCCCAACATCCTTCCTTTTCCCATTAGAGCTGCAGTCAGTAATAAATACCTGGGGTTTGAAGGTGCCTGTTTATTGCTATACACATTCCACTGTACAGGGCAGTTCTTTGTTGCTCAACCAGATTTCCTGCAGGATTTATTTGCTGCCACTTCTTAAATTGCTGCTGTTCCTCCTGAAGGAGCTTTTGCTGGGGACTGTGGATTTCTTCACAGAATTGTGGAATCACTTGAGTTGGATCCTCCAGTCCAACCTCCTGCCATAAGCAGGGACATCCTCAGCTAGGTCAGATTGCCCAGAGTCCTGGCCAGCCTGTCCTTGGGTTTTTCCAGGGATGGAGCATCCGCAGCTTCTCTGGGCAACCTGTTCCAGCCTTTCACCACATCATAAAAAGTATCTTACTTATATCTAGTCTAAATGTACCTTTTTTCATTTAAAACCCATTACCTCTTGTCTAGTGCAACAAGCCCTACTAGAAAACTTTGTCCCCACCTTTCTCTTCTGTTTGCTTTAAGTTTCAAATTGCTGCTTGGAAACAATTCATGTCCTCTCCAGGCTTAAAGTGCTAAATAAGCTTGTCTGATAAGCACAGCTCTTTTGGCCAAACAAGCTGCTTCATCAAAGTGTTGAAAAATGTGCTGTACCACTGGGACAGCTCTGCCACAGTCAGTTTTATTCCTCTCCTCTTATTTGTGCTTTAGGGGGGAAAAAAAGAAACAATATAATGTTTTTATTATTCAAATATTTGCTCTGGAGTGTAGAGAATAGAAATAGTTATTATACAATATGCAAATGGTATCTTTAAAAGAAGAAATCTTACCTAGAGTGCTGCACTAACCCCTCTGCAGCACCTAGCACCTCATTCTTCTGTGTCTGTTGACAAACAGGGCTAATTAACATCAGCAAGATAATTAACTACAGCTCCAGGTAGGATTTGCATCCATCTCTTGCTGTTGGGAGCTGTCCCTTCTCCTCACCTCCTTGCAGCTTGAAGGTGCTAATTGTAACACCTACCAAGGGTGGAGTTTGGATTTGGCTGAAAAGAGCCCAAGACTGCCTTTTTCTTCTTATTAAAACACTAGATGAGTAATTATAATAGTGAAGGGATTTCAACCTTCTGCTGGATTTATCTCCTCTTCCTCCCCGGATCATTTGCACATTTTGAGATGCTTTTTAAATTTCTTATATTCCATATGGCAAATTATTCTTTTTCAATGTCATGTACTTAGAGTGAGAACACTTTGTGGATGGTCTTAACTGGTGGTCCAAACCCAGGGTAATAATGTTTGTTGCCAAGGAAAAAGGAATATTATTGCTGGAGGCACAGCAGACATTTTATTAAATGATTGTGCCAGCTGGAAACAAATTATTGTCTTTGTATTAAACTCATGTTCCCAAGTCTAATGCTTTTATTTCAATGGGAAACAAGTTTTTAGGAAGATTACAGGTCACCTGCTGTAATTGTTATTGAGGCTGCTAGACTTGTATAATTATTCATGATAGTGTTAATTGCCTTGGTTTTGATGAGGCTGTTCTTACCTGCAAGCCAATAGTTGATCCTACTGTTGTTTCCCTTCTGTCTGATACCCCAACTCCTGTTGGAGTGGGGAAGAACATGTGCAGCAGGTGGGCTGTTTCTAATAATTGGGTTTTAAACATGTTATAAAGAGCCTTGCCAAGAAAGTATCACTGGAGTATTTTGAGCCCAGCTGGCTCTGTCTTGGAGCCTGGAGAGGGGAGCAGGGAACACAAAACTGAGCCCTGTTCATCTGGGGGGTCTCAGCCAAACTCACCTGGAGGTGGATTTGGCTCTCCCTGTGCTCTAGAAAATGTTTTCACCTGGGATGTTGTGGGAAGAAACAGAGACAGTTTTTGTGGGCCACTTGCATTGAGCACATTTGTATTTGCCTCTGAATGAAATTCTTATCAAACATCTTTTCAGTTGAGCAGCTGGAGAGGAACTGAACAGCTCAGGTCTCTGGCTCAGCTGCTCAGTGTGTGGGCACCCAGCACAGCACTGAGCTACTGGGCAGCAGGGGCTGAGCAGAGCATCTCTGAGCCCTCCTGGGCAGCAAGGGCTGAGCAGAGGATCTCTGAGCCCTCCTGGGCAGCAAAGGCTGAGCAGAGCATCTCTGAGCCTGTCTGGGCAGCAAGGGCTGAGCAGAGCATCTCTGAGCCTGTCTGGGCAGCAAAGTATGAACAGAGGATCTCTGAGCCTGTCTGGGCAGCAGAGGCTGAGCAGAGCATCTCTGAGCCCTCCTGGGCAGCAGAGGCTGAGCAGAGCATCTCTGAGCCCTCCTGGGCAGCAAGGGCTGAGCAGAGGATCTCTGAGCCTGTCTGGGCAGCAGAGACTGAGCAGAGGATCTCTGAGCCCTCCTGGGCAGCAAGGGCTGAGCAGAGGATCTCTGAGCCCTCCTGGGCAGCAGGGGCTGAGCAGAGCATCTCTGAGCCCGTCTGGGCAGCAAGGGCTGAGCAGAGGATCTCTGAGCCCTCCTGGGCAGCAAGGGCTGAGCAGAGCATCTCTGAGCCCTCCTGGGCAGCAGGGGCTGAGCAGAGGATCTCTGAGCCCTCCTGGGCAGCAGGGGCTGAGCAGAGGATCTCTGAGCCCTCCTGGGCAGCAGGGGCTGAGCAGAGCATCTCTGAGCCCTCCTGGGCAGCAGGGGCTGAGCAGAGGATCTCTGAGCCCTCCTGGGCAGCAGGGGCTGAGCAGAGGATCTCTGAGCCCTCCTGGGCAGCAAGGGCTGAGCAGAGCATCTCTGAGCCCTCCTGGGCAGCAGGGGCTGAGCAGAGCATCTCTGAGCCCGTCTGGGCAGCAAGGGCTGAGCAGAGGATCTCTGAGCCCTCCTGGGCAGCAAGGGCTGAGCAGAGCATCTCTGAGCCCTCCTGGGCAGCAGGGGCTGAGCAGAGGATCTCTGAGCCCTCCTGGGCAGCAGGGGCTGAGCAGAGGATCTCTGAGCCCTCCTGGGCAGCAAGGGCTGAGCAGAGCATCTCTGAGCCCTCCTGGGCAGCAAGGGCTGAGCAGAGCATCTCTGAGCCCTCGTGGGCAGCAGGGGCTGAGCAGAGGATCTCTGAGCCTGTCTGGGCAGCAGAGACTGAGCAGAGGATCTCTGAGCCCTCCTGGGCAACAAAGGCTGAGCAGAGCATCTCTGAGCCCTCCTGGGCAGCAAAGTATGAACGGAGGATCTCTGAGCCTGTCTGGGCAGCAAAGGCTGAGCAGAGGATCTCTGAGCCCTCCTGGGCAGCAAGGGCTGAGCAGAGCATCTCTGAGCCCTCCTGGACAGCAGAGGCTGAGCAGAGGATCTCTGAGCCCTCCTGGGCAGCAAGGGCTGAGCAGAGCATCTCTGAGCCCTCCTGGACAGCAGAGGCTGAGCAGAGGATCTCTGAGCCTCCCTGGACAGCAGAGGCTGAGCAGAGGATCTCTGGGTCTCCCTGGACAGCAGAGGCTGAACAGAGGGTCTCTGAGCCTCCCTGGACAGCAGAGGCTGAGCAGAGGATCTCTGAGTCTCCCTGGACAGCAGAGGCTGAACAGAGGATCTCTGAGCCCTCCTGGGCAGCAGGGGCTGAGCAAAGGCACTCTGAGCCCTCCTTTCCCAACTAGGACTGGATAAGAGATGTCTAAGAGCAGTAGCAGCAGGGGGACAGTTGGGTCTGTGTTCTGGCACTGGGTGGGTTTCACAGTCTGTGGCTCAGCAGTGCCTCACCACGTCATGCAGAGTGCTGGCAGGGCATGGACTGATGCTGGCAGCTCAGGTACCTTCCAGAATGTTCAGGTGCAGAGTGCTGGCAGGGCATGGACTTGTGCTGGCAGCTCAGGTACCTTCCAGAATGTTCAGGGGCAGAGTGCTGGCAGGGCATGGACTCGTGCTGGCAGCTCAGGTACCTTCCAGAATGTTCAGGGATGAGGATTCTGACTGCTTGTCTGACTGTCAGATCCAGTCATTGTCTGTCCTCCTGCAGCAAGCAGAAACTCTCTGCCTTGGCTGGTCAAATGGAAACACGATCTTGGGCCTGTTCCTGGCCTGAGTGATGAATTTGTGCTGCTGGATTGTGTTTGCCAGGCAGTGCAGGACCAGGGGAACTGCTCCCTCCTCCTCCCACAGCAAGGCTGCAGTGCTTTTCCTTAGCACCCAACCAAAGATTGCTGAGCTGTTTGGCTGCACCACTCAATAAATTCAGTTTTATGAAACATGGAAGAGTTCAGTGAGATTACATCCCTTGGGAAGTGCCAGGTGACCCTGCCAGCCCTGGGTCTCACACAGCAGGGCAGTCCCAGAGTACCTGTTGCCCTTCAGGTGCCCACAGTTAGCAGGTGGGTGGTACAGCACTCACACTGTTGGAAAACCTTCATGCCAGGCAAACTCTGTCATACAAGCAAGCTTTTTTTCTCCAAATTAAATAGGAATTGTTTGTTGGAAGGAAAAAAAATAATCTGTTTTGTAAGGCTTTTAGACTTTTCTTGGTCTTGTTGGAGAAATCAAATCAAGGATCTCTTCTGCCTCTTGAAATCAAATCAAGGACCTCTCCTACCTGTTTGTGACATTGTCTGGATAGAAGCTCAGTGTGGAACATGCTGGTGGCCCCAGTAAAAGCTTCTCTTTTCTCTCTGGTGTGCTGTGTGTGTAAGATAATTCCTGCAGCACTGGGCTGTAATGTCCTGCCAGCTCCTGAACAAAGAATGGATGTTGCCTCTTTCTGGGGAGCTCTGAAGATGCTGCCAGCAGGCAGCCACCTCCCCCAGACCGTGGCCAGAGGCACTTCAGCAGAGAGGCCCATTTGTGCAGTAAAAGCTCCATGATTAATTTAATGCACTTGAAGCACTGACTTCCCTGGGGAGAGCAGAAAGAGGAGCAGAGGAGATAACTGAGAGTTGAAGGCTTGGGGAGGACAAACAGGTGTTGTCTGTGCCTTGCTGCCTCCCACTTTGCATCTTGGGCTGCAGGATACATTATTTTCCTCTCTGACATGCAGGACTTTTGCTTCAGGAAGATTTTTTTTTTCAGTGAGTCCTGATGTATGAGCTAAAAGCCATCTGTGTGCTTTTTTCTTTTCTCCTTTTTGGGCATTTCTGTTGTAGCTGACTCTCTGCAGTCCATGGGTATGAAAGGGCTGAACAGGAAGGCAAAAAGCTCAGAATACCCTTTAGGGAAAGGAACACACAGGAAATCCCCTCAAGGTCATATAAAGTATAATGGGCTTATGCACTAGTGCAGGTTGAACTGATTTGTTTCATTAATTAGGACTCGTACTGTGTATGCAAAAATACCTGAGTTTAGCAGAGCTGTGTTACTGAGGAATCTGGTATTAACCTTTCTGTTTGGAGATACTGAGTTTTATAGTCAGAAAATAAGCCTTTGCTTAGTCAGTAACAACTGTGTCCTTTTTCTTAGCAAAGCAAACCTTGTGTCATGTTATGTAGGAAAACTTTTGCAGTTTTAGCAATTAAATGAGTACCAGGGTACTGTGACTGTCATTTGGTAGAGGTTAATGCCAGATTCTGAAGTGGTGCTGCACTCTGAGGTTCTTGTGGACATTAGTGGGGGAACCAGAAAGAAAACTTCAAACTTTACTGTAATATTTTTTAAATAGGTGTATTTTTCTCAGGGGGCAGGTGAGGAGGAGTGGGAAAAGAAAGGATTCAAGATAGGGACAGGAAATTAGGATTGATTAAATTTTTCTCCAGTAAGATAAATTTAAAAATATCTTGTAGCTACAAGTTCTGTCCTTGTGGGTTCCCCTCTTCACAGAGGGTATGAGCCAGGGGCAGCAGTGCTTCCTTTCCTAACTCTTGCACTTGTGTTGCCCTGACAGAACCCATTCTGACTGAAAGTCCTAATGATATCTTGCTTTTCCTGCTACTGCTCTGCATTTTCCCAGTACTGCAGGCAATTTCACTGAAAGCTTAACCACCATTGCTGGGTCAGGTCAGGGTGCCACCAATAATTTCACTGGAGTTTGGGCATTTTTCCAGCATTAGCTGTCTCTTCCCTTCAGGATTCAGCCTCTGCACCTCTGCATTGCTGACCTCTGCAGCCATTGATTCCTGTAGCTGGAATAGTCAAGTAGCTGAAGGAAAAATCTGCTTTCCCTCATCAGCAGAATTGTTTGGTCCTTCTGTAAAGCTGCATTTTTAATTTTGGGGTTTTTACTGCGTGAAAATGTTGTAAACAGTGTTGGCTTATTAAAAGCATCTTGGTTATGATTTGCCATCCAGATACTTAATAAAAAGTAAATACCTAAATCTTTTGTTTACAGCTGGTAAAGTCAAGCCCAAGTCTGTTCATCCCGTGGCAGAGTCCAGGGAGGCTTTTCCAGAGCCTCCTGATGTTCCTCCTTCTCCACATCAGAGAGACACATTCCTCACATCTGGGGGATAACCAGGTGCATCTGGAAAGGTGCCCATTTCCCTCCCACCCACCCTGCTCCAAAGGGAGGAGGACAAACCTCTCCAGCAGCACTGACTGTGGAGAAATGTGCCTCTTTCTCTGGGGCCACAGGAGTTGTTTGTTGCCAAACCTCAGTTGTTCTTGTGTTCAACCTTTCTTTCCTCCCTTGTCTTCAGTGGCATCCAACCAGTGGCTGCTGCTCCTCATGCTTGGGCAGGATAGTTAAAGACACCTGTTCCTCCCAGAGGGTATGGAATCATCTCCATCCTCCTTGCCAATCCTTTCCATCATCCTTGCCAGTCATCTCCATCCTCCTCACCAATCATCTCCATCATCCTTGCCAATCATCTCCATCATCCTTGCCAATCATCTCCATC
>JAJPCS010000025.1:1742702-1770538 GCA_021164005.1 Willisornis vidua nigrigula
TCTATCTATCTATCTATCTATCTATCTATCTATCTATCTATCTATCTCTATCTGTATATCTGTCTGTCTGTCTATCTGTCTATCTCCCTCTCTCTATCTCTCCATCCATCTCTCTCCCTCCCTCTCCGGGGAATGGCAGAGTGAATGGCTGTGCCAGCAGAGTGCCCCGTGGCACTGAGTCCGTGCCCCCTGCACAGGGGGCTGTTCACTCCCAGGTATCAGCCCTAGTGAGGAGGTTTCTCAGGCTGCTGGGGACAGGTTCAGCACGGCCAGTGTTCTGTCAGTGCCAGTGGTTTGCAGCCTGAGGGGAAATGCAGCCTGGTGCAAACTGCATTAGGGCTGTGGCACTCAATGGAAGCGTTTTTATAACCAGCCTATTCCATGCCATGAGAGGAGGAGCCCCGCTGGGACATGCTGGGATATGTGTTGTTAATTGCTCGTCATAACAATTCTGCTGCTTCAGTCAGATCTCTCTTTTCCCTTTCCTCCTCTCCCTGTGAAATGATCTTGTCAATATGGAAAGAGCAACCCTGAGGAATCCATAATTTAATGAAAAATTGCCGTTGCCATGGCATAGAGTTCATACGTTTATATTGAAATAATTTCTCAGTCTTCATTTACATCCCCTGACTCTAAACATTTATATCGGCTGCTAGGATTCAAACAATTAAAAATACTCAATTATTAAAGAGAAATTAAAAGCAGTAATCAGCTTAACACAATTTCAGCTCAAAAACCCCTTCCCTGGCAGCTGACAGGAAAAGCATATTTGTATGCTGTTAACATCCCAAATTGGCTTAAGTTAAAATCCACCAGGGTGAGATTAAACAGATGCAGAGACAGTGGAAGAAGAACTAGTGATTTCTTTTCACTGTGAACAATGTGAATTTCACCAGTTTTTGTTGTTAGGATGTCGTATGAAAATGCTGTGCTGAGGCCACGATGGAGGCTGTTGCAGTTTCCCAAAGAGACTCTTTCCTACAGATATCTTGGCATCTGCTGAATTCCCCTGTTTATTTGACTGAAATGTTTGTACCAGGGTTGTTCATGTTCCATCTTCTGTGTTGGAGCATGAGAGAATTTTTTCCTCTTATTTTCTTTTATTCTTTGGGTTTGTGGGTGGGTGTAATAGTTTTTTAATCTCGATAAACTGAGAGTAACCAGGTTGAACTTGACCCAAGAAGAGGCAGATGGTACCTACCCCTCCTTTGCTGTTCCTGAGACACCCATTGCCACAGGTAGCAGCCTCTGCTGGAACATCTTGGCTGTCTGCAGGAGAGATGCTGCAGACTGCCCTGCAGCTCCCCAGCTGGTCTGGGGGCTCATGGGGTGGTGCAATCTGCTGTACAATCAACAAGAGCATTGGCCAGCTTGTATGCCCCAGGTTAAAAAAGCCTAAAGCCATAAAAGTTTGGCTCCTGCCCCTTCAGATTTCCTGAGCCAAATTTCGGGGAGGTACAGCTGAGGAATAAGAGTTTGTGTTTCCATTTGACTTCTGTCACTGAAAATTCTAGCTCAGAGTACTAGACACAGGCAAGAGCTCCAGGCCTTCCTGGGATGCCCAACTTCAAAACTTGAAGTCTTTGAGGCTCTCTGCCCTACCCTGTGGGCTTCCTTTGGTGCCCTCTGTCCCTGCTCTCCAGTACACCACTATTATTTTTCCTTTTCCTCCCTCTTCCCTTTCCCTTCCAGAATAGCCACTTCAATGTATATTTGGCCCTCAATCATTTTCACATCTGTGGTTGAAATTCATCTCTAGAAGAAAGTCCCAACAACACCTTGGGCACCTCCTGAACTTTGAGAAGTGAGTCATGCCTGTGCTTTGTGATCTGGGACTGTCCCAAATGAAATCACTGACCTTGGGTTGATGACTTCACTCCTGCCTGGGCAAACCTCAAACCACTGCTTGGAAAATGAAGCTCCTTGTCCTCAGGAGGAGGCTCTGCACCTTTGTGGCACCCCACACAGTGTCCCTGTGCCAGGGTTAACGTGGAAGTTCTGATGGTTTTCCAGCTCTGAGTTACTTGTCTCTGAACCTAAGTCCTCTAGAAAAGCAGAGCCAGGGCAGCCTTGAAGGAAAGACGCAATTGCTGCTGTTCTCTGGTTTTCTTACCAATATATGAGGTGTCCCTGGGTATCTGTTTCTGCACTGGCACTAAGGGTGAGCTGTGCTCACTGCCCATTGCCATTGAAAGGTGGGTGGTCCCTGCCTGCATCTCCAAAGATCCATTAAACCCTTGGACTGGAGTGTAGCCAGGCCAAAAGCTTCACAAGTTCCAAGGCCAAGTGTGCTTTTACTTGCCAGGCAAGGATGGTCCCAGAGTAGTTCCTTTTTTTCAGACTTCCCATTGATATTCCCGTTTGCCTCCAGGTCAGCTGATACACAGATCTCTCTTACCAGCTATTCAAGAGAGAACTTTATGGCACAAGGCATGGGCTCTTTCCTGACCCAGGATGTCTCCTCAGGAAGCTCTGTCTGCTTTCTTGATACAAGATTATTTTTCTAGCCTATAGCAGGCTTGAAGGCTGGGGGTGTTTGCCTGGAGGTTTGATTGTTATTTGCCTTTTTTTCCCAGCCTGCTGCATGTGTGGGGCGGAGGGGGAGGAGAAGGTGCAGGGGAAAGTCTTTTAATCTCTAGTGTTTGATGTGTGGTTAGTTTTGTTATTCTGACCTCGTATATCCATCCCAGGGTTGATGAAGGGATAGAAAACAGTTGCAGGGAAGTAATTTCTTAGGCTCAGCTGGTGTAGCCAGTCCATCTCTGAACTTCCACATTCATGTGTGTGTTCCTAAAATGTCCAAAAACATCTTCCTACTTTTGTTTTGTATTCCCTGGTGACTGAGTCACTGGATATTAATAATCCAATTCTTAGTGATTGATGTGGTCAGGAAAAAAACAAGAGTCCAAAACAAATTCTCACCACCTATCTGGGGATACTCCATTTCATTTCTTTATGGAACACATCCCAAACTTTCAGCCCACCTTGTAAATCCAGGGGTAACTTCTGGGGCACAGCCGTGCACAGAGGTGGCTGCTGCTCCTCCTGTTCTGCCAGGCTGACTCAGCATCCTGCTGTGACCAAAACAGGCTCTTCATCAGTCATTTCAGCAAAATGTTTTTACTGCTTTCAGCTTCAAAGCGAGGGAGTTAAATAAAATATTTAACTAGGGCCTGGTGAGCTACTGTAGAGGAACATGAGGGTGAGTTTGGATTCCTTTGAGAAGTGCTGTCCTGTGTGTCCCCCTCCTGTTGGTCTGGTGCCAGCTCTGGCTGCCTGTCCTGCAAGGGACTTGCCTTGGGAAGGAAGGGTTTATTGGATGAGTCCTTCTCTGGAGTGTGTAGAGAGGAAAACAGCACTGGCAGTGTCAGGCAGGGAAAAATAACTCTGTAAGAACTCCCTAAATGTGAGCACGTGTTTTGTGATACAGGGACTGAGAAAAACAATTAGTGAGTATAAACCCCCACACTTTATATATGGGTTTTGTTATCACTGAGCCACTATTGCATTTGAAGAAAAGGCCCTCTCACACAATGTCAGTTTTATGTTTGTAACTCTTACAAGAGGCCTTGAAATTTCACAGGATAAAGCAGAAATATGATAATTAGCACCTTAAATATTCAAATAACAAAAAGCTGTTGATAGCATGGGGAGCCATATTCAAACTATTTCATATGAAAACTGGCAGAAAATCTGCAGGAACTGTATAATTACACAATTTGTTAAGCCTTTGTATTTTGCATTGATGAGACATCATCTTGTGTGTATCTATGTTTGCAAATGAGCTCAAACATTCATCATTTGATGCTTCAATTGCTAATTATAATGTGGGCTGCAATACAGCAATAAGCACCTACAGTAAATAGAGGCTGACTGTAAACTTCTCCCGTGCTTGACTCTTACTTCTAGGGGGAGATAATCCCAGTTTTCTTTATTTTCTCTCCAAAATATTTTTCCTCCATGCTCCACCCAGTTCCAGCTCTTGCCCTGGCAGTGATCCTTAACTCATGCAGGTTAGTCTGACCCTCTCCTGGTAACTCCTACAGGTTAGTCTGACCCTCACCTGGTAACTCCTACAGGTTACTCTGACCCTCTCCTGGTAACTCCTACAGGTTAGTCTGACCCTCTCCTGGTAACTCATGCAGGTTAGTCTGACCCTCACCTGGTAACTCCTACAGGTTAGTCTGACCCTCACCTGGTAACTCCTACAGGTTACTCTGACCCTCTCCTGGTAACTCCTACAGGTTAGTCTGACCCTCTCCTGGTGACTCCTACAGGTTAGTCTGACCCTCTCCTGGTAACTCATGCAGGTTACTCTGACCCTGTCCTGGTAACTCCTACAGGTTAGTCTGACCTTCACCTGGTAACTCATCCAGGTTAGTCTGACCCTGTCCTGGTGACTCATCCAGGTTAGTCTGACCCTCTCCTGGTAACTCATACGAGTTAGTCTGACCCTCCCCTGGTTAGGAGTGCCCTGCTCCATCCCAGCTGTTGAGCCAGGAAGGGACACCCCATCTCCTGCTCCACATTCTGACTGACAGGGACAGGCAGGAAGGAGAGAAATCTCCCTCTCACCTTCTCTCTCCACTCATAGATCAGCTCCAATCCAAACCTTTGGACTCCCTCTGCTTCCTCAGGCTCTCTGTGCCTTCTTTGTGCTTCCTCTGAAGGGCTCTTCCCTCTGCCTTCCTTAAAGACATATTTCAGTCCCTGAATTTTTAGAGGCCAATGACCCAGATTGTTGTTTTTCCTGCTAGTAGGAGTGCAAATAGAAGGAAATATCTTTTTTTTTTTTCATTTACTTATATCCTTGAAAGTCCATTTAAAATTATGGCTGTAATATGGAGTGCTACACCTTTTTTCTCTTTTCCCCAAGCTGCCTGTCATTTTCTTGCTGACCTTTTAATATGACAAGTGTGGAGATTTTTCCTCTTGTTTTCAGTGGGGAAGCTGCAGTAGTCCTGGAAATGGAGATACTTGTGTTAATCAGAAAGTGACTGAACAATTACCAGCATATCCCAATTCCTGCACTGCTGTGGAGGATTTGGACCAACTTGTACATTAACAGCAAAAATAGAGTTGCTTTAGCTAAACAATCCAATGCAAAAGGGAGACTACAGTGTGCTTTCTGCCATTAACATTTCTCAGTTTAGGTCCCCAGGAAACCTCTGCCCAGTATTTACTTGAAGATGTCTCTGGCCAGGATAATGTTATGATAAGAATCGAAGGAAGCAGCAAAAAGTCAGTTTTCTTCCTGAAACAAAGCGAAGGGCACTTTTTATTTCCCCAGCCTAAAGAATCTCTGGAAGAGTCACCCAAGATAGGACTTGGCAACTACTTACTATGCTCCCTGCCAAATAATGGCTAGAGATGTAGCAAATCTAGTTATTAAAGGAGCTGAGCAGGAAGAGCCTGTTTGGAGCTGCCTGGGAATAGCAGCCGGTGCTCAGCAGAGCCCAGAGATGCAGGGACTGTGAACTGCAGTGGCTGAGGCCTCATGGTAACTGGGAGAGATCAGAGTCAAGAGCAGGAGAAGCAGGAGAAGGGAAACAAGTGTTGTTGGGGCTTGTGTGCTGCTCTTGGCACTCGCCCCACTCTTGTTATTGTTACTTTGCTTGGCTTTTAGCTGATAAATAAAATATGGAGTAGTGTCTAGAAACACAGACAGAAGACAGTTCAACTAGCACTGCCTAATTGCCATGTGGTGCAGTTCCTGCAGAAGAGCTGTCTTCTTGGAATTACAATGGGAACCAGTGGCATTTTATGGACTGGGAGTAGCCATAATGGTTTACAGTAACAGACCATGGATAGTGTGGTTGGGGGAAGTATAAAGGCTTTATTCCCAGGCAAATCTGAGGAATGGCATTTAGACAGTCCAGAGAGTCTGGTCTGGAGCTGAACTGAACTGGCACCAGTTGCTAGAGCAGATTGCATAAGTGCCCCAAAAGGGATGGCAGAGAATAGCTTTCCGACTCCCAGGAGCAGAGGGATCCTATTCAGGGAAGCTGTCTCAGCTGTCAGGGCAGTTTTTCTTCCATGTCAGTGGTCTGAAAAATATCTCTATTTTCCCCCTTTGCAGCCAAAAGCTGACTTTTGAAAGACTGTTTTAAAAGCAGCAGAGCTTCAGGCTTCTGAGGCTTGATCTTCTAAAATTTCAAAGATGGCTCATAAAAGCCAGTCCTGTACAAAGAGACTGTGCAGTTTCTGTCCTGCATCCTCCTGAAAGGTGAGTGCTGACCCAGCATGGAGGAGAATTTACTCTCTATATTAAAGCTGGGAAAGGTGCAACTTAGCTCTATAGCTGGATGATCTCTCTGCTTCAGTGCTGGGGAGGAAGTGCTGCTTCTGCCTGCTGAAATCCTGTCCAGGTGTGATGGACCCAAACCCTGCCAGGGGCAGTGTGGCTGTGCTGCTCCAGGGGGGCGTTCAGCAGCTTCTCTACCAGCTCTCCCCAGAAGGGCATTTCTTTTGTGGCAGTGCACCTGGCAAAAGGGTGAGCCCTGTCTGAGTGGATTGCACAGTGGCTTGAAGGACTCAGGGCAGAGCAGCAGGGTTTGGTTTCTGGGGCAGGAGACCAAGAGAGGACTCCTGTCTCTATTTTCAGCCTGCTTTGGCTTCCCTCTCTTGCCTGGGGAAGGATGGCCACGTGCCTGGGGCTTGGCTCTGAGCTCAGAGGCTGGGTTGGGGAATGGCTTTCCAATGTTAGCCCAAAATGTTTGTCTGTGCCTGTGGAGCTGTGGGGGAGGCAGGGAGGGAGGGAGGGAGGGAGGGAGGGAGGGAGGGAGGGAGGGAGGGAGGGAGGAAGAGCTGCTCCTCGTGCAGCCACGCAGAGCAAGCCACAATCTGCCGTGCTCGTGGTTATTAATAGCTGGAGTATGGAAGTAGGGCAAATATCCATCCTGATTTAGCCTGACCTGAATATTCCACACAGTCTTCAGGCTACAGCCTGGCGGCTCTGTCTGCAGCTGTCACGTTCCCCAGTTTTAGGAGGTGATATCTGTGACCATTCTGTGTCAGGATGATCAGTGTCACATTAAAGAGAGGAGCCTGCAGGCAGCGTGGGAGCTGTGGGAGCTGGGCTGGGCTGGGGATCCTGCTCCCTGTCACTGCTGCTCCCTGTCACTGCTGCTCCCTGTCACTGCTGCTCCCTGTCACTGCTACTGCCTGTCACTGTGCTCCCTGTCACTGTGCTGCCTGTCACTGTGCTCCCTGTCACTCCACGCTGTCTGAGACCATGAGATGGGAGATCCCAAGGGAAAGGTCACCTGGCCTGGGGCTGCTCTGCTGGGGTGGGGAGAGCAAGGGAGATGCTCAGAGAGGCAGGTCACAGGCAGAGCAGAGGATCTCAGAGCTGTGATGCAGCACTGGAGGAGGCAGAAGATGTTCCATTCAGGAGTGGGGAGGGAAAGAGGGAGAGAGATGCAAAGCTCTGTATCCCTATGACTAACCATTCCCAAGCATGATTCACTTACTAGAAGATGGGCTTTTTCTCTCCTTTTTATTTCTAAAAATCATGAAAACTTCGAATCCCATTTTTATTCTCCTCTTGGCTTGGGACATGTTGTTCTTCACACCTATTTTTGAAATCACAGCAGCTTTTTTGATCAAATGTGCAGATTCCCCATTGTGGCCTACTTACATTTCTAGCATGTGAAGAGAGACAAACAAAAGGACATGAACTGGGATAAATCCAGCAAAAAGATGCCAGGGACACAAGTCAGAACTGCTCATTTGGTCAGGTTTCTCACTGACAGGCATGATTCCTGAGTGAAGAGTGCAAGCTGGAAGAACAGGGTGCCCATTTGCATCCTCTTCTTGTTCTGAGTGTTATTCCAGCAACAATTTTCTTTTTCTGGATGGGCACACAGAAAAGCAATAAATATTATTGCTGATTTCATTTTAGAAACTGCAGGCACTGCTTGGAACATAGGCCTATTTTTTATTAAGGATAGAATGAGTATATAGGGAAAGAAATTCTTGCCCAGAAGTATTTAAAGCCTGCTATGAAATGAAGACAGGATGTAAGAAACGAGTCTAGCATGAAGCAAAGATGGCTGGGCTAAGTCTGCTGTTGTTTAAGCCAACTAATGAACAAATGGATGGCTTCAAATCTCCCAACATTCTGTGTGTGTTGTGATGCATTTCTGTTCTGCTTTACCACAGATAAGTAAAGACAGGAATGGTTTCCATCCAGCCAATTTCTGGAGGTGCAGTGTTTGAGTTATACCCAGAGCATTTCATTTTTTTCACATAATTCATAAAACTTACAACTTCTCTTCCCCAAAACCCACTCTCCCTTTTACCTGCAATCCCTTTGTCCAGGTGTGTGAGGTCTCTGTGCCACAGACTCCTTTTGCTCCTGGAGGAATTCCTGCTGGCTCCAGGTCAGACTTGTCTCCTGGTGGAGTCACCTCCCACCTTGTCCTTTCCTCAGAAGGTGACTGAGGGAGGAGGTCACTCTGCAGTGCAAGGTCTGCTGGCAGATGTTGGAGCTGCTGCAGTGGCCTCTGCCAGGTGGGCTGAGCCAGCCCAAAGTTGTGCTGAGCTGGGCACAGCCCGGGGACCTGCCATGCCATCCAGGGCATGCCGTGCTGGCAGTCACAGGCTCTGAGCAGAGGCAATCACTGATATGTTCTTTCAAGTGAGATTCATAGGTGCTGATTACAGTTGCTGCATAAATTACTTCATTATTAAAATCAGGTCATTTGAGCCCCAAAACCATTAACATGCAAACTATTACCATAATTTCATAAGCTAATAAATCAAGCACAGGAAAAGAATTAAGCGGTTCCCAGTGATAAGTGTTTCTTCAGAGATTAAGAAACACAATTTTCTTATGCATATATTAACATTTTAAAAGTGAATTCATGCAAAAGCAATTTTTCTGCATGTATAAAACTTATGTTTAATAATCTTTATACTCAGCCTCCAGAGCTGTTTCAAAATTAATGTTTTTTTCTCAAATCACTGTACAGGAATTTGACATTGTACCAGTCAGGCTGTTCCAATGTGCTCTACCTGTGAAACTCTTCATGCCTTTGTTAAACAGTCAAAGTGAAGAAATAAAACGAGCCAAGATATGATTTAGAAGAAAAATAGCTTGGGTTCTTCTTAGATAATGAACTGTTCATCCAAGGTAAATTTTGTGTTCTTAATATTAAGCAGTGCCAATGAAGTTGTGATTATCTCTGTAATTGCCATCTAGAACTCTGGTTGTCATCTTATTAAAGTGGTGCATTGAAATGGATTTTACTCTCATTTCTTGCACAGTCTAATGTAATATCAGCCAGAATAATGCAAAGATAGACTCCTCTGCTCACATTTCTGACTGGATTTAAAATAATACAGTGACACAACTCTTGCAGGAAAACAAAGAAAATTCCAATGTAAATGAAACTGTAATAAGCAACAGATGACACTGCCTATGAGTTTTACTGCACTGCAAGATGTCCTGGGTTTATTTATGTTTAGCTGGTTTTGTTTTGCAGCTCTTAACCTGCTGTGTTGGTTTGTTGAGTGTATTTCTTGAGCAGTGAATGGGTATTTCTTGTGGTAGGTGAACAGTGTATTTCTTGTGGTAGGTGAATGAGGCTTGTGGCTCAGAAGACCAAGTACTAATTACCAAAATAAGGAAGCAGCAGAGCCCTGTGGGTGTGCAGCTTTCCATGTCTGTTGTCCTGACTGTTCTTGCTCTGTCTTCCTCTTTTACCTTTGTCCATCAGAAAGTACATGGGTGGTGTGAATCCCCCAAATGGTTGCTGTTCTCCTTCCCTTCCCCTGCTGGAGGATTCAGTGCCTCATTCCTCAGTTATGGGCTCTTTTATATTCTTCATTTCAAACCATGTATTGTCCTGCTGCTGCTCCTGGCAGGTCTCTGGTTAGTTTGGAGGCTCTGTCTGCCCTTGTACATGCACAAATCATTTGTGTCTGTTCAGGATTCTCCAGGGCTGTTTTAGGGGTCTATCAAAACTCCATTCCAGGTCATAAACTCATTGTTCCATGTTTGTGTAATGAATAGCACAGAGGAGATGGTGTATCCAGCACAGGGCAGGTGACAACACCCCCCTGGAATGAGAATTCTCTAATCAAACGTGAGCAATTGCAGTCAAATGGTTGTGGAGCATTTGGCACTGTTGCTTTCCATGTTGCTGAAGCTGAATATTAAAAAGGAGATTTGATACCTTGTCTGGACAAATTGGCATGATCTGGGTGTTTTTACAACTCAGCAGTCCCTGTTGCAGATAAATGGAGGGTCTGCCAATGCCAAGCCTGGCTTGAGTGCTTTGTGCATTTATAGGAGAATCCCAGGGAAGTCAAAGGCAGATTTTTCTCACCTGAATAAAATTTCTGGGTCAGGTTCCACATTTGCATGAATGAATATGTGTCAAAACAAGAATCTGAATTTCCAGACTTCTGCAATAATTATGCTCAGGTAACTCTGCTCTCTTCCCTTTTAAAATGCTAACGAGCCCTCTGAATGTGGAACACCCAACATGAAATCACCCAGCCAGACAGTGCCCTAATTCTCAGCAGTGTATGAAGGAGAAGGTTCCTTCAGGCAGTGTTTAGTGCTCCTACCCCAAGCTTCTGCTCTTGCTGCCTCTCAGAGGACTCCATTCCTCTCCATGTGCTGGAGGGGAAACCTAAGAAAACATTTAGCTGGTTAAAAAAGGCATTTCTGCCCAGGTTCATTGAATGATCTCCCAAGAGAACAGCAAAGAAAGTCATTTGAACCACAGTTTGTTCCACTCTTCTCTCTTTTCCCTCTGTTGTTGTTCTGCCATCTTTTGTCTGCCATCTTTTTACTGCCCTCTTTTGTCTTTCACCCTATTTGTCTGTTTGCTCAGTCAGTTGTGAGGCCCTGACAAAGTGGTAAATTCAGCTCAGATGCAATTTCTAGTATAAAGTGCCTTGGCTTACTGATCAGTGGAAAAGGATATTAAAAAAATCAGTCTTTGAATGGCAGCTTATTCATCACATTAAAAGCTTATTCATTAATCTGACCACTCCTAAACTACTCCCAGCTCATTGCATGCTCTTTGCTACTCCTGGGCTGTGTTTGCTGTGCCTGGCAGTCGGTGCACACTGGCAGCAGGAGGCTGAGCAGAAGTTCAAACCCATCCCTAATGGATTCCTTTAACACAAAAAGCTACTTTATGTGTCAGTGTGTGCAGGGCTGCACTCTGCATGTTCAGAGCCAGCAGAGTCTCTCCAGTGTTTGGGAAGAGTGGTAGGCAGGCAGCATTCCTGCCATGGGGTTCTTGTAGCCATTACAAACCCAAGGGATTTCCTCCTCCTTTCTCAGAAATCCGAAAAACTTACAGAAATCCTGAACAGGTTTTTTTCAGGTGGGGAGAAAACAGGTTATCAGTGTGGGGGATCAGCTCTGAAGGATCTGATGCTTACATGAAAATATCAATGTCTGTGCATTAGCATAACAGAAAGACTTATTTGGCATTGCAGGTAAATATTGCTGCAAAAGGGGAAATCTGAAGAGGGGAGAGAGTGACAAGCTTGTTATTAACTGGCATTTGTGGGTAGTTTTGATTACACAGATTTTGGTCAGGTGAACCAGCACTGGCTGTTTGTTTGCCAGTGTGACATGTCCTTTCCTTCTCTGAGGCTTGGGCATGGAGAACTGAACATGGAACCTTTCCTTCCAGGCAGTGCTAAATGAAGGCAGCCAAGAAAGTGAAGGCAAATCAAGGGAATTAAAGTGCATTAAAAGGGTTCTGTGTGGGGCAGCTCTTCAGGTGCAGTGCAGGGGCAGACTTGCTCAAGGGCTGAGCTCACTTCTTGTTATTGTTTGCTCTTAGAATTAATGAACTTTAGAAAACCCCAAGAGAGAGATAAAGAAGGTTCTAATGTGTGTCTATTCTAGTTGGTCACTGAAGGGAAGAGAAGAAAGTCTTAGTGAGGACTTACCCAGGTATATTTGAGAAGAACACAACATTGCTGAAGTGAAATCTCTTCTTGCAGTTCCTGGAAATCCTTAACAACAACAGCACTTGGGAGCTGCATTGAGTGTGAAAAGCATGGAAAAAGCAGGGAGGATATTTCTGAAGTGCTTCCAAAGTAAGTAAACATATATATTTCCAGATTTTATTAATGTCTTGCTAATATTTGTTAATAAGTTATCCTTGAGAAGAGCCAGCTTAGGGGGGATCTTATCCATGTGAATAAATACAGGATAGGAGGGAGCAAAGAAGACAGAACTGGTCTCCTCTCCCTGGTACCCTGGGAACAGGTGCAGTGGGCACAAATGTAAAGGAAATGCCATTAAACAGCAGGAGAGACTTTTGTCCCGTGAGGTTAATGAAACATTGGGTCAGGTTGCCCAGAGAGAAGGTGGAGTCTCTGTCTTTGGAGATAATTCCAGACACAACTGGGTATGGCCCTGGACAACCTGCTGCCTTGTGGACCTGCTTGGAGCAGGACTTTGGACCTGAGGAGCTCCAGAGGCCCCTTCCCAGCCTGGAATTCTGTGTTTCTGTGTGGGCAAGATGCTGTTAGAACCTTCCAGTGAAGAGATGGCAGCAAAAGTTCAGTCTCCAGAACTTCCTCTGACAATCTCATCTACAGAAATCAATGCCCTAAGATGGGATTTTAATTATTGAATTATCCTTTCTGTAATACAGCAAAAATGATGATTCAAATGTAAGTGGTCCTTTTGAATAGCAATGAGAAATGAAAATGTTGTGCCAAACAAAAACATTATGGATAATCCAGGTTCAGTTGTCAATGATCTGGACACTGATTTTGTCTCTGGTCTACGAGAAACATTCCCTTGAGATCTTCACTGATTTTTCAGTTTGGATTATTTGTGATATATTTCTTTTGACAATACATTCTCTCATCTTCCTTTTCTCCCCTTGCAAGTTCCAGGGTAGCGTAATATGATAGAAATGGAATGTTACCAGAAGTGACTTCAGCATTTTCAGCAGTCTGAGTTTTGCCCAGACTGCCTTGTTTGTGCCCTCTGTTCCAATGTTGACTTTGCTGTCTTGCTGAGCAATCCAGACATGCAAACAGCAGTTCAAGAGGAGCTGTGTGCACTTACTGGGAGCATGAAAAGGTGCAGGACACTGGGGAGCAGTGACTCTGCCCCTGCTTTGGTCTCCTGTCTGTGTTTGTCTCTGCCCATGCCCCTGTGGCCTCCCCTCCCTCCCAGCTGCCACCACACAGATGGCACTGCCAGCAAAGAATCAGTTCCCATTCAGGGCACTGTTTGTTGTCTGGCAATGCTGGCAGATGACAGGAGGGAGGAGGAAGAGGAGGGCAGCTCCATGTTTTTTCAGGTCAGGTTTTGCCCTGAATTCTGCTCAGTCTCCACAGAGACATTCTGGGGATTCCCAGGGCTGGGGAGGTGAAGGGGCAAGAAAGGGTTTGATGCTGTGCATGTGGTGACTTCTGATACCTTCTGAGCCTTGCTGGATAGAAATTCCCATCCTGTGCAGTTATTTACCTCTAAAACATCTTTAATCTTTTAAAGGGCTGGGAAGAAATGGGTTTGTTTGCCCCAGAAACCAAGGGAAAACAATGAGGAAGAGGGAGGCAGCCCTGCAAAGTTGTCTCTATTAAGCCCAGACACAAAGTGGAACATTTGCAGTGCCCACGAACAGATGTCTAATGACAACCAAATAAAACATTAATTCTTAAACAATTATTTATTTCAGGGGATTTTTTAATGCCTGTTATTCAGCCCTTTCATATTAGTCATTTCTATATGGCTTTAGTGTTGTCTGCTGGTTCAGGTGTCACTGGGGGAAACAGGGCAGTCTGGAGTTCAGTACAAGGGAAGAGACAGGGTCACTTTTTAGACTTGAGGATAATGTGTCCAGCATTTGCCTTCAGCAATTCAACTTTCAGATGCCACTAACTGTGCTGAACTTTCATGCTGGGGGCTGAAGTCTCAAAATTATTGTGTGCTTGGAGTGAGAAGTTTCAGATCCAATGATTGTGCTGGACAAGGCTAAGGGGAAAAGTTGCTGGGTTTGGCATCTCAGCAGCAGTTTTTGTGTGGGAGCTGTAACCCCTCCATGTGCTGCAGCAAGGACTCGATATTTGGTACCCCCAACAGCAGGAGGGGTTTGGGCTGCCTTGGGAAAATGCACTGAAGATGCCACTCAGAGTACAGGCTGCTGAGAACTGGCCCTTCCTGCCCACAGGGGAGATGCTGCCCAAGGGCAGAGACACATCCTGGGCAGTGACTCCAACCAGGGCACCTGGAGCAGGTATTGGCCCCTCTGCCATAGCTCAGGTGTTGTGGCTGATCATCTGCACACTCAGCTCTGGGACAGTGAAATTCAGCAAAGCAGAGCCATTCACTGACAGTGACACCTGAACAGCCCCAGCTGCTCATTGCCAGCCTGTGCCCTCCTTTATTTGTTCCTGTAAAATTGTTCATGGGACCTGGATCCAAACCCTGCCCTGCCACACCCCAAAAGAGTCTGATTGTTTTTCACCTGAGCTGCCTCTCACACCCAGTTCAGTGCAGGGATAACTGGGGACAGCCAACTCTGTGCCCTGCAGGCAGGGAGATGGTCTGTCCAGGGCTCTGAATTTCCCTCTTTTTGTGTGTGCAGATGCCCCAGGGAGCCCCAGCTGTGTTTGCCCCCATCCTGCAGTGAGCAGAGGGGCAGGAGCAGTGAGGGCTGGCAAAATAAGTCTTATGTATAAAGCTGAAGTCTCTGCTAATGCCATGAGCACTTCATTATCCCAACAAGTGTAGTGACATTTCTGTTTTGTACCCCCAGCAGTTCTTAACTGAGCAGCAGGGACATTTTCTCAAAGTGGTTGGGCAAAATTCCCATAATTGGAACCAGAAAACACAGGACTGTGGCACTAGACAATCAATCAGCTTTCTAATGATAGTCTCCAGATCTCCTGTTGTCTCCAGGACAAGTCAGAGCTCTGTGTTTGTAACCAGAAAGCAGCAGCACTTGGAATAGTTGGGGTTTTTGAAATTAGTGCAAAGGTCCTTCACAGCCCTGTGCCCTGTAAGGAGTTGCCATGTGGGAACAAGTTTGTGGTGCTGGTGCTGGTGTTGCTTTTCCAGAGGGATCCTGGGATGCCAGTAAAGCAAAATTCTTGGTGAATTTAGTGAGTACATGACAAACCTTTTAAGCAGGAGCAATCTGGGATTATTCACCTGGATTAGGGGGATATCTGGGCTTTGAGTTGGTATATAAAGTGGAACAAAAAAAAAAAAGGTTGAGTGATGATTTAAAAGGCCCCAAACCAAACAAGTTTGGCTTCTTTCTCCTGTCTAATTAAATTTTAAGACCTCCTTTTTTAAACAGCATATGGGACACAGATTTGCTCGTCAGCTGGGGCTCAGGGAGATGCAGGGCTGGGTGTTAGTCCAGTTCCAGCTGATGAAGCCATTGCATGTACCAGAAGTTTCCTGTGATATTTGTGCAGACTATCACGGGCAGCAAAGTCAGCCTGGAGCTTTCTGACAAGAGGAGCTTCAGCCAAAAATGCTTCTATTTGTCTAAGCCAAAACTTTGTCAGAAATAGGTCAAATCAGATTTCAAGGCCCTGAAAAATTAGATTTTATAAAACAGGATTTTAACACTTTAAGTTGAAGGATTTGATTTTCTGTAAAATGGCTTTTAGTTGTAAGACATAAGTGCAGTTAAAATGCTTTAAAATCACCGAAATAAAATATTTCTATTGATATTTTTATGTTAGTTTTACTACTAGGTCATAAAATTTGTCAAGTTTCTGATATTTTTTGTCACATTTTAAGAAAAAAAGCCTTCCACAAGATGGGAGAAATTCCCAATCCAATCCTAGTTCAGTCCATTGTATTGCAGAGATCTGAAAGCCAAACTCAGTGGAAGGGGCTCAGTGAGAACCACACGAGTGTCCCCAGGAAAGAAAGAAATGAGGTGCTGTTGTTCTGCCTGCCCTTTGCATCTGCTCCCTGGCCTTTAATCATTCATTAGCAGCTCCAATTCTGGCACAATTAGTAGCAGGTATCTATTCCTACAAGTGAAGCATAATGGGAATGAATAATGGGGATCTATTATTTTAGCAACTGTTCTTGGGTGTAGTTTAATGACTAAATGAATACAGAATGTTTTCTCTTCCAACAGGGCTATTTAATTTAGAGGTACTCGAGATGCAGAAGTCATTCCTTAGAACTTGTAACAACAGGAAACATTTGCATGTTCCTGTATCCCTTTCATACAATAATGAAATACCTTCTGTATTTTTTTCAAGGTTACCCAGAGAGCAACCTAATATGTCAGCTCTGGTTCATTAGGGAATTGCATTGCAGCAGAAAAACTCTCCCTAGATGTACAGCCTGAAAAAAACTACAGGTTAACTTCAAGTTATGATGGTTGCTAAAAGGCTACAAATCTGCTTCAGTGGCTGAAAATTGAAATTAAAAACAAAGAAAGGAAAAAAAAATCTCATTTCAAGCCATGCATTTCCTGTGAATTATAAAGTTTGAATTATTTGATGCAGTTTCTTGACCTAGAAATTAGAGTGAAGGAAACTTTGGAGGGACAACTGAAGTGAGTTTTATTTAAGTCTCAGGGATTTCACTGTGAAGAAATGTAGAAGAGGCATGTCCAGTCAGGGATATTTTCTTGAGTGTCTGGGAAAAAGGAAACAGAAGGTTTCTGTCCTTGGGAAAGAGAACTGTGAGAGTTTTTCCTAGAGGAAGTTGTAAGAAACAGAAATATAGAGGTTATGATTAACAAGGTTATTGAATTTGGCCAAGGCATTCAAAGAGAAGTTGCAGATTCTGGGATAAACTGAGGCTGACAACTGGAGAATGAATTTCTAAGGGTTCTGTGGAATTGCAGTGGGCCTGGGGTCTGGTTCCACTGAAGCAAGGGATGAATCCCAGGAGAGCATCCTGTCCCTGGAGCATCTGCCAGGTGGAAGAACATCTGCAGGTGTGTGGGATGGAGAGTCACTGGGCAGCAGCTCAGCCTGTCTTTGCTGTTGGCTGACATGATTTTATGAAGACAATCAGTCTAGGAAACATTTGGGTTTAACTGTGAGTAAATCTGCCACCACTTCACTAAAAAGGGGGTTTACAATGTGCATTCACAGGTGCTGGTTCTGGGAGAAACTCCTCCCTTCCTGCACTGGGTTCAGAGAGGCTTTGGGTTCCTTCAGCCCCAAGGCAGAGGGGACTGAGAACTGCCCATGGAAAGGAAAGCTGCAGGTCCTCCCTGGGCTCACCCACTGAGCTGTCCAGACCCTGTGAGTGAATGGCTGCAGGAGAGGGAGCCTTTCTTTGCTGATCCTTGATGGCCCCCATGGCAGATTTCTTGGGGTTTGTCATTGCTCCTGCATGCATAATGTCCAATTTCATTACAGTTATTGTTAACGTTGCTCTGTGATCCTGAAGGACTCAAATGACAGGTCAGGTGGCTCTCATGGTCTGCTTCAAACACTGTGGCTGTGAATGGCTTTTTCCCAATTATTTTTCCTTTCATTTGAGGTGATGTGACCGTGGATGTTTTTCAAGCTGTTCTGAACAAAGTTTAAAACTGGAAGATGTTGCTTTTCCTCTCAATGCACTCCCTTTATTTACTGGCATAATTCCATGATGTACAATATCTGTGTTTCTGAGGGAAGGGGAAGGTGTTGCAGTTGAGGAGCAGCTGGTGAGTGCCAGTAACTTCAGCTGCAGGGCAGAGCCTGGCACTCTGCCTGGTGCTGCCCTGCTGGTGCTGCCCACGGTGTGTTCCCTGGAGTGCTGGGCACACTCTGCGTGCTGGGGGAGCAGCTCTGGGAGTGCTGCCCTTCCACAGAGCCTGGGGGTTACAGCTCCCTCTGCCCGAGCTCCCTGGGCCAAGTTCCACCCACAGCACCTTTGTGGAGCTGCATTAATAATAACAGAGAGGATCTGGGGACCAGCCAGGCTGTGGTGTGAGACGTGGCACTGCAGAAGGCACATTTGGGGCAGTCATGTGGAGCAGTGCTACCAAAGTGTATTTGGCATTTTAAAATGTGCTTCCCTAGTGCTTTTGTGCTGGGTTGATGGATTTACCTCACCTGAAAAGTACCCAGCAGGCAAGGAGACTTCAGGGAGGTGCTTGTAGCTGTGTCTGTGGTGATGAGAGGTGACCTGAAGGAAAGTCATGGAATGAGGAGGAAATTAAAACCTGAAAAAGTACTTTTTTTTTAATAATTTCACATCTTGGAGATGCCAGGGGAAATGCATTTAAACACCAACTTCCATCCCTCATATAATTGTGTTATCATCAGTGTGGTGGTTGGGCTGCACCATCTGTTTTGTTACCAGTTTTTGCATCAAGCTGTTCCAATAGCAGAAAGTGAGCAAGGCCCAGGAACTCTCCTCACTGTCCCTGGAAGGTGCCCTGCACTCTCAGGTACAAGTGGAAGGCATTGCAGTGCTCAGTGCCTGCCTGAGACAGCTTTTGTGCAGGGGAGGGCTCAGTGCTGGCTCAGGCAGTGCAGGCTGTGCTGTCCCCTCTCTGAAACAGGCTGGGAAGGTCACAAACACCATCAATCTCAGAGCATTTAAGACAGTAATATAATTCCAGTGATGCACAAATGAATGACATTCCTGTTTTAAGAGACTCTTGTCGTCCCTCCTGCTCCATTTTGGTGAAAGAGGCTTTATGTCTGGACAGGCAAAGACTTGAGTTTTATCCCAATCAACTTGCTTGTTGTGCTCATTGAGGACTTTAAGAAATCCTTGAAACCTTCAAGGGATCCAAACAAATTGTTGCAGGATCAACATTTTTTTTTTTCTTTCCTCTTGTCAGTCTTCAGTGCTGAGTTGTCCCAGAACATTTGCAGGAATAATCCTCTGCCAAGGTGTGAATGTGCCTGTAAGCACTCAGGGTCAGGTTACCTGGAAACCAGGACAGGTGCTCTTCAACACAGGGAGAACACCCTTTCATGTTTCAGCAGAAATTAAAACTTGCAGTTGAAGAAGGATCTGGAGAGAGAACATTCCCCGTGCTGATGTTGAGTCAGATATTCTCAGAGCAGGAAGTGTCTGTCTAACGCTTTAGCTGACCACTTTTTGTCTCTTAAAAATGCCAATGTTGCCATCCAGCTGTCCCTGCTCATTTCCTGGGCACTGCCCCTCAGTCACCAGGTGATCCTTGTCCGGTCTGTCCCATGAGATGGGGGCTGAAGGCACATGGGTGAGAGCCCAGGGGTTTGAGGTGTTTTTCTCTTTTAGCTTCTGGTGATTAAAACACACATTTATATCCACTTCAGGGTGTTCTTGAGGACTTGGAGCAGCACAGGGCAGAGCAGTGCCCAGGCAGAGAGTGCCTCAGGCTGTGTGCAATAGTCTGAACAGCCCTGCAGTGGTGCCACTCAGCTCTGCCATCCAGTGCCCCGTGGTGTGCCAGCCCCATGAACAGGCAGCATTTAAATGATGGCACAGGCAAAGCCTCGGCTCTGAAACGGAGAAATGAAAGAGCCCAAAATATTACCCTTCCCTGTGCCAATGGGAGCAGCTGGCAGGAGGGGTTTGCTGAACAAAAACTTTGGCCAGCACACAAAGGTTATCATTTTCACAGACTTTCCCTCTGAAATACAGGACTAACAAAACATGCTATTTTTTTATTTCAAAATCAGAGGGTTTGTGTCTTTCATCTGGTCAAATTTAGCATGAAAATGAAAATAATATCAAAGTTACAGGCACCATGGGGAGACTGTTAATGTGGTAACAAAGGGCATTTGGCCAGTTAAAATAATAAAAGACTGTACAGCTTTCCCAGTGATGGCTGAAGCCCAATTAGTACTTCCAAGCAGAGCCACAATATTCCTGTCCAAATGATGCGGTTTGGCAGGATCCAGAGTGAGTAAACTTGCTTTCCTGCAAGGGAAAAATATAATTAAGAGAAAAAACAAGGTCATGCAGTATTATACCTCGAGTAAGCAATAATACACCAAGGGTGTACATTAGTCAATATTCCTACAGCTTGGACAGGCTGAGACAGAGGCAAAGCAGTGGCTCAGCATAGACAAAAATATGTATATTCTCTTAATAATTGTATGTGCAAAAGGAAAATGCAAATGGATATTTTCTTTCCTTGCTATATTATGTTAAGGGAATATATATCCAATATTCTTGTGTATAGCACTGATAGATATTACTTAAAAATACCCTTTTCTGTCAACGTTTTATACTTTTCTGTGCTAAGTGGATTTGCTACTTTCATTTTATCAGGGTACCTGGGGGGGTTTATTGTGTTGCTATTAAAGGCAGAGTGGTTTAGAAGTTCTTTTTATTATCATTTAACTGAGTATGTTTGTTAAAAGGATGTTCCACCTGGATGGTCACACTCAAAGTCACTGAGAGTTTCTTCTTAATTCCACTTTCCAGAGCTCTGCAAGTGACACAAAGCCTGCAAATGCTCAACAAAGTTGAAAATAAAGTCACAGCATTGGAAAAAAAGAAAGAGCAGCTTCAAATTTGGAGGTGAACTTGCAAGGGATTTGGAAGGTAAGTTTTTTCTTGTCTCTTGTTTTTGATGGTGTTTTTAAAATGAACAGCTGGGGCTCAGACAGAGGAAACCAGGCAAACAGAAAGCCTGGTGACCCAGGGAAAGTGTCTCCTGTGGCAGCACAATGGAAACAGCCCTGCTGAGACATCTGGATCCTTTCTTTGCAGTGACACTGCTCATGGGAAAGCAGAGCCAGCAGGGAGATGAAAAAAAACAAGGAAAAGTAAAACTTCAATAACCATGAAACCACTCCCATCACCTGAAGCTCAGACCACACACCTGAAAGGGAGTAACCACATCCAGCCTGAGTGCAGGTGCTGAACAGCCTTATCTCCCTTTCAGCTCCACCATTGTGCACCTCTCATGTATAAAGTGCTTGTAGGGGGGAATAGGTTGTTTATTTCCTGTTTCTTTAGTAATTACAGTGACCTGTGGTGTTACAAACCTTCAGGAGCTGCAGCATCTCCCACAGGTGCTGCATTCCTGCTGGGTGGCTCCCAGTGGGTGCAGCTCCCCTCCTTTCCCAGCTCCACTGGGGACTGCCTGCTCTGAGAAAACCCCAAAGAGCCTCCCAAACCTGTGTGTGAAGAGGTGGAAGGGTGTGGGTGGTGCCCCTGGGAGCACATTTGTGGCTGGCTGTGTCATTTCCATAGTCACACAGTACACACACTGCCCTCTCTGGAACCCCAACTCAGCCAGGAACTGCAAACAACTCACCTACATGAGCTATGCCCTGAAACACCTGATTGTGGGAGTTTCAGGGAGTTACTGGAAAGACAGAGAAATCCTCACCAACTGTAGAGTTGCTCTCAGTATTGAACTACTTGGGAGAAGGAACAGGTTGCCCAAAGCCTTATATTGCAGATTCTGTTGTTTTAAACCTCTCCCATCTCAGAGGGAAGGGGAAGCAGCAGCAGTGCTGGAGCAGGGCATGGGGCTCTGTGCCATCAGCTGCCCTGTGCCTGCCTGAGCCTGGCAGGGCATGGGGCTCTGTGCCATCAGCTGCCCTGAGCCTGGCAGGGCATGGGCTCTGTGCCATCAGCTGCCCTGTGCCTGCCTGAGCCTGGCAGGGCATGGGGCTCTGTGCCATCAGCTGCCCTGTCCCTGCCTGAGCCTGGCAGGGCTTGGGCTCTGTGCCATCAGCTGCCCTGTCCCTGCCTGAGCCTGGGTGGCACAGCCCCTCATTCCCAACATGGATTTTTCCCACTTTTGCTCGTGAACCAAGATGGTTCTCCCTACAGTGTGAAATTCAAACTTACCATGTCCTCCTGCTGTGCATCCCCCTGAACCCTCTTCTCTCAGAACACAACATCTCACTGATGTTACTGTGCTGTCTCCACACTAATAAATCTTCTCTCAGGAAACAATGGATCTATTTTGCTCTGAATCAGAGCTCCAAAAAATCTAATGGAAAGAAAACCAATACAAGAAGTAGAGAGAAAATAACAGAGATAGAATATTCTCCATCTGACATAGACAATATTTTCTGGATGCTTCTTCATACAGGTGCCAATCAGTGTTTTGTATTAATTCCTGGATGAGGCCAACTTCTCAGAGAAACATGAGTTTTCTCAGCTTGGAAAACCAGAATTGGTTTTAATTTTAAAATGGCCCCAGAAGGTACAGCACAAGAGGAAGAACTATTATTTTATATTAAGGGAATAATACAAACCTTTTCCATGTAAATGACTGCTAAGGGGTGATCTTCGCTGCCTCCACACCCCCCAGGCTATTTTAAATCACTTAACAAATGTTTTTATAGAGAGTCTGTATTGATGACAAAGTTATGCTGGTCCAAAGAACATCCTGTCAAACAAGTAGACCATGTTTGCCTGCAAACCCCACTGTATTTGCACAGAGCAATTGTATTTTATTTCTCTCCTGTGTATGTTCTTGCAGTGCTCTCATCACCCCTGGGGTTCTGTGTATCCTCCAGCAGTACATTAAGCAATGTGACTGCTGTCTGCCATGGGTGCTTTAATTCTTTCTTAATTAGCCAACACCTCTATCAGATTGAAGGCAGGAGGAGTTATTACCATCTATACATGTTTTACTTTCTGTGATGTCTCTCTTTGTCAGGCACTTTTCAAAGCCCTTTCCTTTATCAACACAATGAGGGTACCGTTGTCTAAAGGAAAAAGACTAATGACAAACCTTTGTCCTACTTTCACAAATACTTTTACTAACTCCAACTAGCAAAAAAAGAAAGAGGCATAGGAAGGAAAAGAACTGCTTGCAAACTTACCATGTCAAGTGTGAGGGATGCTTTGGTTGCTGCAGTGAAGAGGCCTGCAAGTTTCTGGTGTCTGGACATGTCTCGAATAGTTCTGGAAATATAGTGGGTTATGGGTAAAGAAAAAGAAACTTTCTGAGCAGAAATACAAATTAATTTACTTTTTGAAGCCACTATTTGCTTATCTACTTACTTAATCACATATTTACTGTTTACTTAATCACATCAGAGAATCATCCAATGGTTTGGTTTGGAAGGGACCCTGAGGACCATCCAGTTCTAACCCCCTGCCCTGGGCAGAGACACCTTTCCCTGGTCCCAGTTGCTCAGAGCCTCATCCAGCCTGGCCTTGGACACTCCAGCAATGGGGTGTCTGCAGTTTCTCTGGGCAACCTGTTCCAGTGCCTTACCACCCTCACAGCAAAGAATTTTTTCCTAATCTCTACTCTAAGCCTCCTCTCTTTAGTTTGAAAGAATTCCCCCTGTCCTGTCACTACATTCTCCTGTAAATTGTCCCTCTCCCGTGTTTCTTGGGGGCTCCCTTAAGGTTCTGGAAGGCTGCAAATAGGTCACCCCAAAGCCTTCTCTTCTCCAGCTGAACAACCCCAGCTCCCTCTGCCTTTCCTCCTGGGAGAGGTCCCTCTGGGTGGAATCCCTTCCCTCTGACTGGCATCCCTTCCCTTTGAGTGACATCCCTTCCCTCTGGTTGGCATCCCTTCCCTCTGGTTGGCATCCCTTCCCTCTGGGTGGAATCCCTTCCCTTTGAGTGTCATCCCTTCCCTCTGGGTGGCATCCCTTCCCTCTGGTTGGCATCCCTTCCCTCTGGGTGGAATCCCTTCCCTTTGAATGGCATCCCTTCCCTCTGACTGGCATCCCTTCCCTTTGAGTGACATCCCTTCCCTCTGGTTGGCATCCCTTCCCTCTGGCTGGCATCCCGTCCCTCCCCTGGGCACTGCCCCACCAGCCCCAAAGCTGCTGAGGGCCCCTGCCATGTATAAACCAGCACCTTCCAAACTCAGGGCAAGGCAATAAAATGCATCCAGACTTCTTCCTCCTTTGGGGAAAATCAGAATGTCCCACTGCAAGATGCTGAGAGCTGCCCAGTTTAACACACCAGCCATTCACCCACAGCCATGGGCACCTCAGGGTGCCCTGAACAACCACAGCACATTAAACATTATTGCACCACAGAGTTAACATGTTCCCTTCATCACTTCAACATCAAAGAAGGTATTAAATAGCAGTAGTCAAGGAGGGCACATTAACTAAAATTACCTTTTAATAACTTAATAAAATAATCCTGAGCAGATACAGATTCCCTTCCCAATAAGCAGATTCCCATCAAATTTAAAGCTGGCAAAAGAGATTTTCAAGAATTCTTCAAAGCTGCAGGCCCTGGCAGATAACTCTTTGAATAAATTTTCTCATTCCAGCACTCTGTGCAAAATTTAAAAAAAAAACTATCACATAATTTTAAAATAATCTTTCTCCCTCTAAAAAATCCATCAAAAATCTAGTTCATCCTTCTAATAGAGGGTGAAGATGCTGAGAGTGGGAACTCCTTAGTCTTCTGCTCTCTGTAATTGTACAGCTGCAGGTATTTTATGAATTGCCACCTTCCACCCCAGAATGAGGAAATGTCCATTTTTTTCTTAAGGCTTCAGTTTCCAAATTCCTGTCTGACCTTGCAGTCCCAAGTCATCAGCATGCCTGGGAAAATGGCCCTGTCTTCTAAAACTTCAGAGTTGCACAGTCTTCTTCTTTCCAAAGTCCCTTAAATGGAACCTTCCCCACCAGGCAGTGGCAAAGCTTTTTTCCTGTGAACTGCCCTGAAAGTGTTGATGCAAATAATCCTAATTGTTTTGAAGTGCAACATTTAAGCAGCTGTGAGTACACAAGGCCAGAAAAAGGATTTCCTTAAGGATTGTCTCTCAATGCCCCACACTCAGACCTTTGTGTTCCATCATATTACGCTGAAGCCCTTGTGAAAACTCCTTTTCCTTCATACACCTTGCCTGGTGCTGTCAGTGTGCTCAGCACCTCCCTGTGGGCTCCCAACATTATTCCTTTTTATTTTTCTGTTATCTTTGGCATCAGTTTATCCCAAACATGTGTTAGCCTTGGAAAAAAAGCACATTAAAAATCCATCCTGCTAAAAGCACGTGGTGTTGGCAGTGGAGACTCGAGGGGTCATTAAAAACTCTGCTGTAAAGTGGGAGCAGATCAGCTGTGAATAACCCAGAGACAGACCTGGGTATTCATATTAGCTGAGTGCAGGGTTATTAGTCAAGCATGAAAAAATCAAATGCCATCCAAGCAGGAATCTCTTAAACTATTTCTGAGCAGAGAAAAAGAAAAAAATCTGTGCCATTGCTCAGAACACCTGAGAGATCTCACACAGATTTTTTCATGAAGTTTGTGGAGGGTGAAATATTTGAAGAGCTGAGAGAGATTATCAGAGAAAAGTCATTTTAAGAGCAAGGCTGGAAAGTTTTTCCTTGTTTAGTCTGGTAGAAACAAAAGCTGATAGAGGAAATAATTATTCTCTAAAAACACAATAGGCTGGTAAACAGTAGGCAAGGGAAAGGACTATTTACTTTAGCAGACAATGCTGGCACAAGAACAAATGGGTGTCGTTTGGCCATGAATAAATTTAGGCTGGAATCTGGAAGGTCTCTGACCAGGAAAGTGGTGGGGTTCTAGAGCAGTTTTTATACAAATGATGGGGACAAGAAAACACCAGCTCAAGCTGCTTAATGATGAGGATTGTCATAGAAAATGCCACAAGAAGAGTTGCCTGCATGTTGATCATCCAGGAGATTGTTTCCAGCATTGGGTTTGCTTATTTTCTGCAAGTGTGGGGTAAAGAAAGGGAATTGAAATGAAATCTTATTTATTCATAGAGTGTTAAAAGTAGTGCTTGAGCAGGTACCACCACACGTAAATGGCCTCTGTAATTAAGTTTTGTTTTGCAACAGGAAAACAATTTAACTTGATAAACAGGTGTCACATTGTACCTGAGTGGTTGGAAGTTGATTCTTTTTCATGCAAAGGTGCAACTTGTCACCTTCTAATTTTCTTGGCGTTTACAGTGTATCTTTGCACTACTTTTATTTTGCCTTGTTTTCTTTAAAGTTGTAGACAACGGTATTATCAGTGGTGGACAACACTGAGACAGCTGGAAAACGGTGTCCCCCTATTTATTTTTGCCAGTGCAGCCCCAGCTGGGCCTGAGTTCCTCAGATGAGCGTTTGCTGTGTCTGAATCAGTGCTGGGAAAAGGAAAAACGCTGAGGATCAGCAGGGAAAGGTGCACAGAGAGAAAGCAGCAAACACAAACCACACTTAGGTCAGTTGGAGGAATAACTCCCAACTGCAGCAGTGGCCAAAGCAAACAAGGCAGATGTTGTGCAGCTCATTTCCAGCAGCTCAGAGGAATGTGCTGAGGTTGCAGCCAGGCTTTGGGGCCAGACCCAACAGGAAAGCTCTTCCTCAGGTTGGCTCGGGCAGCCTCTGCTGCTGTTACAGCCTCACTATTAATAGATTAATATTAATATGGCTCACCCAGCACTGCCGTGGCTCCTGCAATTCAGATCTGGGCACACCAATGTGCCACCTGGAGAACTGCAGTTAGTTAAAAACTGATCTGGATTCTCTCAGCAGCAAAGCCAGGCAGCAGAAAGGAAACCAAAACATTGCACAGGCAAAATTGGGGTATTTCCCTATCAGTGTCAGAATATAAAGAAGTGACAGAAGCCCATTGGAAATAAAACTAAATTATTGCATATACTTAAAGTCATGTTATAAATTTACATATAATATATTCATATAGAATTATAAATAAATAAAGTTATAATTAATATATAATTATAAATTATATTAATATATAATTATAAATGGGGTTTTATCATAAATTATTTCCAATCTGTGTTCTCTTTGAGCCCACCTGCACGAGATTTCCTGTGGGACAAACTGGAGTCTCCACTGCAGTCGGAGTAGGTGTGAGCACAGTGGGTGTGGTGGGTGCTCAGCAGAGCTCAGGGGGCTGAAAGCAAAGGCTCTTGTGGTCATCAGCACTGGAAATACCATGAAAAAGGGGCAGCAACCCATAATTTCTGATTTATCTTGTGTCAGACCACTTTGAATGTCTCTCTGCCATTTGGATGTGCTGATTTTTTAAGTTTTCCCCATAGACTACATTTTAATCCAGCAGAAAAATTTACTATTTGGGGAGCTGTTAAATACAGTTTCAACACTGTCTCTAGTGTTTATATAGATTAATTATCAGAAAAGTGAACAAACCTGTTTGGGAGTAATGAAGAATATTAAATGAAAGTACTTTGCAAATGGCAATAGATCTTTAAGATGGAGGAAAAGAATAAATATACTAGTGAGGAGTTTGCTGACAGGTAGCTCTGAAATAACTGGATATTTATCCATCAGCAATGACAGTTGGATTCCTCATTAGCAGAAGTCACCGTGTTTCTTCTTCTCATTTCAGGTCACTCATTTAAATGTTTTTCTCCTGCAATATTGACTAAACCTGAAGGAATTCAAACCCACAGCCCTGATGCAATTCATGAGCACTTTTTAAAAAGACAGACCAAAAAAACCAGTCCAGCCTTAATGTTTACAGTGATTAGAAAACCAAATAGGAGCATCCACAGGTTGTTATGATGTAAATTGGATGTTGCCTAAACCAACAAGTTTCCCTCCTTCTGATATTCCAGGAGACAGTTTATTGTCCTGCTTTTCCTTTTTCAAACCTGTCTCTTAAAATGCAGCGTTCTGTCTGGGGGGGATGAAAATGAGCAATTACTGTGAGTTGTTGAAATGAACCCCCAGAAACTGCCCTGTTTACTGGTGGGTTTTCACAGGACCATGAAAGATCTGTTTGCACTGTACTTAAGTGACTGCTGACAAATGTACAAAATACTCATTTCTGGAAGTCATTCCAGCCCAGACCTGATGAAGTTCTTGAATCCTTGTAGAAGACACAAGTTTTAGAAACTGGTGCTGGCAACTGGGATGCTGTAAAAACTTGCACGTGAATTAAATTCCTTTCTACTACATGTTGACAAATGCTGCAAGAATTATTATTATTATTATTATTATTATTATTATTATTATTATTATTAT